>JAIXMR010000018.1:0-283110 GCA_025677835.1 Sporodiniella umbellata | reverse complement strand
CATTGGGTGTGTTCACACTTTTATCGGGGAGGTAGTAGTCATGTCCCGGTGTCGTTTTGTTTTGTGTCCAAAAAAAAAAAAAAAAATAAGCGTAGGCGTCTCCCTTTTCTTTTTCCCTGATTTCTTCTTTTTCAAATTAGAACTCTTTAGTAGATTCACATCAGGCAACTGCAACAATGATCGGTTTGTACTAAAGCTTTTTTTTTATTTCTACGTTTGTTGTATGTATAAATGTGATAATATGTAAACTACAGCTTGCGGCCGACAACTGAATAACCTCTTGCAGGCCTATTTGCTGACAATTCTGCATTAGTAGGAAGACTGTCGAGTAATTCGACTTTGACAAGTTCTTTTAGCTTGAGAATAAGACCTGCGTTACCAGCATTGACAGGCTTATAAGTGGTTTGGTGAAGGCGAAATAATCCCAATGTTTTAGAAGCACCACGAATGTCTTCAGGAAGGCCGATGGCTGATCTCTTTAAGGTAATTTTGTAGTATTGAGCTGCAAGATTTGCACTGGAAGAAAACATTCGTTGGGTCATCATCGTTGCAGGAAAGAGATAAAAAAATATGTCGTCTCAAACATGGGTGGCTTTTGGTCAGGCTCGTCAAGGCATGTCTGGGTTTTAGCGCCAATCAGCTGTCACCATTAAAAAAGGAACAGTAATCGGGCTCACTGTTTACAGAAAGTAAGTTGAGGGGTAATAAAGATCTAAAACCCCATAGATTGTTACGACAAAAACAAATTTTATAGATAGTTAGAATAACATTACAGCATGTATTGCTAGCTTTTAGCTTAGATCCTTAAAAAAAAAAAAGTTTTCATAGGCCATTGTAGTTTGCTGTATTTGATATATTTATAGTGAAAGTGTTACGACACAAATGTTTAAAAGAATGTTCTACTAGGGTACCCGTATTTATTTGATTGTTTGCTCATCTGAAAAAGACTTTCTATCGTTTTTTTTTCTAATAGATATGTTCTCAGCCTATGGAAAAGTTCAATCAGTTGTCTGTTTAAAAGGTGTTGTATTTTCCTACATAAGGCTAATCATATTCAATCAGATACTGTTTTTTTTTTTTTTTTTTTTTTTTTGTTGATAGTTACCACTTTCTATCTGATACTGGCACTAAAATCTCTTTAAAAATTAGAAAGGGGACACTCTGGTACAGCTGTATAAACCCAAGTCCTAAGAAAAAGAAAACAGTAAAAAGGGTGTGTCTGATGCACTGGGTGGTGAGAATAAGACAGCAAAAAAGTACATGATTTTGGCTACTATGCCTATCCAAAATAAGGAAACTTTATTGAATATCATCAAGAGCTTTATTTTGCCAAGGTCCATCTTTTATACCAACTTATGCAAATTCTACCGCTCTTTAAATAAGTTAGAAGATAGCAGATAAATAACAGATTCCAAGAACAAAGCAAAAAAAAGTGTATAGCGAGAATACAAAAGTGATCGAAGGCACTTGGAATGATGCAAATTTGAAAACGCTTTCAGGAAATAAAAAAGGTTGATATTTCACAACATTAGTTGGATGGACTTGTTAGAGAAAATAAAACACAAAAGATATAGAGACCAGCTTGATGAAGCTGATGCAGAAACTCGATAAGAGTCAAAGGACAGCCAAAAAAAAAAAAAAAAAAAAAAAAAATAGGAATAGCAAACATGTTGGTCGATTTACTTTGATATTAGACTGCTACAAAAAAAAAAAAAAAAAAAAAAAACAAGAGAAGACAGGATGAGATACACGATTAGAAAAGACCGATAACACGGCCATCTTCGCTTAAGTCAACATCAAAGAAACAAGGGCGAGTTGGGAGCCCGGGGAGTGTTTGCATAGAGCCAACAAGGGGATAAAGGAAGCCTGCACCAACGGATGCACGGATGTCGCGAATTGGTATAACAAAGCCAGTGGGTGCACCCTTCAATTGGGGGTCGCTGCTAAAACTGTATTGTGTCTTGGCCATACAGATAGGAAGTGAGGAGAAGCCTTGGCGAGTATAGGTTTCGATCTTTTCCTTTGCCAAGTCGCTATATTCGACGCCGTCAGCACCATACAACTCGCAGCAAATGGTTTCAATCTTTTTATCAATGGGCAGTGAAAGATCGTACAAAAACTTGAATTTTCCTTCGGCCTTTTCACATGTTTGAATAACAGCATTACCAAGGTCAACAGCACCCGCACCTCCCTCAGCCCAGTGATTACATGTAACCGCATCAGCTGCTCCGGCCTTCAGTGCGATTTCACGAACGAGCCTCATTTCATCATCTGTATCGGAACTAGCGATAGATAGAGTAAAGTTTAGGTGGCAACGAAAAACAAAATTGCTTTTTTTAAATGCAAATGGTGACTTACGTAAATTTGTTGATCGCAACAACGACAGGGACGCCAAACTTGTTGACGTTTTCAATGTGTTTGATAAGGTTAGCACAGCCTTTTTCTAAGATCTCCAGGTTTTCTTCAGTGTAGACTTCAGAGAGAGGCTTACCAGCTACAACTTCGGGCCCGCCACCATGCATTTTCAAGGCGCGTACAGTAGCAACGAGAACAACTGCATTGGGGACTAAACCAGAGATTCGACACTTGATGTTGAAGAACTTTTCCATTCCAATATCAGCACCAAAGCCAGCTTCTGTCACGACATATCCTGGTTCTGTATGTTCATCAGAGCCAGCCAGTTTAAGGGCAATCTTGTCAGCCAGGATAGAAGAGTTGCCGTGGGCGATGTTTGCAAAGGGTCCTGCATGAACCAAGACAGGAGTACCTTCCAAAGTCTGCATCAGTGTAGGCTTAATAGCATCCTTCATCAAAACAGTCAAAGCGCCACCAATACCAATATCATCCGCAGTGACAGGGTCACCCGCCTTAGAGCTGGCAACTACCATCTTGCCTAATCGTTCACGCATATCCTTAAGATCTGTAGCTAAAGCCAAAACAGCCATGACTTCACTAGCAACGGCGATATCAAATCCCGTAACGCGCTCCATTCCTTTCTCAGTGGGGTTTTGTCCAATTGTCATTTTACGTAAGAAGCGATCGTTAGTATCCATCACACGTTGCCAGGTAATAGTGTCAGGGTCAATATCAAGACGAACAAAACGGGTGACTTCCTCTGGGGTTAATTCGTTGGGGTCTGTTTTATCGATACCTAGCTTCTTGAGACGCTTGAACATCACAGGAGCAAAAGTACGAACACCCTTCTTGGCAGGACAGAGACGGTTCAAGAGTGCTTTATCACTTTGTGTGTTCTCATGAAAAATACGAGCATCGATAGCAGCTGCCAATAGATTGTTAGCAGCTGTGACGGCGTGAATATCTCCTGTCATGTGCAAGTTGAATTCATCCATAGGGATGACTTGGGAGTATCCGCCACCAGCAGCCCCACCCTTGATACCAAAAGTAGGTCCTTGAGAGGGCTGACGGACACATGCATAGGCCATCTTGTTCAAATGGGCCCCAAGTGCTTGAACAAGACCAATCGTGGTAGTCGATTTTCCTTCACCCAAAGGTGTGGGTGTAATGCTAATCAATCGCGTTAGATGTATTCTGAAAGATAAAAAAAAAAAAAAAGCAATGCGTTACCCAGCAACTACGATGTATCGGCCATCCTTTCGATGGTTCAGTCGGTTCAACACATCCAAACTGACTTTAGCCTTGGTGTGGCCATAGGGTTCCAATTCGTTCGTGGTAAGCCCTAATTCTTTGCTCAAGTCCGTGATAAGCTTGGGCGTTTGTGCCATAGCAATATCAATATCTGAAGGAACGGGTTTCTTGAGGTCGAGGGGCAAAGGTTCTACAGTGCGGTTGGAGGTGTTGGCTTCATCAAAGAATCGCTTAGCGCTCACTTGTGTGTTTTCAATGAGCATTGCTACTGTCATTGGTCCAACGCCCCCTGGAACGGGTGTAATAGAAGAAGCCACCTGTAAAGCTGCTTCATATTCCACATCACCAACAAGTCTCATACCTGATTTTTTGCTAGAGTCTGTAGAAACAGATACTGTAAGCTTACAGCAATCCTCTTCCCCCTCCCTTCTTTTTTTTTTTTTTTTTTTTTTTACCAGGAATAGGATTGGTTCCCACGTCAATCACTACAGCTCCTTTCTTGATCCATTCTCCCTTAACAAATCCAGGCTTTCCAATGGCAACAACTAAAATATCGGCTTCTTTGACCTACAAACTTTTGTTTAATAAATTTGACCTTTTTTTTTAAAAAAAAAAAATGCACTTGATGTTCAACATTTTATCTTACGTGTGCTTCAATATTCTCAGTCTTTGAATGACAAACAGTAACCGTGGCATTTTCGGCGGTTAACAAGGTAGCAACTGGTGTTCCCTATAAAATAAATTAGTAAAAGAGCTCAAGCAAAAAATTTCTAAACGAGAAAAGAAGGCCATACCACAATATCGCTTCTTCCAATAACAACTGCTCTTTTTCCTGAAATGACCGTGTCTTTTTTTTTTTTTGTAATCCATGAAATTTTAATATCGTGTAACATGATCCGTTTCATCTTTTTCTTTTGTATTTTTTTACCGGTTGTTTTGAGAAGATGAATAATGCCTTTCGGAGTGCAGGGTAAGAACAAAGGTGTGGAGTTTCTCTTGGTCATATTTCCAATATTAAAAGCATGGAAGCTATTTACAAACTTTAACCGATTTTTTCTTTTCAACATCCGTTTTTTTAAAAAAAAAAGTTACCCGTCCACATCTTTTCTGGGGTCAATAGCCTCAAGAATCACTGCATCATTAATATGCGTAGGCAGAGGCATCTGTACAAGTATGCCATGCACTTTATCGTCATTGTTTAAATGTCTAACTCGTTTAAGAAGTTCGGCTTGTGTTGTTTCTTCAGATAACTGATCATAGATAAATTCAACACCTGCTTCCTGAGCAGCTTTCTTTTTCATGTTCACGTAAACCGAAGAGTCTTCGCGTCCTCCTACTTGAATGACAGCAAGACAAGGAGTATATCGAGCATATTTGGACTTTACCGAGTCAATATCTTCTTTAACTCGGTTGCGAATATCTCTGCACATGGATAAAAGGGGAATGTCATTATTGTAAAAGCGAAACTATACTACACAAAAAAGCTGCTTACTGTGCAATAGACTTTCCGTCAATGATATGAGAGGCGTGGGTCATTTTTTTTAAAGTGCAAAAAAAAAAAAAAAAAAAAAAAAAATTAGAAAAAGAAGGGAACAGACCAGAGCATTTAACTTGAAACTGAGTTCGGGGATTGAACACGAACAGGCTTCATCTATAGACAAGATTTCATCGAAAGAAGGTTGGCTCAATAAAAATAAATGATTGGTGAATTCGAAATGGAAAGGGATCACTGATCCTGAAAATGAGTCAGCCAATAAAATGTGTCTTAATTTTTGAAAAGGATCACCAAGACAAAAATGGGTCAGTATTTTGAAAATCGATTACTCAGTACGAAAATGGATTGTCAATACAGTACATGCTTTTATATATATATATATATGGTTCTTATACACACAGTTTAAACATCCTTGTCAGAACGTTAAAGAATGACTTGTATATTCTTATGTTCTTTTCCACTGATATGAAGTGTTGCACTCCGTATCCGATCAGAGATTTTTTTTTTTTTTTTTGGTGGTTAATCTGCGCTATATTTGACTGTTATGCCTATTTACAAAGCTAAAAAGAAGCTGCTGATGCACATAACCCCCTCCCCCTGAACTACCAATACCTGAGATACAATGATTTACTTTGACTTTTTGTACTCTCAAAAACAGAAAGAATCACAGTAATAAAAAAAAAGATTATTTTCACATGGGTTGTGTATGCGCTCCCCTTTTGTTTTTGTTTGAATGCTTGTATGTAACTTTTTTTTATTAACTAATGAGACAGGATAGATGTAGAGTGTTGTATGTTTTTGGTATGTTTAGACAATGTATTGTTGATAGGCAGGTGGATGCACCAAACTCTCTTTGGTAAGTAATAGCGAATTGGATCGAGAATAAGATGGCGCTTGTTTAGAAAACGGAGTATAGAAAAGAGAGCGTTCGTTTTTTGAGGCGCGTTTCCTGTCATGTATTGGAGTAGAGGGCGTATCTAAAGGAATTGTATGAAAATGCGCGTCTTCTTTTAAAAGCGCCTTTTCATACATTCGGAGTGGTTGAGACATGATGATTTCTTGAGGCAGTGGATCAAGTAAACTTGTGGGTGAAGCTTCTTTTCGATTTTTTAATAGTAAAAGTATACCAACTAAAAGAAAAAAAACTACCACCAAGAGAATTGCAACAATGCTGGTCTGATTCCATTCCATATTTATTATGTTTATTTCTTTTTTTTTTTTTGGTCTTTTGTCTGAACAAACCCTTTGCATTTTATACTCTGTTCTCATGGCATTCAAAGCTCAGGCATTTTCTTTTTTATTTAGAATTTAATTGATTCTTCTAAAAATACAGAACAATGGACCCCTTGATCGAAAAGAGAAAGCTATACATAAAAGAAAAAAAAAAAAAAAAAACAGGGGGGGTGCAAAGCCGGAGAATGGGGAACCCAAAAAAAGACATTCTAATTTACAGTTCGCTATGAGACAGAATGTCCAACTCTAAATATTCTGCAACAAAAGCACGAAAAAGAAGCGATAGATTTTCAACCACGGGTGGATCGATGCAGTTAGCATTATCCTAAAACAATAAAGTGAATAAAGGCTGTTTTAGAATAAATGAATAAAAAGAATGGTCTGTGGCATGTTTCTATTTCTCTTACTGATTTTGTATGCCAAACGACGGGAAATGGGCTAGGGATTAAATGAAGTACGTTTACACCACGAGTTAAGAATGGAACATGATCGTCTCCAATATATTCTCCTTTGAAGGTCATAAGTGAGTTTGGGTTGAAAAGCGACTGTAAAGGTTGGCCGGTCTTTTCAGACCGAGTACTCAACAGGTTGTTATTTCTCAAGCGGTTTTCGAGAGCGACTAGCTTGTAGAAAAGCCAGCTTGTGGTTCGATAGTAATTAGGAAACTGACCTTCGGCAGTGCCCAACAAATCCAACAAGACTAAAACTTCCATTTGATCCAGTTTGTTCTTATAGGCCTGATTGATATGTGTCAGATAAGTCGATTCCCATTGTTGGGCAAGGTGTCTATTACGGAAAGAGAGTCAATAGAAGCACACAGGCAAGCATGTAGATATTACTTTGCACCATAGATGGAGTCGGTATCGCTCCAACGCTCGAAGGCCTCTTCTCCATCAAAAAAAATCAACTGTAGAGTCTTGTTATTCATTCGATAGTTTTTTTCTGGGTCAGAAAGGATACTGTTAAGTGTCCGAGCTAAATCGATCAAAAGCCCACAAGGAATGGCACTATCTGTTGCGCCAATGAACTCAAAGTCAGGAGAGAACATGGAGTCGAAATGAGCAGCCAAGACCATTCGCGAAGGTCTGTCGGGGTTGTGGGTAACAATGATGTTTGTAAAGTTTTTTGGGCCTTGAGGGGTTATGTCAGTGAATGAATCGAGTTCGATATGCCAACCGAGTTGTTGGAATTCTTGAATGATAAACTGTTGTACTTGGGCATTTCCTTCTGTACCTGAAATGCGTTCCACCAACAAAGGCTTCATCACCTCTCCTTCCATTGACAGCTGCTGGCTGTTGGTGAGTTTGGACAGGTATCTTAAAGAACTATTGTCTAGAGATTTATAGCAGTAGATTGTAAGCGGAAATAGCAAAAAAATACAAAGCCATTTCATAGTGCCCTTCAAACTAACGAACAAAAAAAAAAAAAAAAAAAGTTTATTTTTATCAAGCTTAATTTAAATAGCCGAACAGAATTGTACGCTGTTTGAGCATGACTTGTAAAAAAAAAAAAAAAAATAGAAAAAGGCTTGCTTTGATTTCGTAGGGTTTTTTTCTGATTGAGAGCAAAATAGAAATACTCTAATAAAAAAAGTGGTTTGAAAAAACAAGTGTTTGCTCAGAAATAAAAATAACCTTGTCTTACTTTATGCAGTTTCTTACTGTCATTAAAATAGGAAAACAAACTCAATACATACAGTGAAATTATAAAACATTTTGAGTTTATTTACAATATTTTTGAAATGAGAGTAATAAATATAACAGTGATAAGTTATGCAGATGAACGTTTTCTTTTCTTTTTTTTTTTTTTCGCGGCTTTAATGGTATAGTTGTTTATGGTTGATAAGGTTTCCTTCTGAGTGGAACTTTCTTTGGCAGACCGAACACCTTAAGTATTGGCTGGATTGGTTTCGGCATAGTCTGGAACAAGTAGAGGGGTGAGTAGAGTAGTTGTGAGAAGAAGTACCCATGAGAGACAGTGCTCTCATAATGTATTTTTCATGGTGTTCGTGAAGAGGCCACTCGGTTTCGCTTGTAAAGGACTGCATTCTTTTTCCTTTCTGTACATCAATTCGCTGATGTTGTCTTTAATATCCGCTTTCTGCTTTTGGCTTGAATTGAATTCTTATGTACAAGAAGAAAAAAAAAAAAAAATAGAAAAGAAACTGAACCCTTTTTATACTTCTTTTATGGATTCTTAAGTTGACGTCACGATGAAGCCTTGTCCCTTTTTATCAAGCTTCACCTTCTAGGCTTTAATTTACTCATTCTCTTTCTTTGGATTGGTCCAGTCTTTGATTGTACTTTATGTCCCTTCCTTGTTGCAGTAATTCACACAAGGAGTGTTTTACCCAAGATAGAGCCTTGGCATTGTCAGAAAGCGGAGAGAGTTTCTTTTTTACTGTCCACCTTGAAACCTAAAAGCAAGAAGATCTTTTAACGATCGCCCCATTTTTTTTTTTTTTCTTATTCATGGCAAGTTTTTCCAAGTTGTCTAGATTCAACGGATAAGCCCTTAAAGAGTCATAAACAAAGCATGAGAGTCAATAAAGTCAAAACGATTGGGTATATTTCACTTTGTAAGTCCCCTACCATGTGTATATATGTTGTTGTATTATCTTTGGTCTAGAATCTTGAGACTGTTTGACTCTTTATTTCCCATTTTCTTTTTAGACCCTTGGTTTGGAAAAAATAAACCCATTAAGTCAAACAAATCCAAATGTGGCGCCCACATACAGATCTACAGAGGGGACTGCTTACCCTTTAGCCGTATAAGGTTGGAACGCTTGAATTGTACACTCGGGTCACCTTTTTCTATCAAACTAAACCAAAACCTCAAAAAGACCTGTTCTTTCGGTAAGACGTCAGATGTAGCTGTTATTTGTGCAGCCTTCTTTCCGTTGGCTGGATTTTTATTGATTGGTTGGAACTGATTGGCGTGCATTTTTGTTTGAAACAAAGCCTTCGAGAGTATATTTCTTTTTATCAGGAACAAAGAAAGTTTCTATCTGAAACAAAGGGTATGCATCCTTACAACTGCCCCCAAAAAGAAAGGCTTGTCTCTGCTCCATTTTGTAGGTTGAACAATGTAAACTAAGACGAGGGAGTTTTATTAGATAAGCTTAAAATAAGCTATCCTGTAAAAAGCAATCTTGGCCTTTTTTTAGAGTTTCTAAGGCTCTCTTTTTTTTTTTTTAGAAGCAGTGGGTGTCAAAAGAAAACAAACTAACCCAAAAAGACTCTGTGTACTATTTAGAAACCAAGAGAAAAAAAAAAAAGATGTCTTCGACTGCTAAATGTCCCAATACATCCGTTGACAAAGACGGGGATGAAAAGGTGGTAAAAACCCACATAGTTTTCTTGGTTACAAGAGACTTGGGATTCCAGCTATCTTTTACGTTTTGATTTTCATTCCCTTATATCAAAATCAATTGAGTTTTCTTTCAACTTTTGAAGGTAAAAAAAGGGGTTCTAGTCTATTTTTTTTTTTTTTTGTATGTATGAAAGGAAAACAAAGCGTGGCTCTTGGAGCTAGTTTACCCCATTGGAGTCCGAGTCGCAGTCAACAAGGATTGTTGAAGGAACGACCCACAATTGAGGCTTAAAAAAGTGGCCAATCGAAACTTTATAAATAACCAAGTTTCTCAAAAAAAAAAAAAAAAAAAAAGTGACCAATTGACGGCGGAAATACAGTGTTTTTTTCGGTTTTACTTTAATCATGGAATCTCAACCTTCAGGTAAAATAATAAAAAGGCCCATTCAGCAAAGACTTGATTTTTCTTGGATATGTTTCTTATCTTTAAATAATTTTAGGTGTCGATATTAAAAACAAAGGAAGTAATCTCACTGCACCCACACCTCAAAACACACCCATTTCTCCTGCACCCATCACATCTTCTTATAACCCTTCTATGAACGCTATTTCTGAAGATACTGAAACCATCAACACAAGTGCTACTCAAGGTAAGCACCCAAAAAAAAAAAGAAACTTTTTTTTTTTTTGAATGTCATAGGTTCAATACACAGCCATCCTAATAATTCTTTAGGTGACAGCTCAGCCTTGGCAGGTGCATTTGCTAGCAATCCAGCTCTTTTGAGCATGCTCCAAGGCAAGTTGGGTACTCTGGTAGGCCGCTCTTCTGGATACATTGAATCACTTCCTGCTTCTGTCAAACGTCGATTGAACGGTTTGAAGTATTTACAGTCAAAGCATGCTGACCTTGAAAGTCAATTTCAAGAAGAAGTCTTGGCTTTAGAAAAGAAATACCTCGAGCTCTATAAACCTCTGTACGAACAAAGAGCCCATATCATTAGCGGCCAATACGAACCTACTGATGAGGAGGTTGCTTTAGGTCGACAGGTTGATGATGATGAAGAAGAAGAAGAAGAAGAAGAAGAAGAAAGCGCTGTTAATTCTGATGTGAAAGGCGTTCCTGAGTTTTGGTTGACTTTATTAAAGAACCACCCTCAGATTATGGAAACTGTCACTGAGCGTGATGAGGAGGCTTTAAAGCATTTGGTAGATGTTCGTATGTCCTATATGGACAAGCCTGGTTTCAAGTTGGAATTCGAGTTCACTGAAAACGAGTTCTTCACCAACCGTGTGTTGGACAAGACATACTACTACCAAGACCATGTCTATAGCGGTGATTTTGTGTACGATCATGCTGAAGGTTGTGCTATTGACTGGAAGGAAGGCAAAGATCTTACAGTGACAGTGGAAGCCAAAAAGCAACGTCAGAAAGGAACCAACAAATCTCGCGTCGTTAAGCGCACCGTGCCCACCAACTCTTTCTTTTATTTCTTTAGCCCACCTACGATCCCTGATGAAGACGACGTCGAGGAAGAAGAGGCCGATGATTTAGACGCTAAATTGGAGGCTGATTATGAAATGGGTGAAGAGTTCAAAGATAAAATTATTCCTCATGCTGTAGACTACTTTACTGGTAAAGCACTTGATTTAGATGGCTATGAGGGTGATGACTTTGAGGTATATACAAAATCAGCCCTTTTGCTGATGTGTATTGACTTTACTTTGACAGGATGAGTTTTACGATGAAGACGATGTTGATGAAGACGAGGATGAAGACGATCATGATGATGATGATGATGATGATGATGACGACGACGACGATACTACTGTAAATAAAAACCGTGCCAGAATTAAGCACTACTAACACTCTTTTTTAGCCTGCACAAAATGAAAAAGCACCAGAGTGTAAACAATCCTAAAAACCAAGCCAATGAAAGACAAGTTCTTTACAGACATACGATACAAAGCCTTTAGATGATCATTTAATTAAACAAATAAAAAGCGGAAAAACAAACAAACACAAAACAGTTTTCTGTTGCAAACTGCAAGTGGGATATACATTAACCAGTTTTCAAACGTCATCGAACTTTACACCCCGTCCTAGGGTTGTACAGAAAGACCCAAAAAAAGCATCTATGAATTCAAACAAGAGAGAATTCAACTTGAAACTGTTTTGAGGTCCAGTTCTCTCTCTCTCTCTCTCTCTTTTTTTTTTTTCTCTGTGTATCTCTGTTCACCCTCACCTACTTTTAATTTCTCATTCCAAGACCTCAACCCATTTTGCCGAAATGTCTGAATCTTCTCTTTATTGTCCAAATTATGCACCGTTCTTTGGTTTTGCCGGCGTTTTCTGTGCTGTGAGTATATATGTATATATATGTATGTTTGAAAGTATGTTGACATTCAATAGATGGCATTTAGCAGTAAATGAAACTTTCCTGTGTTTTTTTTTTAAAAAAAAAAAAAAAAAAATTGAAAAAAGCAGCTTACTCTTGACTCTGATTTTGATATACAATCACTTTTTCTTTTAAATAGCTATTGGAGCAGCCTATGGTACCTCTAAAGCAGGTATTGGTATTGCAGGTATTGGCTCTTTTAAACCAGAGCTGGTGATGAAGGTAAAGAAAAGAAAATCTGTGCCATTCTAGTAGATTAATCATTTTTGTTTTGTTTATACAAGTCTTTGATTCCCGTTGTGATGAGTGGTATCATAGCTGTCTATGGATTAGTAGTTGCCGTACTATTGGCTGGTCAATGTAAAATAGATAAATGGTGATCTCATAAACACTGACTTACCTCACCCCCCCTTTTTTTTCTCTTTTCTGAAAAAAAAAAAAAAAAAAAAGTGTCGCCTACCTCAGGTTATTCCTTATTTTCGTAAGTTGACAAGAACTAAAGAAGTCTTTGTATCCAACAAAAAATTGTAGTGGCTTTATTTCTTTGGCTGCTGGGCTGTCTGTTGGTATGGGTGGATTGGCAGCAGGTTATGCTATTGGAATTGTGGGAGATTATGTAAGTTTGGGATGATTTTTTTTTAAAGAAGACTAATGGACAAAAGTGTGTTCGAGGCTATGTTAGGGAAAGCAGATTGTTTGTCACCATGGTTCTGATTTTGATTTTTGCAGAGGTGCTGGGTCTTTATGGGTTGATTGTAGCTCTTATATTAAACGCAAAAGCTGATAATAGTGTTTGCGTTGTCTAACGAGCCAGAAAAAGAAACCCTGTATTTTATATTTATAAAAACCAAAACATAAAAGAGCCGTTTGTACATGAACTCAGTTTTGTAAAGTAGCATGTCAACTGTCGCCTTATAAATAAGGAAATCGTAAATAAGAGAAAATCAAGACGGCTATAGGCTGAACTTTAATACATGAGTACATAAGGTGTGCACTCGAAAAAAAAAAAAAAAAAGGGGGGGGGAAGTAGATGTCCATGAGGCTGTTGTTGTAAGTTAGATTTTTTCGATTTTGACATCGCAGCTGCCTTTGGGGACGGCCAGACCCACACGAAGGTTACTGACATCAAACACCTGATAAAACCAACGAGAAAAATAACCACCGAGAGACCATTGGGTGTGATGCGTGGCACGGCCGATAAGGCTGGTGCACTCGTCCAAATGAGGGTCTTTTTGAAGATACGCTTTTGGGGGCAACGAAACTCGGTAGTTTTGGAAAATAAAGGTTAGAGTGGGAAAGGAAGCTAGATCATCACTGCATGGCAGCTTATAGACACCTTGGTTTTCGTCATAATGACCTTTGATGGCTGCATGAAGAAGGTCGGCTTGGGCACGAGGAGCCAAAAGATGGGAAGAGGCTGTATCAAAGGAGGCCAATACTTTACCTGTTAATTTCATGTGGAACTTGTCACCCAACCTTACACCCTCAAGCACCGTCTTCCAATAGGGAGAAGCTCCATAGTCACAGTCAGGTAATCTAAGATAGGCCATGGTTCCTTTGTAGACATTGTGATCAACACCACCGATGATAAACTCACCGTTATCGTGCTCACCGTTGTTTCTCTTTTGATAAAACCCGTTCTGATTGGATGACACCATTCCAAACTGCTGAGATCCTCTTCCGTAGCCGGACTGGAATGCATTGGTAGCATAGGCACCATTCGAACCTAATCTATCGTATAAGCCTCTTTCTATTTCTGTCGTAACAAAAAAGGAAAAAAAAACAAAAAGCTTACCTCCACGTTCTAAAAACGAATGCGATAATAAAAACGGTTAGACTTTTTAAAGAAGAAAGCTTCTCCTTTTGTACTCATTACTCTTTAAACTGGATGTCTTGTTATAATAGAGTTGGACGTCTCCATCCAAAGAATATCCACCTAATCCAAGATTACCCACTAAAGTAACAGAGAAGGGGCGTTATAAATTTATACAAATTAAAATATGCTTGTTTTTTTTTTTTTTTTTTCTTGCTGCCTACAATAATCTTCTCCTCCAAGACCCTTGACGCTATAAGCAGCGCCAAACAATTGGTTTTCTACTTTGAGACCTGCAACGGAAATTGTATCCTAAAAAAAAAAAAAAAAAAAAAGGAGATGGGGAAAAACTTTTAATACTTTGCAGAAATATATATATATATGTATCTATATATATATGTATCTATGTATCTATTTACTCGGTAAAGTCTAGCATCCATACAGATCCCTTCACGGTATTTGATGGACTCTTTCTTGTGAAGATTTAGGGCTGTGGATGAAGAGTCTGGCTTATAGAGCTTATGCTGGCGACGGCATACAGGAGTGCGACACTACAGGGTGTGGTGAGTGGTGCGCGTTTGTTTGTACCACTTACCTCCACGGAAGGCACCCAGGTCAGGGACTGGCTGGTGTCGAATAGTACCGAGAAAGACTGCGATGGCGTGCCTGAAAAAAGGAATCCTGATGATAAGTGTCGGGTCTTTTTATTATTTAAAAGAAATAGACTTGCCAACTTTTATATTTCCATAGGCCTAGATTAACAAACAAAGCCGTGGTTTAGATTATAGAATTCTAGTTTCTTGCCACTCACCAATCCATTCTTCAATGTTATCGGTTGTCGTCTTAAGCTACATCTTTTTTCAAACGTAGCTGAAAGAACCGTGTTTGAATAAAAAAAGGCAATGGTAATAATCAAACAAGTTTTCAAGTACATCTTTTTCTAAATTAAAAAAAAGTAAAAGAAAATAAAAAAACAAACACGTAAGGGGATAAAGAAAAAGAAAGAGAAGAGAAAGCTTGAATTTATTTGTTATTGCCTTTTTATAGCTGCCCTTTTTCGTTTCGCATGCAGAAAGAATTAGGTGGCTGTCTATAACCCAAAAAAAAAAAAAAAAGGATCGTCAATCATCACTTTGGGTAATAGTTTTTTCTCCCACTTGACAACTGACAAGAGACATTTATTTAAATACTTTTTCTATAATTAAACGCAATCTCTACTTTTGGAAGGCTTTGACTTCCCACTCTTTTCTCTTTATTAAAAGAGCTACATAGAAAAAAAAAAAAAAAAAAAGAATCGGCATGGAAACAAGTACAGTAACAAAAAAAAAAAAAAAAACTCATCCGCGGTAAACAAATCAAGCCTTTCTTCTTTTGCTACTTTTATGACAACAGGCCTCAATGACTCTTGAAGGTTGTCAAGCCAAATAACACACAAAAGTTTTTATAAAAAAAAAAAAAAAGGAGGGGGGAAAAAGGTGGACTGAGAAAGGGTAATGATGCAAAGGGGGGGGGTTAAAGTGTGGTCAATGGATTGTCAGCCTTTTTTTTTTTTTTTTTTTCGGAAAACAAAGTTACTCTCACTATTGGTGCTAATAGAGTTTGATAGAACAAAAAGGAAACACGAACAACGAAAAGAAAATCGAATTATTCTAAAGCGTGTTCTGCAGTCTATCGTAACCTTACATAGATAACCGAAGCTTCTAGACTTGAATAGTTCCAGTCCAAGAGAGAAAAACGTGAGGCGTACATACTTGATTAAAAGTTGAAATACAAAAAGACAGCACAAAAGTAAGCGTTGTGTATGGATCATTTACACGTCAAGCTTTACCTCACCATGAATTCATGTGTAAGGAAAAAAAAAAAAGAAGGAGGGGGGGAGAACGCTTAGTATTGAATTTTGTTTAAATAGGAAGTATGGCTCGAGTCAGGGAAACAACTCGCTTTCTTTAGTTTACACAGAGCCAGAAATAGTACGCTACGAAAAACACCCTGGCTCTAGATGAGTGTCGATCCCCTCCCCAAAGCAGATGTAATTGGTCAGTTTTGTGAAAAAGAGAACCGTTCAGCTTTTTTTTTTTTTCAGTGTAAGCCTTCATAAGTAAGTGAGTAGTTTTAATTTCAGATGGGAAAGATTTATGCAGTTTTGGATGAAAGGGTTTGACAAGTCTAGAGTGAGAACTGTCTGCATGTGTGTTTTTCTTGTGGATTTCAACCACCTCTTTTAAAAAGAACTAGACAGTATCAGTCTATTTATTTGCTTGGACTGTGTGAATGGCTGATGTGACTCTGTTTACAAACCAACTGAACTGTTTCTGCTGACCTTTTTCTCTCTCTCTATGGTTTTGCTTTTGTTTTCCCGCACACCAGGCATTTGGGTTACACATAAAAAATAGATTCGACTTTTTTTTTTTTTTTTTTTTTTGGTTTCTTGTTTTCTTATTTCTTTTTCTGAAAGCAATGACAACTTCCAAGTACGAAGAGTCCATTAAGGAATTAAGTTCGGCAGACAGTGCCAAAAGGCTCAAGGCTTTACGGTTTATAAAGAACTCTGTGATTGGAAACAAAACCAAAAAAGAGCTTTATATTAAGCTGGGTGTTGTTCAAAAGTATAAAACATACCAAAGCAAGATATAAAAAAAAAAAACTAATGCCATTGTTCAAAAGACTTGTAGAATACCTTTGTTTGCCTGAGGAGCCTCCATTCACTTTAAAGACACAGTCAGCTACTGTTTTAGGCAGCATTGCGTATGGTAATTCAACCCAAAACGTAAACAAATAAGCAAAAAAAAATATTTAAAGACATATCTTTTTCGGTATTCTCTTAACAAAGGTAAAGACGATCATGTATCTTCAGTTATTATTTCCAGTGCTGTCACCCCTTTATTGGATTCGATTTTAATTCCTCATAACCAACCTTTATTGGATACCGTCCATGAGCGACTCAAGTTGATTGAAGCAAGTACAAGAGCCTTAAAAGCCATATTTACCGTATCCTCTCCATACTATTCCAAACATGACTTAGTAAACGTAAACTACATCAAATCGTTTTTATGTATAGATCTGTGTAGCTTAATACGACTCTATGTAGGAAGAGCATATACATTGTTTTGCTTCGATCCTTAAGGTTGCAGCAGAATGTCTGATGGATGAGTCTTACGCAGCTACTTCCTCTGAAGGATTGTCGTTTGCCATGATTGCCGAGTTTACAGCAGCCATAGTATCTAAATGCTGCGATACACCCGAGGAGCAGATTCGCTTAAAAAATGCTGGTGTCGTTCAACCTTTGGTGGACATCTTGCACTCTAAATGCTTAAAGGCACAGGAGACATCGCTAGAAGCTTTGGCTGGCTTGTGTCATGAGAACCGAGAGTTGGGCGATTTTATAGTCGAGTCTAAATGTATATACATATACGTGTGTGTGTATATGTAGTTCTCACCTGGGTCCTATAGCTTCCTATCATGGCTTGTCTACTCTGAACACCGTATTGGACTTTACCAAAGGAAAATGTTCCACAATGAGATTGATTGCCTGCACATGGTAACCACTTTTATTCAATCTAACCTTAACAGTTAACCCACTCTTATGTTGCAAGTTTGACCAACCTTTATCGAACGGGCGTATTTCCAGAATTGTCCAACGATATCGTTATCATTGTTCTTCCAGCACTTGTAAAGTTATTAGAAGAAAAGGAGGGGAATATTCAAGAGAGAGCACCCTTGATTCTTGCTGATCTCATCAAGGATAGCCCAGAGATGCAGAACGCAGCTTATGAGGCCGATGCAATCTCTCGTCTGGCTGAGTTGTTGGCCAGTGTCTCAACTCCCGAAAAAGAAGACAGGCCAAATCTGGGTATACCTGGTACAGGAAGTCTGGCTCGAAGAAGAGAAAAAACAAAAGAGAACTCGTTGATCGCGCTTGCTGCTGCCACTCTCTTAAACGATGAGTGTCGTAAACAAGCTCTCAAAGCAAATATATTGCCTCATGTCATCAATGGGGTTCATAGCCCTAAACCTAACGTTCGTTTAGCAGCCTGTCAGTGCGCTAAATCGCTTTCACGTGGCGTCAATCACTTGAGAACATCTTTTGTCGACTCCAATATCGCTCCTCCATTAAGAAAAGTAAGCAAAAAAAAAAAAAAATTAGAGGGTGCAAGTATTCTTGTGTATTCATCTTTGAAAAAAAAAAAAAAAAAAAAAAAGCTTTTGAACGACGAATCTATAACCGTCCAAGCAGCTGCATGCGGTGTTTTATGTAACCTGGCTTTAGAGTTCTCTCCTGTAAAGACATTTTTGATTGAATCCGGTGCACTTTCAAAGTTTGTCGGTTATTCAAAATCAGAAGATATCAATTTGAGAATTAATGGTGTATGGGCTATTACCAGCATCTTGTACAAAGCTTCTTTGAACGAAAAAAAGTCTGTGATGGAAATACTAACATTTGATGCTCTACTTGAATTACTACACGATTCTGATCAGACGGTTCAAGAAAAAGCATTGACCATCGTTCGCAACTTGGTTTACGGGCCTCAGGAAGATACCGATTGGGTCTACAGAAATATTGGAAAGGACGATTTATTGGACGTGATAGAAAGCAAGCTACAGGGAATGGATACAGATGAAGAAGAAAGCACTTTTGTGCCTTCGGTAACACGCTTTACACAAACAGCCAATTTTACTCATTCCCGTTTATAGATATTGATGCCAACTGTATATATCATTGTCAACATGTGTAGTAATTCTGAGGCACCGAAAATGGATACAATGAAGCGAGATTCAATTGTGAGAAACGTTGTTCTATTACTAGTAAGTGAAGGAGGGACGGGTTTCTTTGTTTAAAAAAAAAAAAAAAAAAAACTAAAGTGTCTATTTGCTTAGAATCATGATGAGCATGAGATAAGACTAGCAGCCCTTTGGGCTTTGGTCAATTGGACTTGGAAAGATGCAGAAGACTCAACAGATAACTTAATCAGTCGTTGCCGTCGCCTGAATGAGCTGCATGTAAAAGAAAAACTAGAGTCTATGATTCTCCAGGATTCTTGTATTGATGTACGCGATCGAGCTAAAATTGCTGTCACTCAACTAAAAGATGCTAATGCATAAAGAAAAAAAGCAATACTTACAAATGCATACAAACATATATATATTTCACATCTCATTAATGAAAAAAAAAAAACAAAAAAGGAGGGGGTTATCAGAAGCAAACGGCTTAAACATACAGTTGTAATGAATGACCTTAGTGAACTTTTGATTTGCACAGATGTGTTGTGCTCTTTAAAAAATAAAAAACAGACGGAGTTTTGAAACAAACAAACCGCATATGTACGCGTGTAAATTTATGTATATAAAGAGAAGGTAGAAGAAGCAATAATAACGACAATAATAATAAGAATAAGAATAATAAAAATAATAATAGCAATCTACAATGAATATGTATATATATGTGTTGTATGTTTTTTTTTTTTTTTAGTGACTAAGGGCTTCACTCCAGTGTTCTTCTTCCTCACTCTCAGGATCGTCCATCCAGGTAGTATTGGCAGGAGGGCGGTGATTAGGCTGTGTTAGATGATGAGGCTCTATAGAACTTTTTTTTACATCTTTGCGAAGTGGAGGCACAGGCAGGGTATGATCGATAGGGCTCTTTTGGGCGGGAACGATACGGGGGAGTTCAGATGCTTTATGAATAGATGTTGTATAGGGGGAAGGTAACTCTTCGCGTACCATAGTTTTGGATCGACCTCGACGAGGAGGGGGAGGCGTCGTGTTGTTTTCTTTACTTGCTCGAGTGTTTTGGGGAAGCACAGGAAGAGGAGGCAATGGCTCAGATGGAGGCGGTGTGGGAGGTGGCATAGGCCAGCTAGTAGATCCTGTGGCGGAGGTTTCTTTAGTGAAGTGGGGAACGATCTGGTTGCTATTACGTTTTGTCGTCTCTTGATTATTAATCACAGTGCTATTGTGGCTATGAAGCGATAAGGTAGACTGGGAAAGAACAGAAGTATATGAAAAGTGTTTGATTTCAGCTATCTGCTCTTGCTCTTCATCAGAGGAGTCCAAACTTATAAAAGATGAGACTGTTCCTCCAGGGCTTTGTGGGACGCGCGAATTACGAGAGAGAGTAGAAGTGATTTTCTTAGGATGCATCTTCTCTTCTTCGTCAGTGAAATAGGCATGTTCATCTTCAGATACGTCTTCCTCGTCAGATGAAGTGGTGTATATAAAGTCACGCACTTGGGACATTTGAAGTCTGGCTTCATTCTGACGTTGGTGGTAAACATCGTTTTCAGCCTTGGTCTTTTCTTTTGCAGTTCCAGATTTAGTGGGAGAAGCACATAGGATGTTACTGTCTGTACTGTTGTTACGGCTGCTCATGAATTCAAGCAACAGTGCGTCTTTCTCCAGAATACTTTGAGTTAAATCAATCATCTGAGAATCCATGTTCATTTTTTGGGTCTTTATCTCGCTCTCCAGCTTATTGATTAGTTGATCCTTTTGTTCTAGCTTTTTGTTCAAATCCTGGATTTGGCTTTGTAGCGACTGAACAGAAGTTTCATCCTCGTTTCCTCGGTTCTTTGAGAGTTCTATATTACCCTTTAGTTCAGCCTTGAGCTGTTCCAATACGACTGCTTGCTCTTGGACCTTGGCTAACGTGACTTGGTGTTCCTTAGCAGCCACTTGACTCTGTCGGTCGCGCTCTTGAATAGCTGCTGTAAGCTTTTTGATCTCAAGACGCAAGGCTTCTAGCTCGTCTGCATAATCAGGAGAACTTGTAGCAATACCGTACTCAATCACTTGCTCCTTCTCGGACATTAACTCACTGAGCTCGGCATTGACTTTCTGCTTGTATTTCTCAAATTCGTTTTGGATCTCGGTAGAAACCACCATCATCAGACGCATTTGGCTATAGCTCATTTCTAAATCCGCCTTAAGGGACTCGATGGTTTTTTCCATTTCGTTTTTCAGTTGGTAAAGACCGCCGAGTTCCTGACGCAAAGCCTTCATCTCAGCCGACTTTTTGTTGGGCGGCTCTTTGGTGGACTGAGAAAGCCTTTCAAGACTGATCTCGTACTCGCCCAAAAGGGCGTTTTGTTTTACAATCAGTTCGGCCAACTCTCTCACACGGCCCACCTCTTGTTCTTTGTTTATGCTTTCGGTTTGGTGCTGCTGCTTATAATAGGTAATGTCCTTATTTGCTTGTGTCAACAATGTATGGACTTGATCATACTGTTTCTTGAGTGACTCGTATTGGTTCCATAGGGTATTTTGGTCGACAGAGGAAGATCGCTTTAGTGATCCCACTTCTTCTGTAGAGCTTTGGGAGGATCTTTTGGCTTCGTTCAAATCCAGACTGGAAACCGATGTGTTCGTCAAACGGTGATTGGAGGACCGATCAGTCAATTTGGGAGAGCTAGAGGTAGAGTTTAAAGAGGATCTGTTTCCTGTAGTAGGGTTATAGTTAGCATTGGGTCGAGGAGACATATTGACATAGCGTCCAGATGGAGACATACTACCAGCCTTTTTATCCGTAGTGACTCCGGTGTCTTCTTGCACAAATTTATTGGACCAAACAGACGAAACAGCGCCTTTTTTTTTTAGTCTGGCTAGCTCTTGGTCTACTACCTTGGTAGTTGTATTGATGTTGTTGGTAGGGCTGTTCAAGTTGGACACGTTGGTACTAAACAGAGTAGACCGTTTTTTTAGCCATGAACTGTCTCCCTCTGACGTTGAGATCGATGTCATTAGAAACAAACTGTAATTATTGTTTTATTTTGTTTTTTAAAAAAAAAAGAAAAGTAAAAAAAGGAACAAGGAAAGTTAAGAATAAAGGGAAGGAAAACGAATGTTGCTTTGAATTGAAATGAATCGGAAAATCAAATATATAATGATTTCTAGTTTAGCGGAGACTGGCTAATTTCATTAAAAGGAAACACAACACATGCTTCTTCCAGGAACGATGTTTGTCTATACTATTCTACAGAGAAAAGGCCACGTTATCAATTATGGGCTCATGTTTCCTAATTTTTCCAAAAAAAAAAAAAAAAAAAAAAAAAAAAAGCAAAGCAAAATAAAAAATAAAAAACCAGGAGGGGCCATTAAACTCTTTATTTATTTATTTATTCAGAGAAAGGATCAAAGTGGTTTGAAAACCATGAAAGGGAAATACTTGCTAATAATGCCTTTCTTGTTATTAAAAATAGTGGAACAGCATAGCTTGAAATTGAGCTGAATTCGAAATAGCTTAAAGGAATGCAAGTAGCAAAACACCAAGCAAAGACAGCATGAGGCTATATGAGCATTTTTTCTTTCATTGTCCTGTAAGCCATTTATGATTTTGATAAAAAATGGAGTAAAGACAATGAAAATAAACAAATAAAACCCAAAATATCAAAAAAGGATGTTGCACATTCTATTTATATGATTAAACTCTATTTTTCCTTTTTGTAGTCTATTGCTAACATCAAAAAAGATAATTGTGTCTTCAAAGATTTGCACCCTGACATGCCAGAGAATAGCGTTAACTACTGACAGGAGTAGGGAAGCTTTTAATAGAAAAACTCTTTTTCATATTATTTTTTCTATTGTATAACCTTGTTCAACCCTAATTACATAAAACTAAGACTGAATTTAAACAGTTGATATTTTGTGTTTGTAGACTTTATTGTACGCAAATGCACAACAATGGTATAAGCCAGTAGCGCAGATGTTGATACCCACCAACCTACATGTCAGCTTTAGCAAAGCTCAAAGGATGAATCGAAGTTCGGCTCTTGTCATTACGGAAAACGCTACCTTAACGAATGTCAATTTTTTTTGTCGGTATTGTGTTTTCTATGCTGCTTTATTGTACTTGACTCGCCAATTCTCTCATGTTAAGTAGATAAAGAAACAGAAACAAAAATAAAATAGGACATTGGTAAATCTTTGGAGAGGAGCTTAGCGCAAGCATATCGTTTTATAATAATTGTGTTGAAATCAGAAGATCAAGTGTTCGATTGATTACTTTTATTCAAGAAAATTTTGGTAGTTTTTCTTTGCTTTTCAATCTAAATTACGGAAAAAGTACTGGACTTCCTTCGCATCCCAAAGTCAATTTGGGTGCCACTGTATACCGTCGGTAGTATAGAATTTCAAAAGATGTTTAAAAGGCCTGATATATATAAGTAAGTGGGAGAAAATACAAGGGATTCCAAACAGCTTTTGCATGAGCTTTAGCTTTCTGCAAAGTCAGTTTCTTTTATCTCTACTCTTAGGGATTGATGACGGTCTTGTTTGGTCCTTGTGGATAAAACCACAAACAAGAGATATTCGTACTCCGTACATTTGCCCAGCTTACAGCAACATAAAAGGAAAGTTACATAAACCTGGAACGTTATATTAAAAACAGACATTGATTTGGTAAACTACCGGTATTATCACTTCAGCTTATAAGGCAACATAATGTACTTAAATAGATGATAAAACTTTCATAGGACCCAAGGAGCTCTATTAGTCTAGAGCGCTGATTAATCTCAGTGAACGTATGCTTTTTTTTTCTAGAAAAACTCCTCGTCTGGCTCTGCCGTCCTTTAGAAACCAAATGGCTACAAAAATTAAAGCCGAACGTACGTTTTTGTAGGAAAGTAGGTGGCTTGACGAAACTTTGAATTAAACTAAATAGATCAGACCCAACAGGCCTTTTTTGCTCTCTTTATAAAAGAGCGACTATGCTATGCAAACGATAAAAGCCTATCTCGTCGTTTCTCTCCTTGTGTCTATTTTAGATTTCAATTAAATTTTTTAAGCCCAAAGCACATACAGCGATTTGAAATTGATCACTAGTTGTATTTGAATTAGTAATACTCAGTTTATCACACAACTATCTTTGAGAGCTATAGAGAAGTCTATGGAACGTCCATTGTATATCAAAATTTTCTGATGCCAACTAAATACATATTTACTCAAAACAAGCTGCTGAGGAAAAGACAAAACAAGTTTATTTCAATCAAGCAGAGATAGCTTTAAAATAATCTGAAAGTTTGCCCTTTTGGGGGACAAATTTGACATAGCAACCATCAGGCTTTACAAGACCTTTGGAGCGAGCTTCAATATAATCGGCGCGGTTCAGAGGAGTGAAGCCCCACTTTTTGGAGATGATGATCTTTTGTTGACCAGGGAATTTGTACTTGCAACGTCTTAAAGCTTCGATAACAACCGCTTTGTTGGATTCTTTGGAGCGTACTGAAAATATGATCTGACCAATGTTAACACGAGCCACAAGGCCATTAGGTTTTCCCCAGGCACCGCGCATACCCTGCTGCAATCTATCCGCACCGGCGCAAGACAACATCTTGTTGATACGAGTAACATGGAATGGGTGTACACGAATACGCATATGGAACGAATCCTTGCCGGATGTCTTGGACATATATTTGTTGGCACAGATACGGCCGGCTTCCAAGGCTTCTGAGGACAACTGCTCTTTTTCGTTGGAAACTAAATGAATGCAAAGTGGAAAATCATCTACAGACGCTTTCTTGCGACCTAAATCGTATATTCTTAATTTTGCATCAGGAACGCCTCTGTTGTATCTTGATTTGGGATATGGCTTGTTTTTACAATAACGATAGCAGCGTGCAGGACGACGACCCATAGTTGAGTATTTAAAACTTTAAAAAAAGAAAGAAAAAGGGAAAAGAACGTAAAAAATAAAAGAAAATAAAAAAGTATTTATAATGTCCATCACTTTATAAAAGTACTGCGAGGAGAGCTTGATTACTAATTAGGCCTTGGTAGACAGTGAAAAATTGGGTCACTTTATTAATCCACTAAACTATAATAAGCAAAAAATGCGAAAGTGTTGCTTGAGATTAACGATTAAAACATCGTGCCAGCAGAGACAAACCATGGTCACTCAAAGGCTCTATTCTTTTTCATTCAAGATATATCGACTTTTTAGTCCTTTTTTCATTTGAAGCTTGAAATCCGTTACAATCTTTAGATTTTTCTCTATTCTATTGGAAGTTTTAGGTAAGTTAACAAGGCCTTTCCCTTTACGTTTTTGATATACAAATATACTTCGCAGTAAATTCACTTTCTGGTAAAACAATAAGTGAGGCCCATAAATGTGTACTTTTTTAACAAACCTAATAGTCCGTAGTTTAAAGGTTTCATTCTCAAAATCAAACTCAGATTGTTGATAGATGTAGTTCTAAACAACAACAGTGTCCCTTTTAAACAAACTGAGTTCGTCTATAGAGCTATTAGGTGATTTTAATAAAGTGAAAAATAAAATAAAAAACAAATTACTCGTAAAGTTCTGTTAGTATCTTAAAAGCTTTAAATTAAACACTGAATATTTTTTCAGAGTATTTGACTTTATATCCTAATTTATTTGAAATCATTATACTCATGACTTGCTAGTTTCCTTTCAAGCTGTATACAGAAATCTTTTAGATTTTTTTTTTTTTAATTTCAATGGCTGCATTATATTCCAGCTACAAAAGTGGGCTTTATCCAAAAGCGTCTTGCTTACAGTTCGTCAGCATAAATCCATAGTGTCTTTCAAAGCAGGGTTAATCAATGCAAAGCGCAAGGCTTGCAAATTTGTGACCAAAATGTTAAAATACTCCTCTTTTTTTGTCATCTCTTTTTTAAATAGTTACTTATCTACTGTTCTTTTAGTCTTTATCAGATACGACTGATGCTGTAATACAATGTAATGCGGGATCCATAGGTTGATTTTTCAAAGACTCCTACAAACCTTGATGCTTCTAGAAAAGTAGCTATGCACACTAGCATTAGTGGTTTAGAATCATGAAATTACCATGTGTTTTATCTTTTTTTATTAGAGTATGGCATAAACTTTTAGTTTTGTATTTATTCTATCTGAAATGGTATTATATTGCAAATCAAGTCAGATGCTTTGCTAAACCATATGCTAGTCAATGTGAAGGCTTTTTCCTGCACTGTTTTCATGTACATGACTTATGATTTGGTGGTAACATATGTTTCTGCCTGATTTATCAAGTAAGCTTCATGTCTTGAATGACCTCTAATTTTCTCTTAAGGGACTGCCAAAACAGCTTGTGGCAGTTTTAATACTGCTTCTAGCTAAGCAAAAAACAAAGAATGAATACAAAAAAACATAAAAGGTTAATACTTTTGGGATTTTGCGATTTTGGAAAACCAAAAAAGAAACGAAAAAGAAGTATAAGCTTATAAATAATCGGCTGTACAGTCGTGTTTAAAAAAAAAAAGTTGCAGCTTGACTACTGTCTTGATAGACACTCATTTAAAACTCTTGGCTGGCTGAAAAATTAAATCCGCCGCAGTTGTTTTTAGGATTTGGGTTTTACTTTGGAAATAAACCCTACCTTAATTTTTTTCGGCTATTCTAATTCTTTCCTTTTCGTTGTTGTTGCTACTTTTTGTGTTGTTTCTCGTGTATATATTTGTTCTGGCATTTGCTATGAATAACACGTCTATTTATTTGATAATTTTATACGTCATTATGTAAATAAATACATACACGAGCCCATGTTTGGTAGTCTTAATGGAAGTCTTAAAGTTGGGTCTGTTTGGGTACTGTGCCTATGACCAAAAAAAAAAAAAAAAAACTAGTCAATATAATAGGGTTTGAGACGATAACAGAAAAGTATGTAGAAATTTGATTAATATCAAGTAAAACATAACGGTATGATATAGTCAACCAAAACTATGGTTCTTATCGGGCACGCACAAATAGCGTTTTCAAATAGCTAGACCGCTTAGTCTGATGATTTAATAGCTGTCAAATCAATACTTGATTTTTTTTTTTTTTGCTTTATTTTTTCTTTTTTAGGCTTAAACAGACATACTATATCTCTCTTTTTTTTTTTTTTTTTAATCTGAGAGTTGTACTTGGGTTTCTCTTCCTCTTATGAAAGCTTATTGCGTGCAAGTATAGTAATTAAATCAGAGATCCACCAGGAAATCTTCTTCTAGCTCCCGTGTCTATATCAAAGTCTAGTACGGCATCTTCAAGCCCTAAAAAAAAAGAGTAAGTATTTTCTCAGTAGACAAATATCAATACTTGCCTACAAACATTTTTTTGCTGTCAACAGAAAAGCAAAGGCCTGTAATAGGAGTGTCGTACTCAGATGTCCCAATACGTAGAGTCTGCTGGCCTTCGAAAGTACGTGCATCAACAATATGTACATGTGAGACGTGCTCTGTAAACGCTAACAAATCCACAGCTCCCCCTTGTGTAAATTTGACACATCTAGCAGCTCCTTTAGTTGCAGAAGGCTACGAGAAAATGAGATGAGATTGGCTGTATAAACTATTTACATTGAGTCCTTTAAATTTAGCGATGGGATCGGAGTGTCGGATATCCCAAACGTGTACGGAGCCATCTTGACTAGATACTGCATACTTATCCGAAGCATGATTCCATGCAATAGAAAAATTGGCATCATTTGAAACTAGAGGTGCGTTGGCTAGTTAATAAAAAAAAAGGGGGGGAATTGTATTAGCCTTTTTCTTTACCTGCCATTGACTGAGTCATTTCAAATTGTCCTGTGTGAGATATATCAAAAAGAGAAACACGGTTATCGTCTCCAACAGAAATCATCTTTGCTCCATCAGGACTGACAGATGCTATTTAGAAAAGGTCAACTAGCATAAAAACTAGAGATATACCCTTACTGTGGTTGACTGCTGTTCTGAACTCTAGCGTATCAATCAGCTGTAAGTCGGGTGTACTAAATACTCGAAGTGAGCCATCGTTATTGGAAACTAACAGCCGTATCTCGCCATTCAGTCCACGGGAAAAACAAAGACCGTTGTTAATTGTACAGCCTGGCGCAGATGTGAGGCCGCTGCTAAATGTTAAAAGGTGTTTTTATGAAAAGAAAAAACACACACACACACATACGTTGATTTGCTAGCTTTCAAGTCTTTCAGTAGTAAATCTCCATGTTGACCGCCAGCTGCACAGTATCCATAGCTATTAAGAAGTAATGAGTCATAGGACGTTTTTGAATGTCTAGGTTTTTCGTTGTTATTTTACCCTGCCGCCATACAAGTCGGATTGAAATGAACATTTTTCAACAAGTATTCTCTTTGCTTGGTGAGGTAGTTGTACTACATATAATAAGGATTGTATTTATAGTCAATAGCTTTTACCTGAAAAATATCATTGCCAGAGGGAATGATGAGTTGGTTATTTAAATAGGGATCAGTAAGGACTAGATCTCTTAGTTGCCTACAAACAAATCTATTCAGCAACATGCGGCTGCCTTCCTTTTGCTTTTTTTTTTTTTAAAAAAAAACATCCCTATCTGTTCTTTACCAATGGTGTATTGTTACATTTTGATCATGTATCGTAGGCTTTGGTTTTACAAAGCGCTCTGTACCACTATGTCGATCATTAGTCTTCCGGAAATCGTAGATTCTAAGGTTTACCTAGAGACGCATTCCGTTTCGATCATTGTCATTTTTTAAAACGAAACAATACAGAAAAAAAAAAAAAAAATTCATGGAAAAGGTTTTATATCTTAAATGACGCAATGGTAATAACCAAAAAAGTTTATGTACAGAAAAAGGGATGGGGATATGGGGATGTATTTATTCAAGAACTTATTGGGCAGCGGCTCTGCGGCGATCACGTTCTTCAGTAATAGTAAGTTTGACACCCTTGCCCTTGGGAAGAGAGATCCAAGGCTTATTTTGTTGACCGATGGTAAATACGTTGGAGATACGTGTAGCAAATACGTGATCGAGGGCATCCTTGACGTGAACAATTTCAAAGCCACCAATATGACGTTCACGGTGAACCAACTGACCGACACGACCAATGTTACGACCACCAGTCACCATGACAACGTTACCCACTTCAAACTTGACAAAATCTTCGATTTTGCTAGTTTCAATGTTAAAGCGAATAGTATCGTTGGTTTTGATGGCGGGGTCAGGATAACGAATGGTACGACCATCGTGTGTCGTGATATAGGGAATACCCTTAGCACCGACCATTACCTTTTTGACCTTGCACAATTTGTACTTGGCCTCTTCATCGGTAATACGGTGAACAGCAAAGCGACCTTTAACGTCATAGACGAGACGGAAGTTTTCACCAGTCTTTTCAACCGAAATAACGTCTGTTAAATCAAATGAAAAAGAAAGAGAGAAAAAAAGCATCCGGGATTCGTCAAAGCTTAGCTTTCATTTACCTCACACACATAAAGAAAACAAAAGTCACTTACCCATAAAACCAGCAGGGAAGGTAGAGTCGGTGCGGACTTTACCATCAACCTTGACCAAACGTTGCATCAGAATAGATTGAACTTCACGTCCGTTCAAAGCATACTTTAAGCGGTTACGCAAAAAGACGACCAAAGGAAGGCATTCACGTTGCTTATGGGGACCAGAAGATGGCTTGGGAGCATATGAGCCTATAGAACATCAAGTTAATGACAGATTCAATTGGTTTTTAAAGAGAATGTCAATATATTTTGTTATCAGAAAGAAAAAAATCGTCATTGAACATCGGATTGTTGAGCTTGACTTTTGCTTTTTTTATATCATCATTGACATATTGACATTTTCTTAACGGAAAAGAAAAATGGCTTACCCAAAAGTTTGTCAAGCATCCAGTGCTTGGGAGCTGCTAAGCGCTTCATGTGCTTCTTGGGACCGCGGGCCTAGCAAAAGAAAAAGAACAGGTCAATATAATAAATAAAGATATGTAGCAGGAACTAACCATCTTTTATTAAAATAAAGTTAAAAGAAGTAAAAGGGTCAAAAGAGGGGGTGGCTCTTTTAAAAGTTTTTTGAAAAAAATTTTTTGCTGCTTTTTTCAAAACTTTTATATTCCGAATACAAGTCACTTAAGTCTCATGTTACCTACACTTGTGCAACAACTACAGGAGAACTACCAGGAACATTGGCGAGCTAACAGCTTAAAATACAAATATTTTTGTTTTTAGGATGAAAAACTTGTATAGTGCCTTTTGAAATCTAGGAATAGATTACTGATGAGCTTCAAAGGTCAAGATGAACCGCCAACTGCTCCTCAGTGTGTGGCGTTGAAATTTTTGGGTGCTGACATCTTTTTGTTCAAGATAAAACAAATGAAAAAAAGCAGTTGACTTTGTTGTTGCTATGTAAAATATAAACGCTGGTCTTTCGTTTGCCCAAAAAAATTATAAAATGGGCAACATTGACCCGATGGATATATACGCCCTACATGAACTTAGCGAAATAGCTCGAGTGGAGAAAAGGCTTTGAATAAAGTCGGTAAGCTGTTACAAGGCGAAAAGTAGTAGCGGTTTCTGGGGGAAAATTGAAAAACCGTCTAATGGACCTTGGGCTGTACTACCTCACGAACAATAGGCAACTACGAATTTTCTTTCAACTAAAGAAAAAACTTGATTGGTCAAATAAATTTTTTCGAACTGAAGCTTAGCTTTAAAACACAAGCCGTAGAGCAAAAAAGCACAAAGGATTGAAACTTGAGGGATTGTTTTGCACTACCAAGTACAGCATGCAAATATGAGCTCCGTTCCTTTACAAACAAAAACAAAACAATAGAAAACAAAAAGGAAATACAGTATTGACGTCTGCGCGCGTGTGTGACATGGTTTTTTGATCTAATCATTTGCTTGGGTCCATCTTCATTATATGAATATTTTTAATTGGCTAAATCTTTTTTTTTTTTCCTGCTATCATTTATTCGGGAAATTGTTAGCTTTTTATTTACTGTATTTTTTTTTCTCTTTTCTCTTTCTCTCTCGGAAAAACAAGTACATATTAAAAACCAAGCAGCACCACTTTCATAACGAACGACAAGTACATGTCGGACTCACCAGTTCAACTTAAGCAGACCAGGAGTTCCATGAGCGTCAGCGAGAAGAGTGTGCCAGAAGAAGCCTTGTCTTCTGAATCCAATTGGGCAAATAAATACGAAGATTTTGATATTGGAAAGCCTATTGGTAACATCAATTGATATAACGGTATTCATTTATGACGTCTGCATTAGGTTATGGATCCTCAGCCGTCGTCTATGAGGCAATATACAAACCGCTCAAAAAAAAGGTGGCTATCAAAATGATTGATTTGGATATGTTTGAAAGAAATCAAATCGACGAGCTTCGAGTAAGAGCTGATTTACTATTCTCTAGCTTATATTTTGTAGAGAGAAACTGCTCTTATGGCTTTGTCTAAACACGCGAATGTTTTGCGTGTCTATGGATCTTTTGTGAACGGGTCCAAGCTCTATATTGTTACACCATACCTGTCTGCTGGCTCTTGTCTAGATATAATGAAGTCTTACTTTTCCGATGGCATAGATGAGATATCGATTGCTACTATTCTTAAGCAGGCATTAGAGGGTCTCGTTTACCTGCACAAAAATTGCCATATTCACCGAGACGTCAAAGCTGGAAACTTACTAATGGACGATCAAGGCTCTGTTCTTTTGGCCGATTTTGGAGTGTCAAGCTCCTTGACCGAAAACAGTGAAGTAAGAAAAACTTTTGTTGGAACTCCCTGTTGGATGGCCCCTGAAGTCATGGAACAGGCCTCTTATGACTACAAGGCCGATATTTGGAGCTTTGGCATCACTGCTATTGAACTGGCCACTGGACGAGCTCCATTTGCGAAATATCCGCCTATGAAGGTGTTGATGATGACCCTTTCCAATGCACCCCCTACTTTAGATAGAGAAGGTTGCAGACATAAATATACCAAGGTTTTCAAGGAAATGATCGACCTTTGTTTGCAGAAAGACCCTACCAAAAGACCCACAGCAGAAAAATTGTTATCCCATCCTTTCTTTAAGCAAGCTAAGCGCAAAGATTATTTGATCAAATCGATTTTGACATATGTTCCCTCACTGGATCAGCGCCCGCATAAAAAACTACCACAAAAATGCTATACAGTTACCGCTTCAGACCAACCTTGGGATTTTTCTGAAGAAGAAAGTACAGTTCAGTCAACGACTGCTGTCGAATCTGCGCGTCTTCCAGAGCGGTCAAAATCTGTTGTCAAATTTGTCAAAGATCCACCAAAACCTGAGAGATCCAAATCTACATTAACTAGTAATGACAAAAAGCACATTACTTTTGGTGAAGCGGTTGTCAAAGACGTAGAACGTCCCCCCACAATCATTACCGATTCGTTAACAGAGGTGACTCCATCTTCGCTTAAGAAATCAAGATTTGTTGTTGGTGATCAAGATTACCAAAACTCGCCTTCTTCCTATTCGCCGCCCAACTTGACACCCATCGACCCCAACTACTCAACATTAGGTACTATTTCAAGCATTAGTAGTGCACAAAGTAGTATTGTACCAGAAGGCGAATTCAAAAAAGGCCGTTTTAGTGTCAATCAGACAACAGGGCCTTCCCGCCCGAGCACACCAGCCGGCGAAGAAGTGATTCAGACATTTGAAGCCAAGGCTATTTCCCGTGCGTCCAGCCAGGAAAGTAACTTTGAACGCAAATCAAGGTTTGAAATCAAACATGCTTTGGCAACTGATACAGTACAGAGTGTTCCTCTTACTCGAGAAAGTTCCAAAGAATGCCAAAGCAAAGTCGGCCGATTTTCAGTTGAAAAACAAGATGTCGAGTGTTTACTACCAGAGTATCGTAAGAAAGGCCGATTTGAGCTTTCTGGTGGGTCTAACCCCCCTAGCGATTCGGGTAAGAAAAAAAAAACGAGTGAATATCTGCATATGCTAATTTTTGTCTACGCTAAACTAGAGAAACTGTCTGTTCAGGAATCGCCCATAGTTCCTTCACCTGCTATATCACCGTCTAATTCCTTATCCAGAGGCCAAGCACACAGAGTAATTGATCCCAATTTTCCGCATGTCGTTTACTCACATATGGAATCGCTGCTTAAACAAACTGAAATGCAAAAGAATATGCTTCAAAGTTTACTCTCGACATTGCCTGTATTATATGGATCTCAATCCACCCGTAGTCGCACTCTTTCCGACAGCAAAAAACCAAACTATGTATATAACGATGAAATAAGGTAATTGCTTTAAAACGCACTCCAAAGAGGCTCACTTTTTTTTCTTCAGAACAACAACCCCACAGATACAGCTTTCAACAGATATTCAATCCACTATAGACCATCTTCAACAGCTGTTGTTATCCTCATCAAAAGAAAGAGAAAGACTTTCTCAAGAAAACGAAACATTAAAGAAGGAAATTGAGCGTTTGAAATCAAACACCTAAGCAAGACGGTTTGTACATAAAAAGAAAGACAAAGGCAAAAACAATAAAATGAAATCAAAATTTGGCAAACTCTTAAAGTATTGCGTGTTGCCTGTTGGCTATCAAATTGTGTTTTAAAACTACTCTAAGTAAATACAAACTGACAAAGCCATAATGGGAAAAGGACACAAGAAGCTCAACACAAACGCTACGTACAAATGTATTTTGTACTTTGCGAAAAAAAAAAAAAAGAGCAAGGTCACATGAAAAAAAAAAACAGCTTTTGAGAATTAAAAACTATATTCATTTTCTCTTCTTTGATGAATATTGAGGGGAATCAGAACCACTCCGAGGTCTCCGGTCGTCTAAAAGAGGACTGCCACGATCCATAATTGTCTTTATGTCATCTGGATTTTGATCCATTTGCTGAGAACCTTCAGACCAGATGGCCAGTTCAATTGATCTAAGGTCAATCCTTTGCTCCTCAACAACTGTACCTTCTAATTCAATTTGTTTCTCAGCATCAAGGCTATCCCAATTATGAGGTTTAATGTTCCTAAGCATTTTTTCGTCCGAAGGTCTGTAGTAAAGAAGAATAACATCGCTATAGCTTTGTCCAGAAACTAGAACTTCTACGCCCAACGCCATCCAGTGATCTTGATTAGGCGGTGAAGTAGACTGTACTTTGATTGTTGCCTTTTCACCACTTTCATCATTTCTTTTGGTGTCTGTGCAGACAGAATGCCCAAAGAACATAGGCTCTTCAGCTCCTGGATATTGTGAACCTTTTGATCGATGTTTGAAATCGGTTTCAAACGTTTGTCTTAGTCTATGTACACTTTCAGATGTAAGCTGTATACTTTTGCCAATAGGCGATGTGTCAAAAACAAAATACTTTTGACATTCGCCCATTGGATCTCCCGGTATATCTTTCTCCGTTAATTTCCCGCAAGTGGCCCCATTCAATCGAGCCCTCAATGCCAAGTTGTGAGCCTCCATGATCCTTTTCATCACATTTTTTTCCCACTCTGGATTGTACTTTGGTCTCAAAGGAGGCGCTTCTATGACTTTAAAGGACTCAATCATGCCAGCGTTTTTTAAACGTGCCAAATATTGTTTAAAATTAGTTATATGGTATATGCGATCCTCCCATAAACTGATATAGTATAAACTTGGTACGCGCTGTAAAAGATTGTATATAAACGATTCTTTGAAGTGTACTGTAGAGTGGAATACAGAAGGTGAAGTGTGGTAATTTAGGGTATTGTTGCTTATTTTCCATCGGTACTTAGGCGCTATTTCAGGATCGGGGCGAAGGCAAACCATGTCAAATACAAGATTTTTAGAACTAAGCATGGCACAAATTACATTTGAGAACGGGTGGTGACGACGACCGGTTAGCACAACAGTCATAGTGCTTGGATCTTCTATGCAATTACGCGCTTCTTGAACAATATCCTCGTTCCAAAAACCCTTCCATGCAGTCTGTTCAAGGTTTTTCTTTGGTTCAAGCTCCATACTACGAACATCGCGCCACCATCCAGGTCCATAAAGACTCTCTGCCACTGCCTTTTTCAATACACGCGGATGCCAAATGGTTGGGCTCAATTGAGGTGAGAAAAATAAGGTGTTGTCGAAATCAAAAATAGCTAATCGAGTTACTGATCGTGGTTGTTTTCCAAATGGTGACGCTTCAAATTGTCGGTTTAGAATGTTCTAACAATTTGCAATGAGTAGATTATAATAATAGCTTTTTGGGTTAATGTTCAGAATACCTTTTCATGTTTGCTAATGATAGGTATATCAGCCTGTCTCATTTTTTTTTAAAAGCTAGCAAAGGATTTTAAAGAAAAAGAAAAAGAAAAAGATCAAAGTAAAGATGTGTGTTTTTATATAAAATTTTCATAAAAAAAAATCAGGCTATTTTATACAGCGTGATATTCATGGATAGTAAACCGAGCACAAATTCCCTTCTTGTTTATCAGAAAGTAATCTTTCAAATCGTTTTTGAGAACGATTTGTTTACTGGGATATTTCCGACCATCTTCTTCCTTTTCAGGCTGCGTGACTTTCAAATTTGTATGATACAAATAGGGTGCCAAGTAGGGGGTGGGCTGATCAGTAACGAGAATCAACTAAGCGTATGAATGTTAGCCTATTGTCCAAGCGTTTTTTTCTGATGGTTACATTCACATAGTTGAAGTGCTGTTTGTGAGGGTAAGGAATGGCTGGCGACACCATAATCTGCTGTATCTTAGATAAATCGATATCAGTATCTATTTCTATACGATTGATGGCTTTGGCTTTTTTATTGTCAAAGTTGGGAATAATCCCACAATTGAGGGTCTAGTATATCAGTTGAGTTTTGTTTTCATTTGAGTTTTTATTGAACCTTGAGAGGATTCACGCTGGATCCAACATTTTGAATACGTTTCTGTAGGGGATTTTTTTTTTAGAAACAGTTTATGTAACTTCTTTAATCGCTAGACTTACAACTTCTTTTTCAGATTCTATTTGAATCCAATCTTTAGCAACGACATCGATTTGCTCTGCGGGCTCAGCAGCTAGCTGCTCTAATATAGCTTCATCTGACATTTTTTGATTGAAAAAAAAAGTTGGATGTATATTTTTTTTATGCTGCCAAATATCAAAGCATAATCAAAGTCACAAGTGACTGTTTCTAATTTGAAATGTAATATATATTAGTCCCCAGTAACTTTTTTTTTTTTTTAAAAAAAAACTCTAGACAATGACAGAACCCGTAAAGACAACATCAACTACTTCAGGCGTACTTCCTATTGGAAAAGACGGAAAACCACTAAAGCCGTGCTGTGCATGCCCTGAAACGAAGAAGGTCAGGGATCGTTGTATTTTTGAAAATGGGGAAGAGCACTGCGGAGACCTTATACAAGCTCATCTTACTTGTATGCGAGACTTGGGCTTCAAAATATAAAATAAAGATTTGTTATGGCGCAATAATTATCATTAATTAGATACTCTTTTTATCAGGCGGCTATGCCAAAGTACAATTGTATGTGCCTTTGTTTTTTCCTTTGTATTTCCGACAATTTGTCCTAAAAGCAGTTGGAAAACAGTCATTAAATCGAGATTAGGATTTTGTTGAAGCAATAACATGTTTTGTAGAGCAAACCTTTTTAAAAAAAAACAAAGTAAAGCTTTAAGCAAAAAACATCAGTGAAGATTTCTAATTAATTTTTGAATCAGCGAGGAAAAGTTAAGGCTGCGAAGTGTAACTCTACTATGAAAAGTGCATTTTTTTCAAGTAGATATACAGCGATCAATTGTTCTTAATAAGCACGTTATTTTCTAAAGAAAAAACAGCATAAGAAAAAGCTTCAGAGTCTGGAAACGACTTTTATTTTAAAGTAGACTAAGCGACCATGAACTTCGTAACTATCCACGAGGAGGGGTTGGAGGCGTTGGTGGCGTAGGGGGAGTAAAACCTCCCGGGAAAGGCCAATAAATGGGGATTCCTGGAGGAGTGGGAGGGGTAGGAGGTGTTGGAGCCGTTCCTGGATAGCCAGGAAATCCGGGGGGAGTGGGAGGAGTGGGAGGTGTTGGAGGTGTGTACTGCGAAGGAACAATGAGACGGCCTCTACCAGGTGGAGTAGGAGGGGTAGGAGGCGTTGGAGGTGTTGGAGGTGTGTACTGCGAAGGAACAATGAGACGGCCTCTACCAGGTGGAGTAGGAGGGGTAGGAGGCGTTGGAGGCGTTGGAGGTGTGTAAAAGGAAGGAATCACAAAACGAACTCTCCCAGGTTGAGCAGAAAGTGCATCGGTATAGTCAATGAAGTACGGAACATCAGTAGACATAAAAGACGCGCCTGAGGCGAAGGGGGTAAAAAGGTCAGTTTGCCTTTTTCTATAGGTAATAAAAGTCAGGTTTGTTTAAAAATATTAACACTTTACGAAATTGAGCCCTCATTCTCATAAGAGCTTTCAGCAACTGGGTTTCTTTCAGAAAGCAAAACCGAATTGACATTGCTTTCAAGAGGGGTGTTAGGAACTTTGGTAGGTGCAGCATTAACTTGGGTGCCAAAAGCAGAGAGTGTTAACACAGTAGCAAAGAGTATGAATTTCATTTGAGCGTTTCAATTTAATGAGAAGATATGTGTTGAACTGGAAACGTATTTATACAAAAAATTCGTTTTAAAAGCACTTGTATATCAAACCAGTAAATACAGTTACATACCCACACTAGACAATAAAGGGGTGATTCCTTTACATATAACACCCATGAAACTGAAACCGAAAACTATTATCCAGACTATAACGAGCTTTAGCTGATAAATTTGGATTTATAGAAAACCGATAGAGGCAGTTCGCTATATGCAAGCAATCCTGATTTTTGAAAACTTGAGTTGAAGCTGAACGTGTTCAAGATGTTTAGTGTAAGCCAAAAGTTTCTTTTACTCTAAAAGAACAAGCGGTATATGTGTTGTGAAGACTGACATCTAAACAATTGATAAATTGGACTCGGTCATATATAACATATACAGCATTTATATAGAATTACTGTTATGTTTAGGGGAACGAATAGAGCGAATGGTCAGTCTAGTGTATAGCATAAAAATAGAGACGGTTTGCGATTCAATCTAGTTATTGACAGAATAGTTTACGCATTGATAAATCCGTAGTTGTTCTTAAAATATGACATAGGTGTACTAATTCGATTGTCGTAGATGGTAAAAGTATGGAACAGAGCAATTCTCAACATACATTTTTTCCAAAACAAACATATTTATTACTTTTCTTTCAAAAACTGTTTAAATAAGAGTTTCGTAAGCGATGGGGGCAATGGTTTGAGGAACGTTGGTCTTAGTAGAGACGTGACGGGCTTCACGGGGTTGAGCGGGGAGTCTCTTAAGGTTGAACTTGACTATAGTACAAATAGTTTAATAAAAGTTATCCCTATTGCAAACAAATCTTACCACCAGCAGCCTTAGCTTCCTTCTTCTTTTGAGCATTAAGCTTGACACGATCCAAAAATTCTTGACGGCACTTGGAGTGTCTAACGTGTTCAACACGGACGTTGATACGCTTTTCGATGTAGCGACCACCAACGACCTTGTGAACAATGACACCAACGGAGGACTTGGTGACGTTGTAGATAATGCCGGTACGACTGGAAAAAAAATGCAAGAATATGAGTAGTGTGTTCTAAATTAATACTATATCATCTTCCTTACCCGTGGTAGAACTTGTGAGGCATACCCTTTTGGACAGCAGCGTTGGCCTTGACATCAACGATATCTCCAACCTTGTAGGTCTTCATGTAAGTAGAGAGGGGGATGACACCATGTTCTCTGAACTTACGAGAGAACATGTGACGGGTACGAGCACGAACTAGACATTAGGTGTTTTTTAATTACACTGATTGTGCGCCTAACAGAACAAGCTTTAACACTTACGACCGAATGAGTGAGGCATCTTGTACGAAGTGGTATGAGAAGAGGCCGAAAAAGCTCCCTGGAAGGAAAAAAATTGTTATTATACTGTTGAGAATAAAAAAAATTGATGTGGCTTAGTCTGCTTTGGCTGCGAGCATAAGTGTGGCTTGCGCATACAGGCCAATCAAGCAGCGCTTAAAAAAATTTTTGTTTTGCAATAAAGTTAAACAGTGTGGATATTTTGATGTTTTCTTTCTCTTTAACTTTGCTATTCAAGTATGACCGGTACTACCAGAAGCTACAGCAAGACTTCCACCGTCCCTAAGCGTCCTTTCGAATCTGCTCGTCTCGATCAAGAACTTAAGTTGATCGGTGAGTTCGGTCTCAAGAACAAGAGAGAAATCTGGAGAGTCGGATTGACCCTTTCCAAGATTCGTCGTGCTGCTCGTGAGCTTTTGAAGTTGGACGAAAAGGATCCTCGCCGTCTCTTTGAAGGTAACGCCTTGATTCGCCGTCTTGTTCGTATTGGTGTCCTCGACGAATCTCGCATGAAGCTTGATTACGTTCTTGCTCTTAAGATCGAAGATTTCTTGGAACGTCGTCTCCAAACTCAAGTTTTCAAGTTGGGTCTTGCCAAGTCTATTCACCACGCTCGTGTCTTGATCCGTCAACGCCACATTCGCGTTGGTAAGCAAATCGTCAACGTCCCCTCTTTCGTTGTTCGTTTAGATTCCCAAAAGCACATTGACTTTGCTTTGACCTCTCCCTATGGTGGTGGCCGTGCTGGTCGTGTCAAGAGAAAGAGAGCTGCTGCTGGTAGCGGTGAAGCTGCTGAAGACGATGAAGAGTAAATCTGCTTCTTGTCCGTCTTTAATATGAACCTTTGCAAATAAATTACATGATGATTGTTCAAAAAATCTTGGGATTTTGTTGAAAACAACATCGCAATTGCAAAGCACCTGTCGTCAATTTATTACTAAATGGTGTTTAGTAATAAATTGCACAGTATCATTTAAAGCTATCCTATCGTTCACTGTGTAGAGAGCTTTATTTTGCCTCAGCTGGCATCTCTTCTACATGTCATATTTCTATGGGAACAATACTACTGTCTTTGTTGAGTATTCATTGTAAGATCTTTAGTATGTGTCCAAGCCGATAGGATAGCTTTGACTTACGCAATTGTGATCGTCTTTTACTTGAGTTTGCATTTAATCGTCTGGCTTCTGAAATATTTTTTTTTTCGATTGAGAAGATTTGATAGGGGTTGGTTTGTGATCCTTCAGCTTTTCTGTGACAAGTTTTCTGAACCTATCAAGTTAATGTGTTGTAATGAATTGAACTGTTGATTTTGAAAACATCAAAGCACCATAAAGCCTTTTTGAGCAAATTTCTTTACAAGGTAAATGTGCTTGCATGACGCTTTACAGCAAGGCTAGTAAACTCCCCTTTCACTCAAAAACTGATGAAATGTGCCGTAAAATCCTCCGATGAAAGATGGACTGCTGTTTTATTATATTCATTCCCTTTCATTAGCAAAGTGTTTTAATAGACATTGTAGTAAATTTGGTGTTTTAGATTGTTTCAAATAAATATTAAAGAATATATACAGGTTTAATTTTTTTTGAATTTGCCCTGAAGCCATACACGGTACATCTTCAACATGCGCATACGGTTAACAATTAGTCTGCGATCTACAGCATTTTGCTCAATTTTGAAAAGAGCCTGTTTGTTATCACTGTCCTGTTTAGTAAACATATCGGAAATTTCCTCGGATGTAAAAAAGTACACACGAGTTCCATCACCTCGAATATAGAAGTTTTCTTTCAGTAAACGATTTTTTTTGAATCGTAATTGTGCAAGATCGTAACGACCATAATCACGAAATAGAACCATGCCTCCAGGCTTTAGCATCTATTACCATCGGTTTAGCTTTACTGTTGCTTAAATTACAAGAGCAACCTACTTTATGAATATTCTTTACAGCTTGGTCCCATTGCTCTGGAGCTAGGGCAGACAGCACATATACTAGAACGATCATATCAATTGATTCAGGTTCAATTTCATTTGGTATATCGCTGCTTGAAAGATCCCAAACAAATGCTAGAGATCGCGAAGGGTCATATTGTCTATTACTACGAACTACATCTACAGCTGTTTTTGAATAGTCTGCACCATAAACAAAAAGATTGGGATTTTGGCTCTGCTCTAACAAGGGAAACATTGTGTTTCCTGCTCCACACCCAATTTCAAAGACCCTTTTCTTTCCAGCATCAGCTTCACTTAATGAAAAAAGCTCGGGAAACTCAATCTTTAGCCAGTTGCGATCCTTAAAGAACTTGTTTTCGTTTTTTTGGTAAAATTTGTTCCAATATTCTTCAGGGTTTTTATGGTATTGTTCTGAATATGCCTCATTAATATTTTTGTCGGGATGCACCTTATATTAATTACCCTGCTCATCTTCAGGCACTGGACATTCAAGCTGCTTTGAAACTTTCTCTCTAGCCATTTCTTCTTGCTCTTCATCCCACTCTACATGATCCCTAAGATACTGAGCGTTTGAGACCTTGAGATCTATTTTTAAATCTTCTACAAAGCCCCTACCAAGCATTTTGACTAAAAACATTGTTATCGTCGGTTAAAAGTCTAGAGCCGAATTTCGACTCGGAATTTGCATCGTTTGCTTCCAGAACTGACGATGTTCTTTTTTTCCCTAGGTTCACTCCAGTCGTTCCCTCCATTAATAAGTGATAAATAAAGCTGAAAGATTCGAAAATACGGTCAGTAAAATGAAATAAGGAAAAGCTGTCAGACGTGGCTTAATTATACAACGTATTGAGAATCAAAAAAGCCCAATTATTTTTTCGAAACATGGACATGATACCAAAAACTGTTTTGCTCTCAGTTTCTTTCTTCCTTTCCTAAATTTAAGGAAATATATGCTAAAACACGTGTTTGGATTTGCTGCTCCTTAGTGAAAGGCTATTATATAACCTTTCCTGGTTGGTATAAAAAAAAACAATGTAGTACTTTATTACAAAACGCCTTTCGAGCCTGCTTTAGCCTATTCAGTTTGCGCTTTATTTATAAAAAACTATAAGGAAAATATTACTGGAATACTAAACCAAGGAAGGAAAAAAAAAAGTAGAAGTAGCAGCATTTTGGCTGACAATCTATGGTGGGATATAAGAGATACACAAATAATATAAAGTAAACTTCGTCTATTGAAGATAACTTTAAAACAATAGGATAAATGCGCTTTAAAGACCGAAATCCAGGAAAAAATAGACTTGAGTTAAAAAATTGCTGAAAAAGATGGTAAGCCAGCTAGAATTGTTTAAACTTTTTTCTTCACGGTAAAAAGTTGCTATGAATAAAAAGAAAATTAGCGAAAAATACATACTTCGAATCGTTTTGGGCTCAGAAGTATGCTCTGTAGGTGAAACAAGCATTGGGTTGCACATTTTCATGAATTGCTATTCAAAAAGTCTTTTTTTTTATTGGGAAGAAAATGAGCATTAGAGATACAATTGAGAATTGGGATTTTATCTTTACAGAGTGGCTAATTTTCAAGAAAGATTCATTTATCCCAGACCTTTTCCAATAGACAATCTCTAGGCTCGCAAAACTTTGACTTTTGGAGCGTATATAGTTTGTTTTTAAAAGGCGATTTGTTAGGTTGAAAACATTAATAATGTTCTCCTATGCCATTTCTTTTTACAGAAAAAAATGACGGTATGTGTCCTTTTTCATTTATGAGTTTAAATAGGTATTTTGTTTTGTTAGAAAGCGATACTTTGAGAGGCCAAGTTTTTTTCCTTCATGCGATAAAAGTGTGTACTTTGTGTAGCGTTCGCTTTTTTTTAAAAAAAAAACCCCTCATTGTATAGAATAAACAAAGCAATGTTATAGTTTATGTTTTTTCATCTTTCTTCTCATGTTTTCCACTAGCTTTACCCTCGAGAGCTTCAAAAATGTTCAAAAGCTATCCATCGGCAGTAGATTTGAGGACACAATGGAACTCAGCTACGATTTGTTACATCCTGGAGTTTCCTCAATCAACGCTGGTATAGAGAGTATAGCAAATGGAAAATACAAAGGTTTTCAATTGAACGATGGCAATAACAGTATAAACTTAAACGCAAACTCCATTTACTCTGAAGGGGAGGGCTTACTCAACAGTAACACTGTAGCGTATGATCATCAAAATATGGGATTTGGTAAGTACAAGCATAGCATTTTATTGCCTCTTACCAATCCCTATGGCTTTTAACAAGTCCCTCTAATAGAAAGTCGTCTTACTAACGATCAGGTCTACGAAGCTTTTATATATGGAGGGTTGGATCTATTGATGGCTCCTCAAACGAACTACAGTCTTATCAAGGATAACCTGCCCTCATGTACTGAGCCACCATCTACAATAACCTTTGGGTACAATTACGATTTAGACCTGACTACTGGACTTGATGGACAGCAATACTTCAACTCGGGTGTTACGACATCATCGCTCATGTGCTGTACAACGCAGAATGCTGTATCACCCGAGAAGAGTGTATCGCATTTACCTGAATTAGTATCTCCTGATGAATTCAATTCATCGGATGAGGACAACACCAGTGCTGTTGATGAGCAAGATTTCTTGTTTAGTAAAAGCAAGCCCAACATTCAATGCATTATTTCAAAAACAAATGTAAACGAAGAAACTGTAGCAACGGAAAGCAGTTGCCGACAAGTGGAACACAAAGATAAAAAACATCAACAAACAGCAGAGCACAAATACTTGAAGAAAATCAACAGTAAACCTGAATACCTATGCAAAAGTAAAAGTACGATACAAGAAATAGAAACCAAAACCTAAAATCATTTATTGTATGCTTTTTGATAGCTTACAACAAAAAAAGCAGAAAGAACTACGAAAAGGAGGTTATCAGTAAATTAATGAGCTACTACCTAATCCACAATGGGAAAATACCCGATGGTTTAACAAAATCAAAAATTTGTAAAGATACAGGAAAGTCGCTGGTACAAGGTAAGTGGTAACCGTCGATAAAAAAAAAAGCACTCGTGTAATTCCTTTTCTATATCTAGTTTCTACATGGTTCCAAAACGCTAAACGCAGATATTCCCATAAGCTGGAAATCTACACTTTCTATTCTCAGAAGTACCCAGACTTGGTTTATGACAGTGAATCTTTAAAGGCGTTTTTGAAATCAGAAAAAGCACACAGTCAAACTTGTGGATATCAGCCGTTATAAAAAAGTTAATTGGCAATTACAAAATAATAAAATTGACAGTTAAAAAGAGCGGCTATTTTTGTGCCTAACTTAATACGAAAGTTAGGGAAGGCAAGCTTGAAAATGCGGTACTAACTCTCTGGAATGCGCTTTTATGAGCCTTTTTTTTTCTTTTATTAGGGTTTTATTAGGATTTTCGCACTGCCCTTATAGCCACTACCGGCTACGCTCCTAAGCTCTGAAGCCTAAGATTCTGTATTTTCTTTGATAGTAATCAGGTGTTCAAGAAGTAAATTCAGGTCACTGAAATCCGCAGACCTGGTTGGAAAAACAAAGTGTATTTGCGAGGTTACCGCATAGTTCGTTTCATACATTATTTAGGATGAGCGCTTTATAGATATTGCAAATATCCTGAGAAAAACACACTTGATGATATTATGTAATTTAATTGTTAACCAGACTATCGGCAGTGCCTTTACCTTCTCTTGTTAGACTTATTTGGTCTAAAATCGTTTTATTTTTCCAGTCGTCTTTAGTGACCTCAATAGCAGCAGGGTTGACTTCTTTCCAGTCAATGCAAACGACATAACGATTGTCAATTTCTATATGCGATTTTTAAAAAGAAGCCAAGTAAAAAAGAATCAAGACACTTGTACCAGCCTAAAGAGGCTGTATGTAAAGGGGCTGTAAGTAAAGCATAGCCAATAACTAACAGTACATACCTTATATTTGTGTTCAGGAACCCTGTCTATCGCTGTATTTTTTCAGCTTGAAAATTGCTGATTTATACACATTTCTTTTTTCTTTGAATTGTATCAATGATTTTCAAATAGATCGAAGGACTCTGAATTTGTAGCAAAAAATCATGCAAATGTACAATAAACTTGGCTGTCGGACATTAAATTATACAGGTTGAGGATACTATGGGAAGCAGGGAAATTTTGATCGACTACAAGCCGTAGCCATATTAAAATAGTTTAATAGTTATATGAATATAATTAAAATAAATAGTTGGCTATATAGACACTATATTTTTTAATAGGCTAGATTAAAGCAATAAACGGCAAAAGCCGTAAAAAAGTCTAGCGTAGTACTGTATCATAAAATGCTAATAGAGGGCGACAGATTGAGTAAAAAGCGATAGAAATAAACGATATGAAAATTAGCAGACAAACAAAGAGTTCATATTTGATTTCAAGCATTGTAAAATTATATCTAGTGTTAGTTTACGGTTGAGATATGCATACTTAAGTGAAAACTGTAACTCTTCAAAGATCAAAAGCGCAGCATGGTTTTGGTCCAGTGTTTTAAAGGCCTTAAGTAAAATTATCTTAAAGTTGTTTTATTGCTTTCTCAAAAATTCATTTAAATACACTTGTTTATCGCTGATAATAGAAGATACTGATCGAACTTACAATAATGTAGCGGGTTTATATGATATACAAATCATTAAAATGCTAGTACCAGGTAGAGCGATCGCACTGGGAGTAGGCATTCTCAAAAATAAAACTTATAATTTTTCAATGCTTGTAATGTACATGTATAACAGAGAACAGCTTAACTGTAATCAAAGATTTTATGGCAATAACAGCGCTATTTTTCCGATATTTAGTTATACTACTAAAAATTAGCAATACACGTCGTCATTTTGTGGTGCTACTACTACTGCTACGTACTTTGAATACAGATGTCAGCGATAATGATTTTTTTCAGCATTTATAGCTGCTACACGGAGAAGTCTTGTTTATTATTAAAAAAAGACTGTATGGTTTTCTATTCAAGGACTACCAAATCTCTTGGCTCTATACTTAAAAAAAAATTTTGTTGGTAGGAAAGTGATAGTAGTCTGTATGAATACATATATATTGTTTCAAATTTTAAAAGCGGTCTTGGTTAGGCATATGTTCAGGCGCTTAAATGTAAAGATATGGTGACAATATAAAAAGTTGTATATGAAAAGAAGTTATTGTTAAGGAAATAGAAAAAAAAAGGAGGAGAGGGTAAAGCCTGAAATAGAAAAGACAATGTGCAATGCTCACGTTAAACGTGTCGGCCTATTAAAGTCATTTGATTAGAAAATGCGCACTTACGCTTTCTTTATTGCAAAGGCTATTTGACAATAAACTCTTAAAGCAAAAAAAAAAAAAAAAAGAAAAAAAGAGGTTTTGATGTAATCAAAATTAAAGGTGTTATAAATGGCTGCTGCAAGATTGTCAAGCCTGATAGCAAACATATCTGAGTTTTAAAAAGTTTTGTAAGAATTCAATTGGGCAATGTCGCTCTTCATAAACAGTACTGCTCAGTTTTATTTTTTTTATATTTTTTTCCTTCTTTGAAAATAATAAAACAGAATAAAACAAAGGGCTCACAATGTCTAGTGCAACAAGGACAGTTCGACTGACAGTCATTGCAGCAGACGGCCTTTTGAAAAAAGACCTTTTCTTTAAACTGCCTGATCCTTTTGGTACATTCAGCTAGATGAATAAAAAAAACAGCTCATATTTTGTTTCTATAGCTGTTGTCACTGTAAATGGAGAGCAAACACACACAACTACAGTTATGAAAAAGACGCTGAACCCTTACTGGAACGAAAGTTTTGATTTGTGAGTTACTACAAGCTGTATCTCGCTCGCCCAGAGAGATATTAATATTTAAGCTAGACAAGTGACGAACAATAGCGTTATTGCAGTGCAAGTATTTGATCAAAAAAAGTTCAAAAAAAAGGACCAAGGATTTCTTGGTGTAATCAATGTACAAGTAGCCAACGTATTTGATATTGAAGTGGGAGGAGACGGTATACATAAAAGCTATATTTTCGTCAAAAACTATTTATAACTCTTTCTGAATATAGAAATGCTCACATTGGAGCTAAAAAAATCGAATAACCAAGATACAATTCAAGGAAAACTCATCCTGAATCTTTCTACCAATATCAATGCTCCTATTCGTAACGGCACAAATACCCTTACTCCCGGATCCTCTACCCAAAACGTCTCTTCTAACAATACAGAACAGCCAACCGACGCAGTAACGCCATATACATCAACAAATAGTAACAGTACACCAACTGAACAGGAAAACGATTTGCCAGAAGGGTAAATTATCGGTGAACAATTGTCTGTCTTATTTTTATTGAGCAAATTTATACATTATAGTTGGGAAAGAAGAATAGACCATTTAGGTCGACCCTATTACGTTGATCACAACACAAGAACCACAACATGGAAAAGGCCTTCGTAAATAAACTAAACACTTACAAAAAAGAAGCTAATTAGCCAATGTTTAGAGCGAGAACAGCTCAAGATAGACAAGACCAGACAGAATTGGAGCGACGTAGACACAACGCTCGCGGTCTTCCTGGAGAACGTCCAGCAGCTGGGAGTAGTTCAGCCTCTATTGAATCTCGCCCATTGTCTCAACATCAAACCTCATCAGGTCAAGTGGTCGGCGTTCAAAACAACATGACAACAGCGGGCTCGGGCCCCCTTCCTTCTGGCTGGGAAATGCGAACTACAGCTGAGGGGCGACCCTATTTCGTTGACCATAACACGCGCACAACCACTTGGGTCGATCCTCGTCGCCAACAATACATCAATACCATTGGCCCTGGTTCTAACTTACAAGTACAAGTTCAGCCAGTCTCACAGCTAGGCCCCCTTCCTTCTGGTTGGGAAATGAGATTAACTAGCACAGGCCGAGTTTACTTTGTAGACCATAACACAAAAACAACCACTTGGGATGATCCTAGACTCCCTAGTAGCTTAGACCAAAACGTACCACAGTACAAGCGTGATTTCCGTCGAAAGCTGATCTATTTCCGCTCTCAGCCTGCTCTTCGTCCAGTGCCAGGTCAATGTCATATCAAGGTGCGACGTGACCATATCTTTGAAGATGCCTATGCTGAGGTAATGAGACAGGTTCCTGCAGATTTGAAAAAACGTTTGATGATCAAATTTGACGGAGAAGATGGCCTCGATTATGGAGGGCTTTCAAGAGAGTTTTTCTTTTTGCTGTCACACGAGATGTTCAATCCATTCTATTGTTTATTTGAATACTCTGCTCATGATAACTACACACTCCAAATCAATCCCCACTCTGGTATTAACCCCGAACATCTCAACTACTTTAGATTCATCGGTCGCGTTGTTGGCTTGGCTATTTTCCATCGTCGGTTCTTGGACGCATTTTTCATTGTCTCTTTCTACAAAATGATTCTGAATAAGAAGGTACTTGTAGCTGATATGGAAAGTGTCGACGCCGATTTCCACAGAAGTTTGAAGTGGATGCTGTAAGTAAAGCCGTAGCTTCATAAAACAACACTAAGCTTTGATTCTAGCGACAATGATATCACCGACGTTCTTGATTTAACATTTTCTGTTGATGACGATCGCTTTGGTGAGATGGTTACAGTAGATCTCATAGAGGGCGGAAGGGATATCGATGTAACCGAGGAAAACAAAAAGGAATACGTGGAGTAAGGCTCATAAAGAATGAGAATAACGTTTGCAGGGACTTACTTATCCGTTTTATAGTCTAGTGACAGAATGGCGTATTTCCAAACGTGTTGAAGAACAGTTCAAGGCATTTAAAGAAGGGTTTAATCAACTCATTCCTCAAGATTTAATCAACGTTTTCGACGAACGCGAATTGGAATTGCTAATTGGCGGTATCGCAGAAATTGACGTTGATGACTGGAAAAAGCACACTGATTATAGAGGATATACCGAACAAGATGATGTCATTCAGTGGTTCTGGAAGTGTATCCGCAGTTGGGATAGTGAAAAAAAGTCCAGATTACTACAATTCACAACTGGTACCTCACGTATCCCAGTAAACGGATTCAAAGATTTACAAGGTAGTGACGGCCCAAGAAGGTTTACTATTGAAAAGGCAGGGGAGACAACCCAGCTGCCTAAAGCCCACACATGGTAAAAACTCCCCGCTGACTTACACACCTTTTGTTAACGTCTTCTTTTCTTCCAGTTTCAATCGTATCGACATGCCTCCTTATAAAACCTATGAGGCGCTTGTAGCAAAGTTGACAATGGCAGTAGAAGAAACTTTAGGTTTTGGACAGGAATAATAACAATTATTACATAAAATATGTACATATTACATTACATTCAAAAAATCACATTTCATATTGAATATTACAATTGCTTTTTATATAAATTTTGTACACAAAGTAATCTAAGCAGATAACATAATTCCAACACCAAACTTGCTTTGGCCCTAAAAACAAAGGAGTCAGAGATGTATTTATCTTTTTTTTTTTTTTGAAAAAACAAACCTTCATATGATCCAGTTCGCCACTGATAAGGAAGGAGAAGCCAGGTGCCATCTTTTCTTCCAAAACAGCTGCCACCTTACCAGTTGTATCGATTTGTCCTCTAAAGGTAGCTTGTCTAAAATCAAATCTACCACCAACGGTGGCAACAGCTTCTCTACGACCTCCTTGGGCCATCAGGTTAAGCTCCACACCAAAATCAACCTTTTCGTTAATACGTTGATAGTAGCTGGCTTGTATCGCACCCATGTTTTGGAATTGTGCAGTAGCAATGTAATCACTACCGGTATATTTACCGACCAATGACATGGCAGTCTCCTCCATGTCGCGTGTAGGGCGCTGTAAAACAACTTCGCTTCCTAACACCAAATGTTGCGAAACAGATTGAAGATAAGAGGCCATGTAAAGACCTGTTCTTTCTAATGGATTGGCATTCATTGTCTTGAAATTTAAAGAGTAATCTGATCCGTTAACTTCTTGTTCCAGTTGAACCATGCTGTGACCAGGCATGTTGGTGAACTATAAAATAATAGTAATTGAGTCACTCTCCTCACATATTTTGTTTTTTTTTCGAACCTGTGCAACAACTTTGGTAATATATTTGGATGACCAAGCATGTCTAAAGACACCATTCAAGTTGGTATCGTTGTCCATGGTACCTTGCAACATAGTCTGGAATTGATTTTAGTATACTCTTCCAAAAAAAAAAAAAGCGTATGCTATGTCTTACTCTCTCAGTCATATAACCAGACATGAAGTTATACATAGGAGGCATAACTTGAGAACCTAGTGAAAATTGATGTTGGACATGGAAGTTGGGAGAAAGCTCTTTAACAATGTTGGCTTGAGCACCATCGAAAAGAAAACCTGCGGTGAAAACCTCTACAAAAGTACGTAAAAGTTAGAATTACAAAAACTTCGCTTGCTGCCTTTTTTTTTCTGATTGAAACAAAAGAAAACCTTTTGTTACTTCGGAATGAAGTCTTTCGAATTTTCCGGCGTTAGGCAGGTTGAGACGTCCTTTGTGATAGGAGAACCAAGTGGGCCAGTGGAGGGGGTTCCAAGCAGATCCTGCCGGCTTTTGATCTTTGGGACCAAAGTTACCGGAAATGGGTGAAAAGATTCTAGGGTTCACAGGTGCAGTCTCTGGTGTGGCCATGTTTACTTTTTTTTAAAAAAAATAAAAATGATAAAGTGAAGGGGTTAAAATAAAACTCTGGGATTTTTCGTGACTCTTTTACTATTGCTTAGAGAATCACATCCAATCAGCGCCTTTATTTTTTATGTAGGACCTCTTTATTGACTCCTGTCAAACTGCAAAAATCAGCTCAATCTACAAACCCATTTCCTCCCAAAAATCGGAAAGAGATCTAAATATCAAACATACCTTCCCGATTTTGCAAAACAGAAGCAAAATGTCTAATAAACACACATTCTGACTGTAAAGCTACTACGTCATTTAGTTCGTTCTATAAACAGAGCTTTAACATACAGATAGGTTGTTGTCATTGACACTATTTTTGATAGAAATCTTTAGTTTTATTGATTTACAAGGACAGTTAATTAATAAAATCTTGGTAGTCATCCATTACATTTATTGACTCAGTATCCATAGTAGGACTGTAGCCCACATTTTGTTGAGACTCAGATTCATAAAGACACGAATGTTCTGGTAAATGTTCAGGCATCATACCGGGCGTATACGAGTAGTTGTACGTCTGCTCGTGAAGTTCCCATACTCCACGGCGCAATAGAGGCGATTGTTTAGAGGGCTCTGTGAACGATTTGTCTTTATCGGCCTCAGATGAGTCACTTAGTCTTTGACTATCGGATGTAGTAGTTTCTACATAAATGGTGTAACTACGCATATCGTTTACAATACAACGCATCCAACCACGGATTTTTTGGTTTGCATTGACAGCCAGTGGCTCTTTGAACAAAAAGCGCACTTGTTGCCAGTGAGTACGCTCTGCTGCAGGTCCTGTTGACATTTCGATAGTAGTGCCTTCATTGGCAGGGTTGGGTTGGTCATAAGGAGGTGGAGCAAATACAAGATCAAACCATCCGGCAATGCCATGCATTAACCCGGTATATTGAGCAGTCCACTCGAAAGGCATAGTTATATCTTGAAGCTCCTCAATAGTGACAGTAGAAAAATCAACTGGAAATGAGTTGAAGGCTAATGGTGTTGTAATTAAGCTACGAGGGTCGAAATGACCAACAACAGGCATTCCAAACATTTCATCACGAGCATCTTTATAAAGCGTAGTTAAGTCGATACCATAGAAAGATTGTTGCTCCCTACAGACAAACGACTGTTAATGAACGTATTTGTTCTTGTACAGCCAATCTACATACCAAAACCGTGCCTTGCCCATAGTCTCACTCCATAGAACTGCATCAGTGAATGGTGCAAGGAAAATATTACCCTGAGAGGGAAACAAGGCTCCTCCAGGTTTCAAATAATGATTTCTGGCGTGAATGTAACTTTCTAGCTAATTATTTTAAGATGAGTTATCCGTATATACCCCTTTTTCATTTCTTCTCTCTCCTCTTTTCTCCCTTTTCCCTACCATTCTTTCATGAAAAAGAAGCACACCGATAGGCTCAGAAATAATAGTATCAACTTGAGGAATAGGTAAATTAGGATCTTCCATCTTGGCTGTGAAAGATGTAAGTATATGTAATAAAAGCCTTATGCCTAATGTTTACCATTGATGACCTCTATTCTATCTTTCAAAAAAACATTTTTTCCTTCATCTGAAGCAGCGCTGACAAGCTTTTTCATTTTATTGGCCATACCCGAAGCTTCTACGGCATATACTTTATCGGCGCCTGCTTGAGCAGCAAAGTAAGAAAGTATTCCAGAGCCTGCACCTACATCTAGCACTTTTTTATCTTTAAAGTTATTAGGTCCATTAAGAAGAATGGCAGAGCGGTAGGTTGATGTACGAACAGTATCTTGTAACATGTTTTGCTATATTTATATTTAAGTCAACTGATTACTTGTTTTAAGCTACCAAGTGATTCGATCTGAAAAGCGATCTTATACCTGATGCTGAAGCATTGCATAGTACCCAAAATATTGAGGGTCTCGCTGCTCTACACCGGGAACATTAGAGCTCATGTTAATAAAACAAGAGAAAAGGGGCCATTAAAAGGACAGCAAAAAAAGTTTGTCACAACATCAGTCCATCAGTTGTCGGATAGTAAAAGTTAATGACGGTTATGGTTGTTTTCATGCTTGTTTTCAAGCCAAACTCTGAGACATGTAAAAAAAATCGGTAGAATTGGGTGTATTTTATATCGTTTGATCATTGACGAATTATAGATTGAAAGCTGATACTAAAGAGCTATTGTACTTTAAATCGAATAACCAAAAAAAAAAAAACTTCACTCATTTAGGCTGTTAATTTGAAAAAAGATGTTTATATGTACTTGTTTGTTTGCAAATGCAAGAAGAAAGCTGTAGAAAGCACACAGCTCGAAAAATTAAACTTTGCCAGTGATAAAAGGGTGCATTAAAGCCTCTTTTGGAGTAAGCCTCTTATCAGGTCCCAATATTAAGCATTTGTCAAGAAGATCGATAAACGCTTGAATAAGCCGGCTTTCTTCGTCAGAATTACTTGTACAAGCAGCCATAATCCGTGACTTGACATCTCTTACTGGCTTAATGAATGTTATTTTTTTCACTATTTCGTTTTTGCTGACTTTGTCTATTTCGTAAGATAAGAAGACATAGTCGCTATCAAAATGCTGGGATGTGAATTGAGCTTTTCGAAGTAGCTTGTTTGGAAAACGTCCTTTAAGTTCCATAATATGTCTCAGCATTTGGTTGTTGTTTCGTCCAGGAAACAGAATTTTTCCAGTAAAAAGTTCGTAAAGAGTACAGCCAACAGACCATACGTCAATTCCATAGTCGTAATTTAAACCAAGCATAATCTCAGGTGCACGATAAAAACGAGAAACAAGATAAGGAGTGATGGCATTATCACTGGCATCAGAAGCAGATCCTAAGTCACATAGTTTGAGGGTATTTCTGGATTCTGAAACTAAAATGTTATCAGGCTTGATGTCTGCATGAAGTATATTGCATTTTTGTAAAAGAGACAGGCTTAAAAATAGCTGTTGAGCGTAGGCACGTACAGCTTTGATGCTGATACCTATGTTTTTGCCATATTTTTTAAGAATGTCGCGCAAATTCATGCTATGAAATTGAACAGAAATTAAATATAGAGTACAGCGTAAGTAAAAAAAAACGACTAGTTACCTTAAGGTTTCAAAAACAAGACAAAGATGGTTTCTGTGCTCGAAATGTCTTTTCAAGCGGATAACATGCTTTCTGTTGTCTGGGTCTGCTTCCATAAGCTTTTTTAGAAACGTTAATTCTTTTTGTCCGGCTTTATACATTGTCTCATTATTACGAATCAGCTTTATGGCTACTTCTTCATCCGTGTCTTGGTCTTTAGCGCGAACAACTGAGCTGAACACACCACGACCTAAATTTGCTAAAACTACGTATCTGCCGTCTAACGTCTCGCCGATTCTAGTTGCTACAAAAAAAAAAAGAAAATGTTTAGAAAGTCATAAAATATAAGATAATGAATTTTACAATAGTAGCCTTCAGCATCGTCCCAGTTGTCAGTTAAACTTGGATTAGTTGCAGCTACCATATTCGATAATAGAGCGTTATGTCCTGTTTTAATATCAGTAGCAGTAGCAAACATATCTAAGTTATCAGAAAACATGTCAATTTCGGTCATTTGGTTCATAACAGATGGTTTCTCTAACTTTTCTGTGTATTCCGAAGCAAGCATATCTGCTTGGCTATCAACTCCTTCGGATACTTTTTCCTGATGGTCTTTAGTTTTCAGTAAATCAGTCTGAGACGAAGTATGAGTAAGAATGTTTTTATGGTTTGTCGAGGTATGAGCAAGGTCCTTAATGCGATCCATTGAAGGGTCATAATCGGCAGCGGACACATCGTTGGGTGAGTCTGAATTTTGATCCACGTTATTGTGTTCGACAACATTGTCATTTGCATTTTCTTTCTCTAGCTTATATAAGGGAGAGGCATCGCTGCTTTCTGTATTGTGACAAAAAATTAGGACACCATGGTTTGCATGAAAAAAGCTATGTAATACCTGGGTACGCTGCGAAAGAAGGAGTACTTGGCACTTCTTTATATTTGTTTAAGATAGCTAGTCTTCTTAGTCTTCTCTCTTCAATCAGCCTATCCTCCTCTTTTTGCTTCTCGTCTTCATCTTTAATTTCAATTTCAGGAAGTGGCTCTTCTTTTGTTTCTCTATAAAAAACAGATGTTGAATATAAAAAAATTTCATAAGATGCTTTAACATACTTTTCGTCATTTTTGTCTTTTGTTTGGTGTAGTTTTTTGTCAAGGCTAGATTCTTCTCTGCGTCTGTAGTCTGTGCTATAGTCATTCCTGTGTCTTTCTTCTCTGCTACGATTATCTCGGCGCTTGTCATCTCGACGATAGCCATCGTGTCTATGTGGTTCTTGTCTACGTTTATCATCCTTAGCTTTTTTGGGAGGAGGAGAATGATAGTGATGTCTCCTTTCGCGCTCGCGAGAGTGTCTGGTATAGGAGGGAGACCGACTTCTGTTTCGCTCAGGGCTGTATCTTCTAGACAATCTTTCGTATTCAGCAAAAGGATCTTCTATCTTGCCTTTTTTATGATTTTCGTGGTAACGCTCAGTACTGCAGCGCTTTCTATCTGATTTTGCTCCTAAATAAGCATTGATTTCTCCTTCTTCAGAACCAGAGCCCATTCTGATATTTTTAAGAAACAAAAGAAAAAAAAATCGCTATAGCGTTTGCAACTCAGAAGAAGACTAGGTTGCGTCAGCATCTACTGAATTTTAAACTGGCAATTTAGGTTGCACGAGAAGTAAACTCATCCTGGTGGATAGCGAATTCATCTGGTAAAATTCATGAGATTGAAAAAGAAATGTTACTATTGTAGCTAGGCCTATTGAGTTGTAAGTTCGAGTGTTGTTTCACAAGACATTAGAACTCAAAAAAAGATAGTGCCAAGTAGTGTGTAGAAGAGTTGACCTATTTGAACAGCAGGAGAAATCGAGGATTTCCTTAATTCTTATTTCTTGTTATCTCAGCCAAAATGAGAACTTTAATTGTATTTTTTGTTTGCACTTATAACGGCTTATACATTTTTTTACATAAAGCGGCTGTATTTCAACCTTAGGAAGTGGGTTCCAACATATTTTTTGTCAGCCGTGTGCAAACTCATAGTTTTACATCAGAAACCCCCTCCCTACCTAATTCTAAAGGGCCAAATGGTGCCTATATACGAGCACAAGCATATATAATATATATGTATATATATACAATGGACACATATTTTACAAGAAATCTTTTATTTTATATATTGATTATGAACAAGGAGTGAGGATGGTATATACAAGAAGAAAAGGAGCGGTAGTTTTTGTTAAAAAATTAATTCATGGCTGAACAGCCGTTCTCAGCTCGAAGATGTCGGTTCAATGCATCCATACGGGCAAAGGATTTGTGGCAATGGTCACAAGCGTAAGGACGAACACCCCAATGCAGTTTCTCATGACGATTACGGTCATGCTGTCTGGAAAAGCGTCTCCCACAGTGAGAGCAGGCATATGGTTTTTCGGTTGTATGAGTCCTCATGTGTGAAGTAAGATTGTATGGTCTTGTAAAGGAACGACCACATCCATCATGTTGACAGACATATAAAACGCCTTCCATTGGGCCTCTTTTGGGCTTAGGTTTCATAGGTTCTGATTTGGGCTTGTTTTTGACACCTTTTGCACGACCGCGCCGTCCAGGCACTTTATTGATGCGATTAGACGATTTATCTTGAGTAATTGCAGAATCTGGCGATTTAATAGAAGAAGAAGACAACCAAGAACAGGGATTTACTTTGGTATCTGACGAGTTTAAAACAGCTTCATGATGAGCAATAAATTTATCGAGAAATTCAATGTCATGAAATTCTGGCTCAAACACCAAGCTGCTATAGTTGTTATAGGGATTGAACTGACCAATCGGAGGAACCAAAGAGAGTGGCTGTTGAGGCTGGGGCCAATAGTCCATATGAAAGTTCGGTTCTCTAGGAGTCAAAAGAAGCATCTCTTCCATAGGAGATTCGTAAGGACTGTCATAAAAATCCTCGTCTAAATTTGTTTCAGGGAGCATACCAGAAAGGTTTTGGCTCAGTTGGAGTGCAGCAAGAAACTGTGGCAATTGATCGCTAGGGTAGCCAGAGGCGTTGTTTGAGTGGTAAAACATGTAATTAGAGTTCATAACAATTTTTGCTACTTTTGCTATCGCTATAAGTGTAGACTATTTTATGCAAAAACGAAAGAAAAAAGAAAAAACGTCAAGTTGTGTCTTTTCATTTTATAGTCAGTAATTTATGACACTCTGTTATACGTATTACCTTGCTCAAGTAGTACATATAATTGTTGTAACTTTTTACACCCAAAAACGTCCTTTAATATTTAAAAATAACTCTCTTGGTATGGTACAAACAGTTATATAAAAGAAAGTACGAGTTCCACATAATCTAAATATAAGTATCTTATGGGAACAATAAGATTGTAAAAATTCAATAGTATATATACACTGACTTCCATAATAAATGCGATTTGAGGGCATGCCAACATCGAAGTTTTTGCTTAAGCCTCTATTTCGCTGCCCCCATGGTGCGATACATATGCGTCAGCTTACAACTCCGTAACCGTGTACCTTTCTTCTCATTTTTTGTCTTCAACTTCCTAAAGTCAACTTGGACTTTTGACAGACGATTCAACAATCTTGAAATGCAATAGCAAAAACCTGAATTTATTAATTTCCTCAAAGCCTTTTAAGTATCTACTATCTGCTTACAACTAATTGTAGCTCACTTGCTAGAAGTGTCTCGCGTTACGTGTTGTATTTCGAAATATCACTTCCAGGAGCATCGATAAGATTAAAAGTGCGATATACAGAGATAAACTGTTCTGTCTAATAAAATGTGGCTGAGGCTTTGTTTTCTATCTGTGTTGTTTGTGATGCTTGAGCCCTACTAAAAAAAAGGGGCTGAGACAATGAAAACAGTAATGAGGGGAAACGATATATGATCTACAAGTATCAGTATATATACTTTGAGCTTTTTATTATGTTATTGTTCATGTTGGTCTAGACATAGATGGTTGCAAAATATGGACAAATTCGACCTGAGTAGTGACTTTTTCTGTATTTTATTAAGGTTTTTCTTTACTGTGAGATTTAACTTTGTATTTATAGTAAAAACTACAAAAATTGAGGCGTTGCCTCAAGTCTCTTTAAAAAACTTTCACGCTGCAGCTTTCTTCAGTATACAAGAAAAAACTGGAGTTCGTATTCGAAACTGTTTTTAGTAAAACCTTTTAAGCTATTAGAAATTATAGTTTATTGTATCAAATACAAAATAAACGATGATATGCTAAAGTAATTACATATGGGACAAAGCACTGGGGATAGCTTTGAAAAATATTTAGGGGTATTTCCGTTACGAAAAAAGCTATTAATGATAGTAGACTTGCTGATTGTAAGTATGATGACCTACAGAGACATAGCTACCGTTTTGCCCTTGGTAAAAAGGCGACGATTGAGGCTGTGCCTGAGCGTGCGATATAAGGCCTGCTTGATCGCTATTAACTGAGTTTAAGCTATTTCTTCTGCCAAATGAATAGGGAGCTAACGAGTTAGGTGCATTTGGGACTTGATAGTAATTGTTTTGTTGATGATATGGCTGTTGTTGGTATGGTGAAGAAGGATAGACAGCTGTGTTACCAACTGCCTTGCCAGGTAGAGGGGGTTTAGTTAACGACTGCATTTCAATGTCACGTTTTTTGCTGTTGTAGTTTTGATGATCTTTATAGTCTCTAACGTTCTTTTTGCTCTTTTCAACTCTTTTATTTGCTTGTTTTCTGAGTAGTTCGGCAATTCTATTTTTTTTTTATTAGCTATAGTACCAAAGTTTTTTTTTTCTTTTTTTTTTTTTTTTTTTTACCTTTTATCGACCTTGTGACAGCAGTATTCTTTCAAGTTGCCTTGGATGTGGCATAGCAGCGGGATATACATGATGGAAGCGATACATACTAATATGAACGATATTGCGAATACGAGGACAGAGAAAGCCATCGTGCCTGTCATAACTTGTTGAATGATTGTTTTACCAAGGATTTCATTTTGAATCTTGACTCCATTTTTTATTTGAATCCAATGGGGGACAATTGTGATCAATGTTACAATATTGACGACTTGTCTGGGGGCTTCGGCCAACAAAAGCCTTTTCCAGCCTTTCAGTGTAAAAAAAACAAAGAAAGCCACTGAATCAATTGTTTTTCTAGAGTTATTTATCTTTCTAAATAAACAAAAGTATCTGTAGTCGTTCACAGAATACCATCTGCTAGCAATTATAGATGTGAATGCATAAGATATATCTCTAGAGTCGATGATTGATCTAGATTTTTTGATGTCCCAGAATAAAAGAACGAAAGAGATGAGGATCGCACCTAAGAAAATCCATTTTGAAACTTCTGGTGGAATGTCTGCACCGGCTATTTCACCTGAGTTGCCAATGACAAGCAATGATACTAAACAAAAATTAATCTCAAGCATCTCTTTATACCCTGTCCCACCTGCTGTCCATAAATCGGCCACATATACTAGAAAACCTTTGAGTATACCAAAAAACATAAACATGTAACTCAAACGAGCACAGCAAGATGGATCATAAAATTCGTTGATATCCACATAATCAAACTTGTGATCCTTTACTATTTCTCGTTTCCACTTTGGACCATTACCACTGCAACAGCACTAAATTAAAAATTAGCAAAAGCGGCTTCTAAGCTTTTTTTTACCATTCTGCAGAAGTATGCTTGGGATAAGTGTTTTAATGAAAGACTGGTGGGTTTATAAGAAAGGAAAGGGAGGGGAAGAAGGAGGTGCTAAAAAACAACACAGACAAATGAACTGAGCAGATTGTTTTACGATGGCGTAAATGAGTATGAGAAGAAAGAAGTGAGCTCTTCTCGGTTTTTAAGCTGTCAGTGCCTTTTCTCCTAGGCTTTCAATATCAATGTAGTAAGGAAACACGTGTAAAAAGAACGCACAAGGTATATGAGACACAGAAACAGTTTTCTTAGCATTTTGCTATTTGTAACTTGGTCTGTCTGTGGTTAGGATAGTTCTAATAGTTACTGTTGACCTCTTTTCATTGTAGAGATAAAGCAGACTTCCGAGTGCTTTGTATTCTTTAGAGACAAGGTAAGCACGGACTGAGAAAAAACTGAAACGTTTTTTTTTGGGCAAATCTATTTTTACAATGCCTTAACCCCAATAAGGTAAATTCTAGGTTAACATCTTTTAATCTGTCTTTGAACCTTTTTACTGGGAACACCTTATATATTTTGCAAATTGTAGTTTTGAAGTGTTTGCTTCTCACATCTTAAGAAAATATCACTGTTTTTGTCAATACTAGAAACTAAAAAAGTATACATCTAAATGCTAAGGTACTTTAGGAATTACCAATTTCAATATTAACTTAAGTAAAAACAATTCTCCTCTGAAATTTTCAAACATAATGTAATAGTATTCGTCGCCCTATATTAGTATTTAAACAATCAAGGTAATCCGTTTACTTTTCAAGAAACCACTTAGATAAGAAAACCTAATTAGATAAGGTAACAATACATGTATAGCGAACAATGGTTGGGAGTTTTAATCGCGTTTGAGGTATTTTTATGTTCGTTTTGGGCAAACTTTAAAACAGTAGACGCTAAGACTACTCTGGAAGTATACGAGCATACCAAGCTCTACCATATGAATATACAAGTAGCACTAATCCATACTTTCAAAGAAAAACAGCTGCATTTTTTGAACAAACAACTGAGCTAAGACAATAATGTGGAGTTAAGTTATACTAAAAAGCGTAAATGCAAGATAGGTGCTAGACCACTAACCGTAGCTCTTTAATATGTGATCCATATAATATCGCCTCTTTAATTTCTTTCCATGGGGCAGTAAAAATCCCGCAATAAAAAACGCCAGTTGAGGCAAATGTTCCATAAATTTAGCGATTTCAAAACATTTACTACTTATCGCACTATTTTGACTGTTTTCTAGTAATAATGCCCGATAACCATCGATCATATTTAACTTACCAACCTAGATAGTTTTTCTTTTTGGAAAAAAAGGGACAGACGAGAAAAACAGCAGTCAGCAGAGAAAACATTGAAGCTATTCATATATATATATATATATATATATATATGTAAGCCTTGTTTGGCTCAGCTATACTATTAAGCCCTTTCGTTTTTTTTTAGAGCAACAGAATACCTGTATACTCACTTTTTCTTTCCCTTTTTTTTAAAAAAAATATACCGTTTGTAAAAGCAAGAACACCAAAGATTATTGGGCCTTATTTGGGATTACTTTTGTGAACTACTGGTGCACTTTTAGCTAAATCTGTTCATACAAGGCTCGGTAAAAGCTTTTTGGCTGATTCAGCCTCTCATAAAAACATTGACATCATTTTTTTTATCTGAAGGCTATTTGAAATTCGGTTTTCATCGGTGTTCCTAAAGCACTTTGTACTATAACAGTTTTTTCTATACTCTAGAATTCATGGGCACTTTTTTTCAATACGTTAGAGGTAGCAAAAACACTAAAACCCATTATACTTTACACTATACGTAAAGCGCAATTATATGGTATGTCCTTTTTACTTTTGTTTTCAGGGTTAAATGTAGACTTTGTTATATTCGCATTTAGTCTCTTTTTCAAAATGCGAAGGCTTGGATACTGTACTAAACGGAAACGTAGCCGTGAACTTTCATAAATGGAAAGGTTTGGTTAAATGTTTGCAAATATCTTAAATGGGATTTAGTATAGATACTCAGATCTTGGTTTTCATAATTGACATTTCTAGTACAAGCTCTAAACCCTGTCTCAACATGAAATCAGCCCTAGTGTTTAGTGTTACACAGGTGCCTGGATACAGGGCAATTAGGTTCCTTACATAATAAGCTACGGAACAAGTTGACGTTTTATTTGGCAATACTAAGCTTTCTATGTGAAACGCTTTGTACTTTAGGACTTTTTCGTTTTCTTTCGAAGCTGTTTTTGCTTAACAGCAATCATTAAGGATAAGGTTGATTTGAGAATCAGCACCTAAAAACAGTATTCAGAAAAATTCATAATAGTTTTTTTTACCAGCGCAATAAATGCATTCACAAGCAATGGACCAGCATATACTGAAACAATAAATATGCCTGATTTTTCGAAATATGGAGACTTTGAGAACAGCTTCCAGTGTGTTATTCCTAATGTATTGAGGGGTTGTGTCAAGAGGGCAAATCCTACTAAAAAGTTAAATTTAGTATGGCATTTGATAGTTTTTTTTAGTACAGAAAACAAAAAAACAAATAGAGGGGCCATTTGAGTATTTTCTTGTCAAAACCAAAATAAGAAAGCAAACGACATGAAATGCTAAAAGCAACTGAATCCAATGTTCTGTCCAATCAATCTAAAGACAAGCTTTTGTTAAGAATGTTGGTTTCTGCTTTCTTCCAACACTTGTTTACAGATGTGAGAAATGTGTGTGTTTGTTTCGTACTAAAAGCAACACCGCTTCTTAGATCTTTCAAAATGTTGTTGACTATCTCATCCGGCGTGCCTGGCATTCTTTCAACAAATAAAAAAAGTACTATCAAAGTATTGTAACTGCGTTTCTTTGGCTGGTAAAAGTGACGTATATTTTGGACTAGTGTTACCATTCCAGTGCACTTCGATTTAGCTTTTGTTGTTAGTCTCAGTGAAAAAAAAGCTGACGCCTTTCTCTGTAAACTATCTTTATAGCATATACAGGATCCTATACTAGCTGGTTCATAAAACAACTCTTCAGATATTCCTGAATGGACTTCTAGTGCTAGCGAAAATGCTGAAAAATTAAGTTGGTTTTTATTTCTTTCGTTTGGTCAAGAGCAAATTGCTATCTTGTTGAGGTAAATCTTTTTCTCTCAACCAAAATGTCCAACTGCAAGTATGCCATGCCTCTCACGTTATTATTGGTTTAAAGCGACCGTTTGGCTTGATCACGTGAACATTTTTTATTTAAAGCAAGTCACATTGGCGAAACATAATTTAGGAGATGCCAAAACTGTTAAAAAATTCAAAACCGCTCCTTACTTTTGTTTGCACACTGAAAAACAAGCCCTGTAGACTTTTTGTTTTTTAAAGAAAAAGTTATCGTTTAAGTACCTTGCTGTTATACTCCTTATAAAGTATTCCTAGCAAACTTTGTTTATCTCTTTCCCTTCTCGCCACTCCCCGGACTGTAATAACCTCAGTCCGTTCCCGCCCATCACGGCCACAGAAACAAGACTAGTAGATAGCCTATTTGACCGACGAGGCTTCCCTCCTTGGCTTTCCTGAATTTTTACATTCAAGAGCAAACGACTATAATTAAATACCAACCATTCTGCCAATCTTGTGCGTGGACAGAACACACCCTTTTTTTCTTGGAAAGATTCAGCTTACCAGCCCTTTTTTTTTACACCAAAAAAAACTATGTCATCTCATATTGAAACTGCTACCATAAACCCTTCTATCAATGTGATGGAATCTGTTAACACAATGCCATCTTCTTATCAGCCTTCTCAAAATTGCTCTGTAAAACAGCTAGCTCAAGAAAAAGTTCTATCCGATCGAAAAATAGATTTAAAACAAGCCTTTTTTGTAGGCGATTTAGGTGAAGTATTTCGTCAACACATTCGCTGGAAATCTATATCTATGAGAATAGATCCGTTTTTTGGTAATTTCGTAGCTTAGACACAGTATATATATATATATATATATGTTTAACTTTTTTACTCTAAAAAAAAAAATAGCTGTAAAATGCAACCCTGATCCTGTGGTACTTAGATCGCTAAGCTCTTTAGGATTGGGCTTTGAGTGCACTTCAAAGCCTGAAATTCAGCAGCTATTGAACGTTGACGTAGACCCACATTGTATACTGTTTACAAATCCTTGCAAACAAGCCTCGCTAGTTCGTTTTGCTGCTCAACTCAATGTTAAACGTATGACTTTTGATAGCACTAAAGAGCTACATACCATCAAAAAAATGTGCCCAGATGCTGATCTGGTTTTGCGTATCACCCTTAATGACCCTAGCCTTTCTCTTCAGTTAGACTCTGGAACAGGCGCCCCTCTTCAACATGTTGAAGGCTTGTTACAAACTGCAAAAGAGCTCAATTTGAATGTGATAGGAATGAGGTAAACATAAACGGATTTTCATGAAAAAAAAAGCCGTTCCTCACATACATTTTTTTATAGCTTTTACGTGGATAAAGACGGTATCTATAACTCTCTTGAGTGTACTAGAAGAGTATTTGATCAGGCCAAACAGATGGGATTCAAATGGAGTCTTCTTTATATTCGAGGCATCGATAGCAACGAAAAACTGGTTACGTTATTGAATCCTATGCTAGAATGCATGTTTTCTCCCGATATTCGCATAATTGCAGAAACAGGAGCATACTATGTTTCCTCAGCTTTTACATTGTACTCCAGTATTATTGGTAGAAGAGCAACAAACCAAATGTTTTCTTCAGAAAAGCAGCAATTTGCATATCACATTAGTGACGGTATCTATGACTCTTTCAACTGCATTATGTTCGATCAACCTCTCGCTCAACCTAAAGTTCTAATGAAAGACGAAAAGTTTTTTGGTGAGCAGCAGTTGGTTGGTAATTCTTTTGATAGCAGTATATGGGGACCTACTTCTGATCCTTTGGACTGTCTAAACAAATCTGTCAAGTTACCTTTACTTGGACCTGGTGACTGGATTTATTACGAAAATATGGGTGCATACACTATCCGCACCGCTTCTCAATTTAACGGGTTTAAAAAACCACAGATTTTTTTCACAAACACAATAAACTAACCAGTCTACAAGTCTTGATCATGCACATTTGGCATTGTCCGTCACCTTTCATATCGGGGCAAAAAGAAAAAAAAAAGTTCCTAAAATAGCATGCAGTGGCTGATACCGATTTGCCTATGAAACTCAATTTCGAATAAAGCCAATTGTGGATGAGCCATTTTAAAGGATCAAAATTTCTATTTTGTTTTCTTTTTTGACTTCTTTTGTTTTTTATTAAAAAAAAAGGAATAGTGTTCTATGGTTGATTATGAGGCTCACGCCATGTACAACAGTACTCGTTATATACATACTGAATCGGAAGATGAGCTTGAACTCGACAATAAAGCCTCTGTACGAGACCTTTATACCGAAGATAAGCGGTTGTCCTGGTTGATGCTTGGTGCCGCATTTTTTATTTTGATATGGACAACTATCCCGGTTGTAGTCAAGCTAGGATACATTACACCTTGGTTTCCTGGAGACACTCTTTGGCGTCTGTTTGACCCAGTTATTACCCTACCCTTCAACTTATTCATTTTGACAAGAGCTGAAGTCATGAATACCGGTGGAAGGCCTCATTATTGTAAAACCCATAAAAAAAAAGGATATACAAACATGAATTCTTTAATTAGGGGGCGTATTGAGCGAAAGAAGTGTTGCTTGGTTGTTATGGAGTATGGCCGCTGGTATCTATGTTCAGGGTCATGGGATTCACTTAGCCGCTGCTATGTTCAAGGTAAGAAGTGTAACAAAGCAAAAGCCTACTAACTCATAGCAAAGCACCCCATCCAAGATTTTAATATAGCGCACCCAGAACTGGTTGCACAATATCCTGTTTTGGAGGAAATGTATTCCAACATGAGAGACCTTTGGGAGCACTACATTGCTCATTATATGTATGCATTTGGCGCAATGGCAATGACTTGGGTTCAGCTATTTGTTTTCCGAAATCAGGTACACGAACCTCTATCCAAAACCACAAAAATAGTTTGGTGTCTTGGAACTTTGGTGTATGGCCTTTTGATTGCGGGTGTCGCTATTGAATTTCCTCATGGCTTGGTTGTAGGTTTGATTTATAGCATTGTAATTGGCCTAGTGACTTTAAGCATGATGCTATTTAATAAGCGAAACTTGCCCAAGGGTGGCCTATTTACTATGGGAAAACGTATGGTAATTCAGTATTATCTTGGGTCCTGTATAGTTGGTTTTGTTATTATCATCATTTGGATAGGCAAGTACGGCCTGTTGAACAGAAAAGCAGCTGGTATTGCTTAATTAATTTTATTGTCTATCCTTTTATTGTCCAAGTACGTCTAAAGTATACACTGTAATTCTGCCATAAAAGTCTGTGCTTTCTTCAAAAACAATTTTGAGTCTCTTTAATTCTTCAGTTGGGGTAAAGGAGAAAACCTGTTTAGAACTAGTATCCTCAGGATAAACTGTGCCGATTTCTACTTTGTAATCATTGGGTGTATTTTGAACGCTTCCAAGAAACACACATTTCTTGCCTGCAAAACCACCTTGAAAAGTAATGCTTATACTGGAAACAGAAACAGCTGAAGGGAAATCAATCAATATATTTTGAGGAAGACCCTGAAGGTCTTTGTTATATATATTTATATATGTATGTATGTATATATAAGTATACCCACTTGTTCCGAATTCCAACAGGTTTCTTCATTCCCATCTACTAGAAATTGCTTTCCAAAGTTTACTGCATCTCGATTCAAAACCGAGCTTACTCTAATAACAATCAGTAATTTGAAAGGTGTAAATGTTTGCTTTAAAAAAATCCATTATATACTTTATACGGGTGTCAGAATTAATCAAACTGGTCATTTTAAAAAAAAGAAAAGAAAAGAAAAAATATTACGAAATTGGCACACAAACGTCACTACAAAAATGGAATCAACACAGTCTTTATTACCTGGTGGTGCGTATACATGCAAAGGATAGCGAGCTTTATGTGCATAGTACTACTCAATTCGCTTTTTTGCATTTCTTTTTAGATTTAAAAGGCCCATTCTAAATCATTTAACAACATTGAAAATAAACAAAGCGTGCTATAACTGTATACTATAGATTTGTTATGCCTCTTTTTTTAAAGTCGGCAATTGGATTAGTACACTCTTGTATTTTTCAGTATTTGGTAGCGAACAAGTTGAATTGGTTCTATTTTTCGAAAATGCTTTATTGCTTCAGCTTTGTTTTTTTGACTTTTTCTTCTTCTACGATCTCTGGCAACCATTCTAGCAAGTTGCTCATTTTTTCAGCGCCTTGTTCATCAACTACAACTTTTCGTATGGCCTCTCCTTTTTCTTTGACTAAGTCTTCAACTGTAGTTTTACTGTCTTTAAACCAGCCCAAGTTGTCCGCTATCAAATGTCGATTTTTGCAACCAGGACACTGTATCAAAACCACACCTTTCGTATAGGCCAGCCTTGACATCACATGGTGAGAACGCTCTTCACAAACTTTGCAGGTGAACCCAATGAGCATTTGTCGCTTTGTTTCTTTTTCGGCTATACTATCTTGCTTTTCAAGTTGAGGTTGTTCGTGCAGCGATGGCTGCGCATGAAAATGACATTTGTGTATTGCAAGATTTAGTGTAGGTGCTTTGAAAGCGAACAAGATAGGCTTTGGCAACCTTGGGCTAATATTTGCTGCATTTAAAATTCTCTTTGTTAGCAATGCCCTAGCAACTGTTGGTTTAAAGGTTGAGCTTAACATAGCAAAGCGATCTTGGAAAAAAAGATTGTGAGAAAAAACCGGAGAGAAAAACAGCAAAAACTAAAAATTGACGGGATTTCAATGATGGAAGCTGTCAAAGCTATATTTTTGCTTTAAAATACGAATTCAAAGTGTATCCTAGCTCTTGCTCTGTCCAAGGAATCAAAATATCGCTTTGTTCGAATGATTGAGAGTTTGTGTCTGCGGGTTGTTTTTGCCTTTCTCGAACGTTCCAATGCAGACAGGCTTGCACTGAACTAAACCAGTCATTACTAATACCAGATGCCGAATAGGTGTAAACAGGATATGGGGACAACTTTATCTTTACGTGCTCTCCTTCTAAGTATACGTATTTAGGCTTTTTTTTCTCAAAAAAAAAAACATCCCACAAAAGTGCGATAGGATGATTAAAAGGGGAGTAAATTTGCTTACGTTTTAGTTTAACTGTGTTTCTACCATCAAACCTACAGTGAGCAGTATATTTGGAACCGTAAGGCACAGTAATGCGAATAGTAACAGAGCTTGGCAGAAGCATAGGACGAAAACTTAGCGTATGAGGGCATACTGGAGTTACTAATGTACATTGCATGTCTGGATGAGTAAGCGAACCATTAGCTGATAGCTATGGAATATAACGTTATTGCTTCGCTGCTGAAGGATTTATATAGGTATTTACTGAATAAGCAGTAGAGCCTGTAGGAGTAGCTATACACAATCCGTCTGCCTGTACAGTAGTTAAGTGCCTTTCATCTGCAAATAGCTCCAATAGGGACATATTCGCACTAGGTCCGCGGTCTACCACAATCTCGTTCAATACATGACACCTTTTGTCTGCCACCACTCTGGACTTTCCCCCACATACTGTTTGTATCCAGTTTGTTTCTGTACTATCAACCTCTGATGAAAATTGGTGCCGATAAACTGTACAATCCAATCTCATACGTCGTACACAGCTGCTTATTGTCCCTTCAAATAAGTTGTTAAGGTCATTCCGGTAGCTTCCAAAAGAAAAAGGAGCTAGAAACCCAAGAGAACCCAGATGAAAGGGCATAATAGGAGGTACATAAGTTTGAAACAGAGTAGAAGTAAAAAGAATAGTTCCGTCTCCACCTAGCTGTTAAAAATAACATGTTAAAGACTTCGGTGAACGCATTAGCAGTAAGAAGATCTAATGTTACAGTAATAATGAGGTGAAAAAGATCTGGTTGCTCATAACACAACTTAGGGCACCAATATTTCAGCTGAGATTGCCAAATGGGGTCGTCCAAAAGCTGAAATTGTTTTGAATGTCGAAGATGGTCGTCTACAAATCTAAGTCTCTTTAATGTTTCTTTCGAAAAACGAGAAACTAAGGAAGCTTCTTACACTTTAAATGGATGTGTTTTTCCAAAGCGAGGAGTGAAAATTAACCATTTCGATAATTCAAAGGTCAAATCAACAAGCTTGTTATCCCTCGCTTTAGTTACAATAATAATAGTATCTTTTTCAGGAAGCCATCCACTCTTCATATTTATAAAAATTAGAAACCAAAAAGATATAAAAATTTGATGTGGAACTCAAAAGCAATTTGTGCTGAATAATAGCTATAATAATCGACTCTTTTGAGGGAGCACTGTATGAGAGTCTTTGTCAATAACTGATTTTTTAGCTAAAAAGGTGATGTTTAATCATCTGGTTGAATGGGAGTGTAGGGTAACCGATTTATGTGCAACAGCTTAAAACGGTTCGAAAGCAAAAGTATTTCCAGCACATCTATTTAGGATAGGTATTTCCCACATAACCCTGCGGGGTACAGGAAGAAAAGGAAATTGTAGTTCATAAATGTGTGCATATGCTTTTAATAAAAGTCTCAGCCCCATTTCTTTTTTAACAGACCAAAAAAAGAACAGGTACAGACGGGTTAGAGAAAAAGATTGCGTTTAAAATGTTGGAATCGTTCAAACTGGGCATGTTAGACCCTTATTTTGCCCTATGTTACACGAATCTTCGTTAGATTTGGTGGATGATCTAAAGTTTGTTTGTTGGATTATCTCAGATTCAAATGAATTGCGCAATGTAAAACATTCTTAATATACTAGATTTTAAGAAGAGGCAAGCCCTCAATAAACTCACAGGTAATTTTCAAAGAACAAAAACGCAATTAAAGTAATAACTATGTCATTTAGTCGGAACGAAATAAAGCAATGTGGGGACGTGATACGAAGGATGTTCTACTTTAGAATGGGAGGAACAACTATATTACATACAAAAGTCAAGCTGCTAACAACACTCAGAGAAGAAACAAGAACTTTGTTTTATGTTATTTCCAGAAGTGGTAAAGGCCTTTTTTTTGCTCTGCTTTAAGAAAACATCACTAACAAAACCCTTTATGTGAACAGTATAACACTAAACCAAGAAATATGAATAGAAAAACCAAGTCTAAAAGAAAAAAAAAAATTTTTTTTGGGGTCAAAGGGACAATAGCGGAGTGAGAGTTCCAGATGAAATGAAGAAGGCAAGAAACTGTATATTGTTCTCTATTACACAAAAGAATAATGTGGGCAGGCAAACCAACTTCTCGAAAGAAGCAGTCTATTTTTTTGTTTTGTTTTGTTTTTTTCTCACAATGTAGTAACTGAAATACCCATTCTCGGTTTCAGCTATATCTTCTACCCTTTTTTTATAAATAGAAGCCGTACAAATGCAAATAAAGTTTAGTTTATTATTTCCAATAGAGTGCTAGTAGAAATTCAAGAAATTCATTGCAATACTTTGTAAAACAGAGTCGACACTATATCCACTTTTACAATTCAACAAACCATACAATATTAAATGAAGATGAACGTGCTCTACACATCCTAGACCCTTCTTTCTTTTTTTACCTCTTGTTTCCATTTAAAAAGGCACCCTTCGGCTTTCACCATTAGCATTACCGTTGGTTACATATTTTTTCAAGATAGGTTCAGAATACCAAAGAAAGAATATGAAAAGTTGCGCTCACGCTGAGCTAAATTCTAGGCCAAGACTAATGGAAGCAATACCGCTTTTTGTATCAAAAAGAGGCTAATCTGGAAAAAAAAAGGTTACTTGGAAAATGCCATGGTGTCATTCGTTTGTACAAAAAGGCATTACTTTGCTTTCTATACGCCCATTGTCAAAATTTTGCCAGATAATATTTTGCAAGGTTTGCAGCCGTGAAACAACGAGCAACGGTATACTTTTTTTAAGGGGCCATTGGCAATTCCTCTTGCGTTTTTCAGTATTCCCCTATCCATACACTATTCAAGACATTCGAAAGCACTCAATGGCTAATATAAAAAGTTCTCTAACATGCCCGACTCTATCAGTAATCAGTGTTACTGACAGCTGAACCGTGATGCACAAAAAGATAACCCAAATGGATAAAAGCAAAAGGCTGTTTCATATTAACCCCTTCTGTGTGCAATTGTTAAGCTATTAACGGATATTGCTAAAATTTATGGAATGTTTAAACAGAACATATATATCATCACTGATCCTGAGTTGTGTACTGGTAACCCGAAAAAATGCTACAAGCAATTTCTTAAAATGGCGGTTGTACCGTTGTTGATAAAGAAAAATAAGAAAAAAAATAGAATAAGGTTTAGTATATACACACGGTACTTTTTTATTTGTTTTTCTATCAATTATTCATCAAAAGTATAGAGAAAATAGAAAAGGGAAACATCTAAAAGGGTTGTGGTGTGTAAGGTTTTGAGTTTGACTTTGTCATGTGTTATAGTAGAAACTGTCTCTTGTGCAACACTTTTTTATTTGATTTGAAGATAAAGTGCATATCTAGTTACATACAATAATAGAGATATTAAAAGAAAAGAAAAGATAGAGAATGTGAGGGCGGTAAGGGAGTGAGTAAAGGAAGTTAAAGAATATAAAAAAGGAGTCAAAGGGCATTTTACATAGGTGAGGAAATATATAATACAGATAAAAAATAAAATAAAATCTAATGTCTAGAAGCGCAATAGTGTGTATGATAAAATCCGTTTGAGAGTTTACCATCCTTGCAGATTTCTGTTTGTGTCATCCAGTTGGAATTGAGGGCATCTTCAATGGTCCAGCGAGTGTTTGGGTTGGGGTCCATCATATGTGCTAAACATTCACGTTCTAATGGGTTAAATTTGCTGAAAAGCTCACAGTCAGCAGGCGGGATTGTTTGGAGTTGTTCTATGTAGTATTTGTAGTCAATGTCACCGCCATCTTCTGCTTGAGCGGCTACAAGGGCTGGGGAGCCAGAGACGGCGCCCTCAGGAGCTACGGCGTGAAGACCCGTGTAGAAAGCCGAAGAGAAAGGCAGTAATCTGAATCGAATACAGAAATAAGTCACAGCAGCACTCCAGACGTCTAGGGCTCGACCATCATAAAAGTCCTCGTTACTTGTAATTTCCCACATTTCTGGTGACCAAAATGGCTCTGAACCACACCATTTTTTACAGCGATTGTTTTCTTGAACCTCAGCAACACCAAAATCGGCAATTTTCAACAGCCCAGCGGTATTTAACACGAGATTTTCTGGTTTGATATCACGATGGGCAATATTGAGATGGTGTAAATGTTGAAGGCCAAGCAAAATTTGCTTGAAGAGGCAGGCATTTTCGTCGTCTGTCATATTGGATTTTTCGTGTAATAAATTAAACATATCGCCACCCGGGCACTATAGAATAAAAATTAGCTATCTTTCAAAAAAAAAAAAAAAAAAAAGCAAACAAAGGGAACTTACATATTCCATTACAACACACCAACGAGCCTTCTCGTCCTTAACAAGATCAAGCGTTTCAACAATATGAGGATGATTGGATGCAGATTTACTAATGAAGTACTCATTCAGCATTCGTTTTTCATATTCCTTCTCATCTTCTGTTTTATCACGCTTTTTGAATTCTTTGACTGCCAAAATACGGCCTGGTGTTCTTGGTTGTACCAAACGGATTACAGCAGTGGCACCACTTGCAATGTTTTTTTTGGAGGTAGATCCCATAGCTTTAGTGGGGCGTTTTTCTGGTTTGACGTAGTTGCCGTACTTTTCGGACAAAAGAGGGACGACACCCAGCGAACCACAGGTCATGTCCTGATGTCTTTTAAAAGGTGAAGAACTAAGGAAAATGCGGGAGAAAGATTTGCTGAGTTTACTTGCGCTGCTGCTAACAGAGCTAGAGGTTGAAGCCGCGCTGAATCTTCGATCGTCATTGTGTGTTTCTGGTGGGGAAGCTGGTGTCATTTTCAGGTTTCCAAAAAATCCTTGGTTGAAGACATGGCTCAAGCGTTTTTTAGGCTTCTTTACAGGAATAGGTCTGATTTCTGACTGTGGAGTGGCGATTGAGAAGTTGTCAGTGGAGGCGGTATCATTAGAGCCTGTACTTCCTTCTCTCAGAGAGGGGGTTTCATGTGGGTGAGTAGGCAAGCATTCAGGTGAGACTGATCTAGGAATTGGGTCGTCTGTGAAGTAGGGTCCAGAAGACAAAAATTGAGTTGGCCCTTCAAAATAATCTGTATGGGACATGTTTGCTTAAAGAAAAGAAAAAGTTTTTTTTTGGAAAAATATTTTCGTTTTATTTCTTGATTAAATTAGAAACAAGTAACAACGCTCTTTTTGGTAGTACGGGTTTTGGCGGGTTTCAATATTGAGGGATTGGTTAAGTTTAAATATAAAGCCGACCAATAGTGAGTGTCAGTTTTCTGATTAGAAACAGTGTCTCTCTTTATCTGAAAAAATTGTTCCAGGGAAAAAAAATACAGCACTATTTGGGCACGAATTTCTTATTTTCGTTAGAAAAACCTTCAGAGAGTTCCTATTGTAACAAGTAAAAACGGCAAATCACTGTTACAATCAACCTTAATCGGTCTTTCGAATGAAAAGGATATCCTGACAGTAATGGGATCGCTTAATCACCTTTAAGGTTAGATTATACAATGTCATCATCATCCGCCCTTCGCCCTCTCCCTTTTTCCCCTCCCCCAATTTTTTTTATACCCTCTCCCCCTACACACTCCTTTGATTGATTGGCCAAATATTTGAGCGTGGTAAGTTTTGCATCGTTTCAACTCTAGCGATGCCTTCCTTTTTATTTCAACTCCCGCAATAGAATACACTTAATTTCACTAGCTGACGTCAATCTGTTGGTCTATTTACAATGCTTTAAAGAAAGTGCATCTGTTGTCACAAATAAACATCGTACTTAAAAACTTACGCCTTTACACTCACGCCACAGTGGTAGTTCTCCAACCAGCTTTTTTTTTTTTTTTGAAAAAGGCCCCCAGTTTGTGTATAAACTACAGAATGTTAAGATTTTCTTAAAAGCAGCTCAGGACATTAACTTGCTGGATTTGAGCTCATAGCCTGAGTTATTCAAAAGATTATTGTACTTAGAAAAAGCCCCCAGACTGAAAAATTAGTTAAACCGCTAAAGGATTCATTTCTAAAGCCGAGGCTCAAACCTACATCTACTGTTCTTTTCTAATAGTGAGTATCACGTTGTAGTTTGACAAAGCCACAGTTTCTATATGTCTTGTACTGATTCTCTTTTTGGATAAGTACAGTACTAGGGTGTTTTCTAGAAACGTCATTGTTTCTATATGTTCAAAGCTCGCTTTAAATTCTATCTCTAAATGTATAGACCGCTGCTAAACAACAGTTGTCAAAATTCAAAATTTACTTTTCAGATTATTTTGGTGCGTGTTCTGAAGACGGAAAAAAATTGTATATAGCTTTAATTGCATGTAGCGGATATAGAAAGGTTTTCTATATACAAAACGTTAGTGATTAAATTTCAATTACTTTGGATACTAAAGGAGCATACAATAACAGACAATTTGTCTGAGTATCTCAAGAGACATTGTGTTCTGCATAACCAAATGCTGTTTAAGAGTGACATTTCAGCCGAGGATTCCCACCTTTCATTTTACAACAAAATATGTCTTATTTCTGAACAGCTTTTTAGACTCTGTACTATCAGCTATTTAATAAGTTGGGCTTTACTTATTTAAGCCACCCATCGTTTTTTAACGCCTGTTCCTTTTTTTAAAAGAAAGAAAAACAGGAGACTTATAGAGAATAGACTGTTTAACTTTGTGTATGTAGTTGTACACACTTTAACAATGTACCATTGTACCCAAATTGGTTTAGTGTAGCGGACGTAAAACATCAAGGTTTCATATTGTGAGATTAAAAGTGGAAACAGAGACAGAACAAAACAAACACTTTTGGGAATCCGTATACATTTTCAATGTGAAACTCCTTTTATGATATAGAAACAAAATAACTCCTTGTATAGGTTTTCCTCTGGTTTTATTATTACGTATGGCTAAACAAAAGCCTAGTATACAAAGCGTGTTTCAACAGGTATTCGCTGCTCAGCTATACTTATGTAGTATATTAAATGTTTAATCCTAACATAGAAATGATATACAACACCCGTCCCGAAGGCAGCCAAGCTCAGTAAATGATGCCAGCAAACTGCATCACTACTGCTTTCAATAAAAAGAGAAGGTGTATGATTTTCAGGTGAGTAAGAATAACAAGCTGAATAAAATTGTTGCTAAGAAATGTGTTTTTGTTTTAAAAGAAGTATTTGGGAGTTTTTATTTCATCAAGATTGTCTTTGAGGTGGGTATGGCCTTTTTTTTTTCTTTTTTGGTCCAGCCAACGTGTCATAAACTCCTGGAGGGACTTTTTTCTGCTTCTTTCGATACAATAAAGTCATTCTCCAGGGCTCGTTTTAAGTAAGCTTCAGAAATTCTTTAGGTTTACAAACGTTACGTCTTGGCAAGCCACTTTTCCTTGGTTAGAAGTACCTTGTGGGTCGCTCTTTCTTCTTTCTCTTGAAATTCCCCCCTACTTTTTCCATTAAAAAATACAAGATATTGCTGTTTAAGTAAAACGAAGACTTTGCTTTTCTTTTAAAATAAAAAATAAAAATGAACGGGTTACTGAAACTTTGCATGAACTATTAATTCCTCAGTATATAGCGAGCTATAAAGAATATAAAGTTTTCATGACAGTTCTAAGCAAACGGTACTGCTGACACTGATATGTACTGACGAAACAAAAGTTGAATGACAAAAACCCTTAATATACAAGTGTACACAATGAACGAACAAATTTTTGAAGTACACTTTTTCGAGTTAGGTAAATAGATGTTGAGAAAGCCTGAGTGAAGTGCCTTTATGAAAATTTTGTCTAAAGCACTATTAAAATAACTTATCTGGACTAATACGTACATGTGTTTGTATGTATAATATATACCCACCAAAATTTTTGACGTTCAAACTTTCATAAAACTTCAATTGGTGTTTTTGAAAATGATGTTAATAAAACCTACATTACGGATACTTTTCAAGTAGCCAACGATGTTATGTAACTCATTGCGTTTTTGGATGGGAATTTTGAAGTAACTCCATGATTTGTAAAATCAAACCCAATCAATCTGTAAATCTGGTGCATGAGGTTGTTTCAAAAGTGGCAATAGTAGCGTTTTTTTTTTTCTTTTTTGATCTGCGGCTTTTCGGAGAAGGCGGATATGTTCATAAAAAATAGAATTGTTGTTGATTTTTAGCATGTGTATGTAAATATTTGTGGTATAAATAGAATAGTCTTTTTTGTTTTTATTTGAACTTCCTCAAGCAGTGCTGTTCGCTTTTCTCCAGTTTGGTTGCTCCGTCCTCTCAAACAACAATGCCACTCTTAAAAGGTGGTTTTTTAATTGAATATAGTCTCATATTAATTAGTGTATCAGGGCGTGTTTTTTCCTTACAGAATCAAACTAGTGTTTATAGCAATGTAAAACATAAAAGTTAAAAAAAATCGGTACTGTTTTAAGGTACACCATTTAGTATCACCAGCTTGAGCTCTTCATATTTAGAAGGTTTTTATAAGTAATAAAAAATATCATACAGTCAAAAAAACAACTGCAGCGCTGCCAATAGGAATTCATTTGTTCTTGCCTTTTTCATTGTATACCAGATGTTTGTTATCGTTTTTTTGATATAAAACGCTTGTGAGTTTTGGTATCAAACCTATGTATGTTTACAGATGTTTTATATTACAAAGATTAACAGTCATAAATACAATGATAAAGACATACCAAAGCAGAATATTACAAAATAAATATAAACCGTGACAAAGTAGCTGTATAATCTAGTCTACACAAAAAAATCAACTTCGGAAAAATACAAAGTGCAGTCTTTATATCCATAATAAAAACAGAAAAGCACTCAGTTTGTCTTTAGCTTCATAAAGAGAGCCTAAAGAAGCGAGTGTCAGCTATTTTTTATAGATATTTTATGACTCGAACAAAAAAAAGTCTGCTTTTTTGAGCTTTAATATACAAATGTATACGTTTGTACTTTTTTTTTTTTTTTTTTTTGTAAGAGTTCTTTATTTTAAAATAGAACTCATAGTCACACATCGCGGAGAGGTGGGACTAGGAAATTGCTATATATAATTAAAACAGCTGGCCCAATAGCCAGCATTCAATAGTTTTTTCTCTTGATAGAACAGCTATTTACTTTTTGAGCTGAGTATTGTTGTAATCTGGTGTAAAGTTCGTTGTACTATGAATTTTGTGTTATAAGGTACTTGTTTGATAATGTATTGCCAGTAGCTCGACCATATATTATAGTGGGTGACCAGCAAGATCGTCCTAAAGGCCGTCTTGGGCAGATAGTGAATATCATTTGAGATCGTCCATTTGGTTAGAGCCTCAAAGACCATGTTATCGGTAATATTGTAAGTAGGGAAACGGTAGTTCATCACCGTCCTCCATACTTCTTGTTTTTTTGGACATCGTACCAAGAAATGCAGTTCATCATCATATGATTCGCGACATACTCGGCAGACAGGACTATCTATCACCTTCAAGCGGTAGAGAAAAGCTGAGTGGGGTAGCTTTCGACACAGTGTTCTATAACCCAGTGTACGAGCATTGGGTATCATCTGGATTTGCCAGAAGAAACTGATTTGCGATTTAACCTTGGGGTAGTCATTCGGTTTCGTGCCGAGCACTCTGATACGTCTATACTTCTTCTTGTCGAAGCGCAACCAGTTTTCTGACTGACATAGTTGGGTAGTCCAGCTACTGTATGTCATTCCTCCTCTTGGATCTTCAACATCCTCGGTAATATATTTCCACAAGAAATCAGAAAGGCGTATTGTACGCCATATGAGTATCTGTTTCTTTAATCTTGTGCAGAGCTGTGGTTTCAACGTATATTCACTTTCTATTTTTAGGCGTAGCCTTCTAGCATCTGTGTCTAGTACTAGAAAATCGGATGTTTTAAATTTGGGATGTCTATGCAACCAGTGTTTCTCTGGTATTTCTCTGATCATGTATTTCAGAGGCATTTCTAAAAGAGTCGATAGCGCGGTACGAGAGAGGTCAACTTTAAAATGAAAGCGATCGAGGGCTCTGTAACATGAGTGGATCAGAGAATATCCGGGTGCCATCTCATGTCGTCTGAATTCCGGGACAAAAAAAGGCGCATATGGTTCCTCTTCAATAGGGGACATAGTGGTATCGGAGTAATTGGGTCACCAAAGGGGGGTTATTGCTCATATCGAAAGCCTGTCTCAAATGTCTAATCTACAATAATAGTTGCTGAGTTTCTGGACCTAAAAAGCCTAAGCCTGTGTCGTCTATGGGTGCGCTCATTCTCGCAAAAGACACTTGAGGTTTCTTTTTCTGCCACACATAATTAAAAATTAAGCTTCTGAGTGTTTGCATGAATTGCCTAGTTGGATTCAGAAGGCGAAGTTGATGCCATGCTGTTGACATAATCAGTGTATTTGCTATTGTCACTCTTCCTCTAATTGACAGCTGCCTTTCGGAATAGTTCTGTATAAGGCCTTTTATTCGTCCAAGAAGCTGACATTGTACAATATTTCTCTGGTTGGCCGTATATGTCATATAGAATCCAAGATAACGGAAAGGAGTATCAGAGCATGCAGAGTGGATGGTCGTGATATTTTGATCTAATAAGAATTGTTTTCAATCTTCGTTTATGGTCCCGGGTAATGAGAAGGCTTCTGTTTTGTGGCCGTTGAATCGGGCATTGGAAACAGATGCGTAGCGAATGAGGTGGATCTGTACACGATGGAAATCGCTTTGATTTCGAATCAGTACACATATATCGTCAGCATACGCCAATGTCTTCACTGTTTTAATTCCAACAGTTAAGGGAAAATTATAGCCTCTTATTAGTTCATCTTGATTAATACTCTTGAGGAGCGGTTCCAATGCTAGATTGAACAGTATCGGTGACAGTGGGTCTCCTTGTCTCAATCCACGTTTCTGCATCACTGTTGGAGTGAAAAAACCATTGACGTTGATTTGCACCTCATTGTTAAAAAAAAGGTTGCTTAGACATTCAATAAAAGGGACATTGAAACCAAAGAGATGTAGCACTTTTTCAAGGTATCGGGGATGTACACGGTCATAAGCCTTTTCTTGATCCAAAAGTAGGCCTATGCCAGGGTATTTCCTATACTTAGCTTGCTGTAGAATCAGGTTTAGAATCAGACCGTTGTCTCCAATGAATCTGGATTTCATAAACCCAGTTTGTGTTCTGTCAATCAAACCTCCTACTACCATATTCATCCTCGAATTTATAATTCTTGTAAAGATCTTGGCATCACAATTAATTAGCGATATGGGACGCCAGTTTTTGAGGTCAGATAGGTCCCCCTTTTTTGGGAAAAGTCGAACCCTGATGTCTTTCCATGAAGAGGGTACCTTCTGTTCAACTAGAGCTTCATTATATATTATTAGTAACAGTGGATGTAAACAAGGCATGCTAAAAAGCATACGGAGAAAAGGGTAGCCTAGGCCATCAGATCTTGGACTGCTCTGTTTGGGGCTACGTTTTGCTTGATCTTGAATGTCTTCAATAATAATCTTTTTTATCAGTAGGTCATTGTCTTCTGGGGACAGATGGTGATTGATATTGATTTGGTTCAAAAACTGATCCACCTCAACTTCATCTATTGGGTCTGTGTCATACAGATGTTGATAGAATTTATGAGTGTTTTCTCTCATGGTAACTGGATCTGTTGAATGCGAACCGTCGTCCAATGAACGGACAGACTGGATACCTTGTTCAATTGTGCGCTTCTTATGAATCCGTTTGAGGAACCCAGCTGATCTCTCACTGTTTTCCCGCTATTTTACGCCAGCTTTCAATGCTGCTATATCTGTAACTTCTTGTTGCAATCGTCCCAATTGGCTTTCTATGGGTGTGAGTAGTTGGTCCCGTAGTCTTTCATCAGGTTTGCTTCTAAGAATGCGGTTTCTCTTTTTCTCCAGCATCTTAATTGTTTGGCGTCTCCAATCACTATATTCTCGACTGAAATTTTTGATCGTAGCTTTGGTAATCATTTTAATATTGTCCCATTGTTCCACTGGTGAAATTTGTGGGCATCTCTTCCACTATTCTAGTTTTTTAAAGATCTTATTTTCTAGCTTTTCATAAAGTTCCGCATTGCCAGCTAGTGTCGGATTCGCTCTCCACAAACCTGGACCTGTTTCTGTTTCTCCAACTGTTAGTGTCATACTCAACATTGAGTGGTCTGTCCAATTTTTGTTAAGTCGACTGTTAGATGCGTTAACCAATTTGTGTTTAAAGTCTTGGCTGACATAGATGTAGTCAATGGTAGATTGTATGGTCGTGCCTTCCTTCGTTCTTTGGAAAGTTGGAATGTCTTCTAAGTCACTAAATTGCATGCTGTTGTAAGATTGCAATTGTAGCATTTCTAGCCATTGCCCATCTGTTGCTGCACGCAATTTGTTGATGCGCTGTATGGAATAATTGAAATCGCCTGCAATTATCATTCTATCGAGGTTCAGTGTATGTGTCATTTTGGATATCATTTGTTCAAGGTTTTTGAAAAACAATCTCCTAGCGACGTTTGAATTGGAAGGGGCATAAATGTTTAGTATGTAGAAGGGTGTATAAAGATTGTGGGAATGGTTCACTTGGCATAATTGAAAGCGTTCTTCTTGAAATATGGAAGACGTATCCATGATTTTAAGTTCATATTTGGCAGAAAGTGATACCAGGCCTACGTGGGGTGTCCAGTGTGCTTGGTATGGTTGAAAATGAGTGTTTAGGGTAGAAACTATTTCCTCATTATGGGCATGGGTTTCTTGGAAGCATATAATATCTAATGACTGTAAACGTAGGTATCTTATAAACGCTGATTGCTTTGATTTGTTGTTGGATTTGACTAGACTACACGCGTTCAGTGTAGCATAATTACAGCGGATTGGATGATTCATAAAACTATAAAGATTTTTCGCCCTGTACAGCTATCGGATTGGAGGAGTGGTACTCTTTCCGATATTCTACATCTGGCTCCATTGGTGACGGCTTTCTATATCTATAAACATATTTGTGCTTTTGTACCCACTGTTTCACTGCTATGGATCGTTCAGATTTCACTGTCACGGTCCATTCTCTTATTTCGGTTGAATTATCTGCGGGTTCAACTTTTGGTATTATTTCTTTTGCCATCACCATTTCGGTAATGGCTTTGTGCAGTTGATTTTCGTCGTAGCTATCTAGCTCGTCTTGGAGCAGTTGTACATTGTCAAGGAATAGCTGTTCCTCTTCAGTAGTTTCTGGTTCTGAAGCAATAGATATTGTCTCATCTTCCCCTCCATTTCTAAGACCATTGATATCTTTTAAATTATGACTTTGGAGGGTCTTTGGATGCTCTATCTCCTGGACGATCTTGTGTTTTTCACCCGTCTTCCTACTTTTCTTAGTCGAGTTGCTATCTTCGGTGTTACGGCGCGGGCATTCAAAGGAACGATGTCCGTTTTGATGACAATTGTAGCACAATATTCTCGCTTTGGAAATCTCACATTCAAACTTGGTATGACCTTCTTTATGGCAGTATCAGCACCAGGTGGGCATGTCGTTCCAGGTCGCATAGAAAATATCATCAGCCGACTCGCACCAGCTAATTCTGTGGCTAAGAGGCACAAAGCGTTGTGCCCATGGAGTGTTTTCTTTCTGAAAAATATTTAAAATGGCGTATCCACCAACCATGTATAACCCGGCTTCATTCTCATTCAGGCCTACATCTAATATTTGACCATATATTTGAAGGCTTTGTTTGAGTCCCTCTAAAACTCTCTTTTTATTAAACATTGGTAAATTGCGTAAACTAAGACGCACACTCTTCGTCTCATCGTCGAAAGCTCTGCACGGAATCACTTTAATGTTGGAGTCGACAAATTGTATACCATTCATCTCAAGCTGATTACCATCGCATTCAGGGTCTATGTAGGCTTCCAAGTAACGAGTATTGCCGTCTGTCAAAACGGCACAAGCATGAGTTCCGGGTGTTGCTTTTTTAAGGCTATCATTGCCTGCAAGTCGGTGTAATTTTTTTTTGCATGTGTTATGTCAATGAGTAAAGCATTGGCACTCCTGGCAGTGCGATATATTCGAGAGTGTATTTTTTGCATAGAACAGTTATCACTATCTAAAGGCGGCTAAAAATTCTCATGTAAGAGGGATACATTTGCGGTTTTAACCGCTCGGGCGTATAGTTTCTTTTTTTTGAGCGGAAGAACCATGACGTTAAGAAGAGATATTGGTGAATATCCAGTCATCTTTTATACACTGACTTTAAAATATTAAATCCCCTTTGGTCAATCGAGTACCATTCTACACTCAACTCATAAAGGTAAAGCGTTTAGCATAAGTTTTACCAAATGATAAACTTTAGCCGTTTTTTCATTTGTGCCCTTTTTTTTGTTTTTGTTTTTTGCTATGGTAGTTCATACTGTTCACAACTCCAAGCCTGACCTGCCAATCATGGCCGGGATTTTAAAAACAGCTGCTCTCATCTTTTGCGCTGGTGAAACCCACATTATGAAAACTGGCGGATAAACACACACCGGTTCGATCTCCGGAATTTCACACTAATAGGCAATTTGGCATTTTACTATTCTTCTCTTTTCTTCCAAACTCTTTCCCTAGTAAAAAAAAAAAAAAGGTGTGGCCCATGTCTGTTATCGAAATTAGTCCCGAGAGGCCTTTTGGCATCTATTTGTTTGATTATTTTGATCAGCTTTATACATTATTAACAGGCAAATCAGCTTACGATTTTCGCTTTGTTGAGGGTGTTACTCCTCTTTCAACGCTAAACGAAGGTAAGAAACACAATAAAAAAAAAGAGGCGTGATAAACCTAAGCTTTTTATCAGTGATTGTTGGATGCGTTACCTATTTTGTTGTAATATTTGGGGGTCAATATCTGTTGACCAACGCGACTCCAATGAAATGCAAGACTCTTAACCAAATCCACAACATATTTTTGACTGTTGTCTCTCTTGTACTTCTACTTTTAACTGTCGAACAGCTTTTCCCCAAGCTATATCGTCACGGTTTGTATTACGCCATTTGCTCTGAAGACGCTTGGACTCAAGAATTGGAATTGCTCTATTATCTCAACTACTTGGTAAAGTACTATGAGCTTATAGATACCGTGTTTTTGGTTTTGAAGAAGAAAAAACTTGGTAAGTGAAAGGGCACAAAAGGGTTTGGAACCTTTACTGAACCTATTTTGTGCAACACAGAATTTTTGCACTATTTCCATCATAGTATGACAATGGCTTTGTGTTACACTCAATTGGTAGGCAGAACCACCGTGGTAAGTACAGCAATTTTCATATGAGAGTCAAAATTTAACACTTTTGGACTAGTCATGGGTTCCTATTGTTTTGAATTTGACTGTACATGTGTTGATGTATTACTACTACTTTCGTACTGGATCAGGAGCCAAAATATGGTGGAAAAAATACCTTACTACTATGCAAATCACTCAGTTCGTTATCGATCTTGTTGTCATCTACGCCTGCACCTATTCTTACTATGCATTCACCTACAACAAATCCCTACCAAACTTTGGTACCTGCGCTGGTACTGAGAGCGCCGCTGCCTTTGGATCTTCCATTTTGACATCGTACCTTTTCTTGTTTATCAATTTTTACAGAATGACTTACAAGCAAAAATCGAATGCCGCTTCTGTTGATCGAAAAAAAAGAACTAATTAACAGCATTTGAGCTGAACTCTTCCGCTTTTCCGATAGCGCTTTCTATACATATACATTTACATATTCAACTACCTTAGATTTTTTTTCTTTTCTAATAAAAAGCAAGTCAATATACTTATAGTTATTTTTCGGGAAAAAAGGAATTCCATTTAAGTAAAGCAGTTTTGCAGACTTCATCATTATGTAGTATCTATACAGTCTATATAATTATTTACCGCTTACTATTCACTATATATCCAGAGCATTGTACTCAAATGTGTTACACCTTTTAAATTTATATGCACCCTTTACAAATGAAATTAGATAAAACAGCAATTAAGTATACTTAGGATGGGCAGGTTTAATAAAATTGATATGGACAGGCTCTTATTCAAGGAACGCCTTTTTTTTTTTTTTTTTCTATATGGCGGTCGAACACGTTCTAAAAGCGCGAAAATTAAAGTCTGCAGCATATCTCGCGACCAGTCGGTGAGACTGACAGAAAAATACTCGATAAAGGAAGATCAAGGGAAGAGAAGAAGTGAGACAATGGCTCCGACACAGTCTTTTGTCGCGAGGATCTTTTGGCTTACGTGTGGTGTTTTATTGTCTGCACTAATGGGCTGTTTACCGACACTTTTTGTAATATAAAACGTACTGACAATTACCCCAAAAGTTGATCATTTCTCTTTGTAACCGTTATCTCTATGAGTTTAAACTGGCGTTGGTTACCAAAAAAAAAATTTTCAAAAAGCAATCGAGGTTCGTCACTTAAAGTCTATAAATACAAAACATTTAGCGAGTTTTTTTTTTTATGAAAAACGTATAGTTTAAAGCGTCTACGCGTGTATTATACGTTACTTATACGGAAAGCTGTTGTCATAAAACTATAGCCATGGCCTTGGTCTTGGTAAAATTTCCAAATGCTGTTTTCTATCTCGTTTTTGCTTACTCCGGAGCTACAACGTTTACATTCTATTTTGCATGGTCTGTCTAGTGCAAGTTTTTGATAAAAAAGAATGGAGGTCATAAAATAAAGCCCACCTTCGGATGCCGGAGCGAAATTTTAATAGTCAAGCTCAGCAAAAGCGGTCATGCTGATCAGACTGTGATACTTACCTTTTAAAAGGGAAGAATGCGTTCCTATAGAAAAAACAAGTTTACATCTACGCATTAAGAAACATAGAAACAAAGGTTTGTACTATTAAGAAAGCGCTTTTTGTTTTTCATTCAAAAAGTAGACTACTGCAACACAAGTAGCCCCATTGGATGTCAGGAAGTTTTCCTTTTAAGGACAAAAAGCAACCTAGAGTGGAGGAAAAGTGCCAGAAAGTCATGCGTCAAAAAAAAAAAAAAAAAGACTAGAAGTTATATAGAACGTTTTACTTTGGTTTCATACTTGATCCCGAGTGTATTGCTTGTTTATCCATCCTAGGTCGTATTTGTCCTCAATACTGATTGAAACAGAGACAGAGATCGTTTCAGTTGGGTTTATTAGCTCAAGACGACATAAAACCTTCAGCGAAAATTTAGTTCGGAATTGTACTTTCAAAAAAAGGAAAAAAAAGCCCCCATCACACATCAAAGAAAAGCAAGTTTTAGAATATTACTGTGTTTTTAGTCTCAAAACAGATTAAGTATATATATTTTTTCCTTTTTTTTTTCTTTAGTTGGAGCGAAGGGCCTTTTCAAGAACGGCTTCATAGTCGACCTAGTATAAGAAAAAAAAAAAGAGGTGTCAGATGGAAATTTTTGCATGCCTTAAAAAATTATACCTCAGAGGCGTCGGTGCCTTGGATTTCAATAGCAACACCCACTAATTTTCTACGGAGAGCGTCTTTGCTAGAGGCGTACAACATCTTGTGGCGAACCTTAGCAGTATCGGGAATCCTGAGTACAATGTAAGAACGCGCGAAAATAAAGGGTGGGGCATCTGTCTACTTACCAAGCATAGAAAACGATCTTGTTTCTTTGACCCTCTTCAGGCTTTTCGTAATCAAAGTCATATACAGCATAACGGGGTTCATTTTCAGGAAGCTCTTCTAAAAAGCTTTCATAGTTGCCACTTTCAGCAGCTTTATCAGCAACAATTTCGGCATTGTTATCTATTATAAGAAAAGCTCTTTTAGTCAATAGCATTCAGACAGCACTTATTGGGAATTTACCAGACAGCTTGTAGATGATGTACTTGTATTTCTTGCGAAGTTTAAGTTCAGTGAACAAGGTGATGCATTCATCTGTGGCATTGACTCCGGAAGACTAGATTCAAGTAGTGAGTAAGGCTCATCATAACACGTAATGGCTATTTCACTCCCGCCCCTTTTAGTTTTCTTTCCCTGTAAACGGGCTATGTATACAGACATACAAAAAATACGCCAGAAAAAAAAAAGGGGGGGGGCTTTTTTGTTTGTAAAAAAGCTGCAACACTTACCATAGTATATTTTTTTTTTTTTTGAGAAAAAGGGCTGGAGAGAAAAAAAAAGAAGCTAACATTGGTCATTTCCGTCTTTTTTAATGTTCTCGGATTTTGAAACTGATAATTGATACGTCATTTAATAGTCACGTGATCTGAGGCTAAGAATTGGCCCTTTTCTTAGGTTGACTTAAAGCCTATCTTGGCAAAATAAAAACAGGCACAATAACTTTTTCTTTTATAGAAATATACAGTGAAAAATAAAGACATCTCATATACCTAATATCTGAGAAAATGTGCTCAAACCAATATCTTTCCCTACTCATATTATACGATTGGTACTTTGTACAGGCAGATTCAAAGGCAAACGTTTGTCTGTCAAAAGCGTTACTTTTTGCTGGAACTAATAGTTGAAGAGCTACCAGCGACGAATAATACTTTAAGTAGGATGGGTTGATCCTTTTCGTTTTCTTTTCTTGTCACTATTGTGGCACAACCTTTTTTTTTTGAAGTGTAAGGGATATAAAAAAAATAGAAAGCATTATCAGAATGTCAATATATTATAAACGAAATCCTGTAACGTCAATTCAGCTAGAGCGGTGGTACTAAATTTGCTTGCTAAAGCTACGGCCTTTACAAGAACCAATAATGCGTCACATCCTAGCTTAGCAGTAAGACCATATAAAAACCTTTTCTTGTTCAATATTGTTATGTTTTATACACACAAGTATACAAACTGAGGTCTGGTAGCGCTTTAAATTAACTACTATAAAGCCTTCTTGGTAGTGGTAAGTTACTAACAGATGAGTACTTAACTTCTTGGAAGGCTAACGGTTCCAAGACTTTTTACAACTGAACAAAAAGAGGCATTTTGCAAAAACACACTAGGGCACTTTTTTTGCATCATAAAATAGCAAGAGACTCTTGATCTTTATATGCAAGGCCTGAGGATCATACCAAATAGCTCCAGGAAATATGGTTAGCAGAATACACTTAAGTTTCTACTATAAGAAAAAGACGATCTTAAATCTCCATTTGCTATGGGAAATCCCCAAGAGATTCGACTTTCTTTTTGTTTAAGCTTTAAAAAGAGAAAGAAAAATGTCTTGAAAAGCATACCCGCGTATATGTGTGTATCAAGGCCAGTGTTTGTAGACCAGACCTCGAAGTGTAACGACCTTAGGCCTAACAGATTTTAAAAGAGTGATTGGTAGAAAGTAAAGCTTCAATAGTTAGAAAATAATTAGTCGTTATTAACGTTGTTTTCATAAGAGCTGTTTTTCAGTTAACACCATCCAACTATTACATAAAAACACATGTACGATTTAACTGAGTGTACTATGATAGGCCTGTCCCTATGCGAAACTCTTTTTTATTGGTAAAAGCGTAGAAATTTGAATCAGAAGTGATATCAAAACATTTTATTGTCTATCAGCTTATGAAACTGTTTCATTACCAGATCAGTTCAAGTCAACAGCTTTCGTAGGTAGATTTAAAATAGCCAAAAGAGCAAATAGATACACTTTAACTCTTGTTTGCAAATATAAAATGGCTCTATGTAGCTCTAGTGGTAGAAAAAGACGTCACATTTAGATTTTGTCAACAACATCATAGTTTTTTTTTTCTTTTGCCAAATTTCAGCATGTGGAGAACAGGACCAAGGTAGTATCAACAACCTACTGTTATTAGTCGCTTGGAAATTCTAAATGCCTAATCTAGATACCAGGGATTGGGAAGTCAATCCTCTTCTGCCACCGTACAGTGCCAAAAATGTTTAGAACGTGGCCATTGGGTAAACTGAGATTTTAATAGACAAGTACAGAAAGCTAACATCTATACCTTTAAAAAGACCTACGAATGCAAGAAAGATAGAAGTTATAAAGCTCGTCCAACTCGTACCCAGCAACTAAAAAAACCAATAAAATTATATCAACCAGAGCTCCCTACCGAGCTTCAAAGCAAAGACGGTTTAGCAGATAAGATATTAAAAAAAAAAGAAAAGGCAAGAAGAAGGTAACTTTCTTTTGTCATCAGAACATAAAACAAACCGAAAGCTTTTAATAGATCGTCTTCTGTCTCAAGTTCTTCTAGTAACAGTAGCAATGAAAGCGGTAGTGATAGCAGTAGCGATAGTGAATCTGATAGCGAAAGCAGTAGAGGAAGTAGCGCAGATAGTCGTACTACAGCATCTTCGTACTCAAGCAGTAGTAGTAGAAGCTCTAGTAGAAGCTCTAGTAGAAGCTCGCGTGGAAGCTTGAGCGCAAGTAACAGAGGTAGAAGCCCCAGCACGAAAAGGTTCAGTAGATCACATAGAATACGAAGGGGTAGTAACGACAGCAGAAGGTTGAAACGAGGCCGCAGTAGAAGCCGTAGTGCTAGTCTTAGCTTGTCAAGGGAAAGGGGAAGAAGGAGAAAGAATAGTATTAGCAGAAGTCAGTCGAGAAGAGGCCGATCTAGCGACTCAAGATCTAGCTCAGCTCCGCATAGAAGAGGTCGTAGCTATGATAATTACAGTCGTAGTATTAGCCGCAGCCCATTAAGAAAAAGAAAAAGCAGTATTAACAGAAGCCAATCGAGAAGAAGAGGCAGCTATAGCCGCAGCCCTTCAAGAAACGATTCGAGATATCGTCCCCGTAGTAGAAGTTAGAAAAACAAAAAGCATGTTATAAATCGCTTTTAAACCTGTTTTTTTTTTGTTTAATTATAAAAACCAAATCATTTTCTTATCAAGATAGAGATCCTTACCAGTGACTATATTCAAACACATTTTAATATTAAGCGCTTTTTGTTTCTGGACTACAGAAAAATTAAACGGCTGCCAATCAGAGAACATATTGCTACATCGAATGCCAATAAGGGCTATGTTTCATATTCTGTATTCTATAGTCTTACTCCTCGCGGACCCACACCACATATACCTATCTACTGTTATTGTTATCCTAATTTTAAAGCCCTGAAAAAGCAAAAAAAAAAAAAAAAAAAAAAAAAAAAACCGTCTATAAAGTATAGTGTAACCTGTTTGTTGCTGAACAAAATCAATCTATGACGAGGGAATCGTTAAAAAAGAAAGTATGTATCAACTGTTTGGAAAATAGAGCTTATCTTGAATAAGCTTATGCGACAATTTAGGAACGATGGAGGTAGCGAACTAAAGCTAAATTACTATAAACCAATTATTTATCTTGCTTTCAAAAGGACATCAACCAAAATCAATCCAAAAATCAAGTCAAAGGCAGTAATGGAACACAAAAAACACTAACCGCATTAATTAGCTATAAGGGCTTTATAGTAGAAGTGTAGCTAGCTAAAACTTATAAGCTTAAGGCTCAATCCGGCTATCTCCCTTGGGCAAAGCATTGATATTGTAAAAAAAAAATAGAGCAAAGGCTTTCTTTTAAAAGCACAAACGTTATCAATTATTGAATGATAACGACTGATGAAATAAGCAGTATTTTTGAGAAAAGAAAAAAAAGCTGCAATTCTCTATAAGCTATTTTCTATTCTAAAAGCAAGCTATTGGTAATGCTTTGGTCGAAGTTTTTGATTTAAGAGCATACTGGGTTCAGCAACAAAGTTTCAAACGTATATAAAAACGAGAGCTTTGTTTTTTTTTGCCCATTTGGCCTTCCTATAAAGAGGATCATATAACTTACACCTTTGTAAACAAATAATGTTTGCTCAAACCAATTAGTGAACGCTAGGTATCGTCAATGTAAATGTAGAAAACTACACAGCAGATATTTTCGGTTTTTTGATTTAAAATCAGCAACATCAAAAGATTCAATTCATTTTTTTTTAGTGTGGACTGTCCTTTTATATACAGCGTCTACAGACTTTTTTAAACCTAATTATAGACTTACTCTTTCATCAAAAGAATACACATATTTCATTAGCCTCATGTCATTTTCCTTATACGGCTCCCTTCCACCTTCAAAATCAGGAAAAAAAAGTGAAGACATACCGACTGATGAAACCAAAAGCAAAACAGTTCACTCCTTGTACTCATCTATTCCACCACCTGAGACTAACCCACCAGCTGCAAAAAAAGATTCTACAGTAAAAGAACCAACACTTTTATCCACGCCACCTACAGCTCCTACACCTCAAGGTTAACAGAAAAAAAAACCTATACAATAGACTCCACTCTAAAAATACAGCGTTCTAACCTTTCGGGTTTGCCTTTCCTCTGCATAGGATGGTCAGCATTAAACAAATTTAGACCTGTCCTTCGTCGACCTACCATCCAGGCTAAACCAAAAATGAACAAATCTGTCATTCCGGCCGGGGCTACAGTCGTTTCAGTTGAAACTGTCAGTAAAGCAAAGAGTGACAACTTCCTTAGTAATACACCTGGGAAACAAGAAAAAAAAGCTATAGATAACATCGATTTGGGGGCGATTCCTCTTTTATCAACTCCTGACGATGTCAACGGTTTTCGCGCTACACAAAAGACAAAGGTACAACGAATGTTTGAGTATCAGATTTATAGAGTTACTTATACAGTTATTTACTCGCTTGGAAATAGAAAAAAAACAAGAAAAAAAATGCAAACGCTGCACCGCAACCCATTGTGTTTAACATGCTAGAAGACTACGACCCACACCGACCTAATGATTACGAACAGTATAAAGAGGAACGTGCAGAGCTTCGAGAGAAACAAAAAAGACAAAGGGTTTGGGAAAAAAAGCAGATACACCGACCTTCTGAACGCTCTCTGTCAAGATCAAGATCAAGATCAAACTCATGGTCGAGATCAAGATCAAGGTCAAGGTCCAGATCAAGATCTTTAACCCCTGAAGGTATATTTGGCTTTACTCTTTTTTTTTGGGGGGATACTATATTAATGTATTTGCTTCATTTAGAGAAAGGACACAGAAACCAAGGCTTTCATTTGTTAGCTTCCAATAGGCCTTCTTCACCTACACCGCAATTACATTCACAGCCCTCTACGTTCAATATAGATTTGAATGAGAGTGCTGAGGACGCATATCAGAGAAGACTTCGACTGAGTCAGCAACAAAACACTGATATACCTCCCCCAAAGTAATATAAGTGCATCCCTTTGATTTTGGCCTCGGAAGTAATACTTTTTGTTTTACAAAACGAATAATAGGGCTATTCCGGCGCAGGATGTTGCCAAGAAAGCGCTTTCAAAATATGGCTGGCAGGAAGGGCAAGGTAAGTAAACTAAAATGTTGATCGTGCCATTTATTTTTATGTGAAAATTTTACTAAGAAGGGTTGGGTCGTGAAGAAGATGGCATGAAGGAAATACTACAGGTAAAGCCTACCAGCCGTGCCAGCGGTGAAATTGTCAATAAACCAGTAACAAAACCTGTGGAATATGAACCATTGAAGGAGCGAGTAACCAAAACAATTTTGCTAACAAATATGGTTGGTCCTGGCGAAGTGGACGATATGTTACAAGAAGAAACGGCCGAAGAATGCTCAAAATATGGGAAAGTGGAACGATGCTTAATATTCGAGGTATGTTTATTTGCTTCAGCTTGTCATAACCCTATTTTCAAAGGTTCCACATGGACAGGTGCCTGAGCATAGAGCAGTGCGCATTTTCGTTAAATTCTTCGATATTGAATCCGCTAAAAAAGCTGTTCAAGATCTCAATGGCAGGTTTTTTGGTGGAAGGGCTGTCTCCGCGAGCTTTTATGAAACAAGCCGTTTCGAAAAATTAGACTTGGCCCCTACAAAAGAAGAACTAATGTTTTCATGAACGAAAAAAAAAACTCTTATTTCTTTATTTGTTAAAATTGGTCGAAACGAGTATGATTCTTTGTTTGATATCTTTTGACTTCTTCATCTAAAGCGAAAAATACAATTAAATAAACTTGTTTCTTTTTTTTTATTAGCTGTATGGAACGCTTACCGCGAGCATTTTTGTACTTTCTCTTATCAGGTCGATAGTGCCTTGTATATCTGCTATCTTCGGCTTCATCATCCTGTCTCGTGCGCTTGTTGCCTCTGTATATAACACCCCATTGGTTTCTAGGATACTTGTACTCCTGAAGGTTATCCTCGTACCGCCTGCTCGTGTATCTGTTTTGCTCGAGTTCATCTGTGTCAAATTGTCTTGCTCTTTTGCTAAAGCGGTTTGATTGTCCACCAAAATTTGGTATCGTTCTACATCCAAAACCTGATATAGTTATATTATATGGTTGGAATTTTCCAAGCTCTTCTCTGGGTGTCGAATGGTCGTGAGGTGGAACCTTGATGATAGACGACAAGACAGACCTTGTGTTTGTAGCGCTAATTTGTTCCCTTAAAACTTTGGCACAATGCTGAAATATAGCTTGAATAGCATCAAATTGTCCAAGAGAGCGACATACATTGTTCTCTAAAGGCATTATTTAAAATATTGACCCCTTTTTTTTTTACTTACCTGGGACATCAGGGTCAATGACAAACAATTTTCCGTGTGAATACTTGACTTGAGATAATGATGTCTTCTCATCAATAGAAAAGCATTTACCGCCGTTTTCCAGACTGATTATTTTTTCGGAAGCATTGAAGGCAATATAGTGATCCAGGAAGCCCAGTAGCAAATGTGCAAAGTAATCCGGATCCTTTGGGTTCTTGTTGGCAGGCTTGTGTAGCTAAAATATATCATATAGAGTTTAGAAACAGTTGTAATCTTTTTAAGAGGATAAAACTACAGATGCAATTTTATACTCTTCAAACCGTATATTTAAAACACTCAAGAGCTTGAAAAAAAATTACAAGCAACAAAAGAGTCAATCATACTAATAACACTAGGATGTTTGATTCTAGTGATAGCAAAAGAAAAATTATCTTACCTGTAAATAACTGACTATGAGGCATAAAAGACCAAATCCGGCAAGACCGGAATATTTTGGCTGCATAGGTTGAAATGCATGTGCATCCGTTCGAAAAGCCGATAAAGACTGCTTGAGAATCATATACATAGGCTTTAGCTCTGGATACTCTTTCATCCATACTATAGTTCTAGCTGTACTTGGTGCCGGATTTTGTGTGGTGATATCGACCATAACGCCATTGTCTAGCGTTATTTTAACTACAGGTGTCTAAATCAAAGGAAAATAAGCCCACGACAACCAAAAGCACATTGATACTACCTTACTGTGAGCCACAAATTCAATTTGATTATGGTGTATCATTCTTCTTCTTTGTACAGCTCTTGTAAGATCTCTTAATATTTTTTTCGGATTCACTTCTTCATAAAAGTGAATGTTAAAATCAATATCGCTACGACCAAAGTATGAGTAACCCAAAAACCGCTTAAGTTGGGCTCACCTTGAAGGGAATGTCAAATCAGTCGTGTATGATCCGAATATTTGAAGAGTGTAGTTGTCAAACAAAGCACTTACACAGCGTTTTACTGAGTCTTCGGCTTCCTTCCTCTTCCTCAATTCAGAAGATGTAGGTGCTATATATTTCTCAAAATCAAGAATTTCCTGTGACAATCTAAAGTAGATCAAAAGGGTTAATCAAGCTGTTTAGTCAGCTTTAAAAATTTAGAACCTTTCTAGTCCATTACGATTAGACAGAGTGGCTGAATTACTCCAAGGGGCGCTCATTGTTAAATGAGAAAGGAAAGGCGATACTTAAAATAAAAAGTCGAAGTAAAAATCAATTAGTTCTAATTTTTTTTTCAACGATTAGGAAAGCCCAGTTCTTTATAGCGTATATCTTTGAACCCAATTAATTCTAGCCTATAAAACTATATTTTAAAGCCAAAAACAGCTTCTCTTTAGTATAGTCAGCCAACGAAAACAATGCTCTTCGCGACGTTTTACTTAAAGAACGTTCAACTTAGAAGTTTATCTGTAGTTTTGTCTGTTATTATATCAAGTTTTGTTGAAGCTTTTTACACTACGGATTGTCGTATTTTACAGGATTTTGAGTACATATTCTGATCAGAGCATTGTACTGAACAATCTTAGCGCTTAAAAAGCTTATTTTTGTATTGGTAGTTTATTAACTTCACTTGCAATACTGGAGTAAAAAGAAAAGAAAAATATCCATTAATATATGGAGTATATTATTATCTATAAATTTAACGTATATGTCTATCAGCTCCTCTCAGTCCCTAACGCCTTTTTAAATAATAACGTTGTAACAGACCTTTTATTAAACATGTTTGATTCATTTTGGCCCGTTGGTGTTTGGTACTTCCATACCTTGTCCCAGTCTACCTACAGCTGGCCAGCAACGATAAAGTCTTATGTACACTATAAAGCCTTCGATGTTTATTTTTATGGTTTGTATTTACAAAGTTGGAATCTGACTTTATTTCTAGAAGGCCCAAGCTCTTATATATTGGGTTGTTAGTTTTTGCCTTTACGTCCTTTTTTTTTGCGCACCCCTTTTGTTTTGTGTGCTTTTGTTTCTTCAGAGTCGTTTAGTGGTTTTTTGAAGGCTTTCAATAAATCTTTCTGATGAGCTATATGAAGCACTTTTTTCAAAAAGGGAAAATAATCAAACTTCATGCGAATAACATCAGCCATCGTCATATTGTTATTAGCTTCTATGTTTTCAACTTCATTCTGTAGCGAATTTTTCAATTCAATAAGCTTTTTAGACTTGTCAGCAATAGTAGTTTCCTCTCTTGCAATTTGGGCTCTCCAAAGCTCCTGCATCACGGAATGACCCTCCAAAGTACTAGTCGAATGAGCTGCAAAGAAACTATCCCGATGAGCCTCAGTGTTAATGGGCGTGAAGTCCTGTGCTTTCCCAATTTGGTGAATACAGTCTTTGTAAACATCCACTTCGTTTTTTTTACTCCTCAAGCTGTCATGCATAACAGCCATAAGGTTGAAAGCAATTCCCTCATTACTCCTATTGTGTTTACCAAGTACCTTTAGTCATAACAATGACATATGGTTCCACTTACGAATCACTCATTCTTGTTTCGAGAATAGGCTTTAATGTATCTAGCCAATGCCCTTCACTACATGCTGATAACTTAATGGGGCGACCTTTAAGTCCATCTAGCTCCCAGACGTAGCCGTTTTTGAAAATGTAACTAACATAATGATAACTGACAGCTTCTTCAAAATCTTGATTTTCGCTATCAAGAGCAGCCTCTAAATCTAGTAAACGGTGATCACTGAGATGTTGTGAACTAAATTATAGTTAATTTAAAATATCTCGCAGGCAACGTAATATTCTTTCATATTTACGTAGTGTAGGCGTGGTGAATCTTATATATGAGAGGTGAGTTTCCAAGCGCCATACCTCTGTCCTGAATTTCGGCAATCAGACGGATATATTTAAAGCAGTGCTTAACTTACAATGGAGCTGAAACCTTTTGTGAACTCCAAAAACTGGTCTAAAGTTTCACCTCTTGGAACGTCTGTGTTAAAGAGAATGGACAGCAAGGCTAAAGTACCGCAAATGTTCGTAATAATCTTTGTGTGGTATATGGAGTAAGAATCGACTGTTTTTCGCTTCTCAGAGTTTAGTTACCTGGGCGGCATAAGTAATTCCTTCTGCTTCAGGATCAGACTGAATGTGAGTAGCTGACAAATCTTCTTCTCTGCATTCAGAAGCAAAAATCATTCCATGTATAGTACTGCAGAAATTTGCATTAGTGGGGTTTCCATTTTTGTTGTTTTACCCTTCTTTTTTTAAGTGTTCAAAATCAAGACTATATACTTCTTGAACTTTGATATCTTTCGCATTGTACTCTCGAAGCATGTCATTAAAAATAGCTAGTTTTATAATTTGGTTGAAAACTAAGTGCAAGGTTCACTCAATTTACTTCAAGTATACCTGGGTCGGAAGGGATTAAAGCCCAATCTTCATTACCGTTAGCAACAGTTAGAAGATCAGAGCACATGTAGACAAAATGTTAGAAAACAATTAATAATGACAAAAAGAAAAGAAAAGAAAAGCCGGAAATAAACGTTTATATCAAATTTAAATGCATCTAAGCTTTATCACCTGAGCCTACAAGATATACAGACATATAAACACATTTTCGTTAAGCGACTTTTTTTTTAAAAAAAAAACCATACCTTCGGCTCCTTTTCGAATATCTTTCAAAAATAGGCTCAGTCTATCTCTAAGCTTGGTTACAAGCTTATCTTCATCCTTGTCTGGGGCTCCCAATTGATCCAAAAGATATTCTGCTTCGTCTATATCTCTAAAGCAATTGTTTATATGCGATACACTGCACAAAAATGTCTTACAATACAATAGTGCCTCTGTTCATTGCTTTTTTTTTATTTGGTTATAATTTAGAATGAGTTGAAAAAAGGAGAAAAGAAAAAAACAAGAAAAAAACATCCCAGCAAAAAATCCCAACTTTTCTAGTTACCGTTTTAATTTTACTTACTATGACTGACATCTTATCTGGTCGTAATACTACTGTATGCTTTATTTTACAGCTTATAAAATACCCAAATAGAAATAGGTTCGTTTCTCATTGACTTAGGACGTTTTGTATTAAGAATTGATAGACCAAGGGATATGAGTGTTAAATAATAGTAGTTGCTCAGATACTTGAAAAAAAAAAGCTATTTTCTACAAAGTACAAAAAAATGCATTTATACTAAAGAGTGTGACCTCTTAAATATAAGTTTTATAATGAAGACGCAGGTGATGAAGGCGTAGAAGAATTGGGTGTGTCATAATGTGTGTGCTGAATTGACGGGTAAAGTTGGCGAAGGGTTGCAGCCAGATTTTTGGGTACAAGAGGTTTGGTGAGATAGTCGTCCATACCTGCATCAATGCAAACCTGTCGAGCTGATGCCTGAATGTCTGCAGTAAGAGCAACTATGGGGAGTCGACTACCTGTTTTTTTTTCGAGTGCCCGAATACGCCTGGTGGCTTCTACACCATCGCACTATAACGGAAAATTAGAAAGCGTAACATAATATATAAACAAAACCTTAGGCATATGGTGGTCAAAGAAAGCAAGTGAAAAGTAGTTGGGCGGCCTTTGTCGATAGATTTGAATTGCTTCTTCGCCATCGTCTGCAGCTTGTACAGAGAATCCTAATTTTTCAAGCTGTTGCTTTAATAACTTTCTAGCAACTAAGTTATCCTCTGCAATCAATACTGACTTTTCAGTATACATTTCCAGCTCTTTTTGATTGAAGTAGTCCTTCATACGAGTAGGAATGATTGGTGTAAGGGAAGGGGGTGCATTTCCAGCTGTCTTTTCAGTTGTAACAATTTCCAATAGACGAAGTAGCTTAACTCTGCGTGCAGGTTTTGCCATCTTTACCAGACGGCCACGGCGATTTGATCCAGAGTTAATGGCCTCGGCAGCTACTCTGTGACCCTCCGTCGATGGTGTGTATAGCAATACAATGTGCAATTCACACTCTGGATCGTCTACTACACTCTGTATTTGGTGCGTAATAAAACCAGTAGGGTTAGGAGGAACATCTAGAATTAAGATATGATAACGCTCTTGTAAAGCCTTGGATACAGCCTGTTGCATATCTAGTGTACTGGCAAAAGTAAAGTCTGACAATAATGATTCCATCATCTTCGTATTCAAATGGCTGCTAGTGGCTAAAAGTATGCGCTGCTTTTCTCGGATCGCCTTCAGAGTCAGTGGCTTTCCACTTCTACGCCTAGAAGATTTATCGTCTTCTTTATCGACACCAACTGTAAACCAGAAGTTTGATCCCTTCTCTGGCTGGGATTCAACGCCTATATCACCTGCCATTAATCTTACAAGCTGCAAACAGATAGAAAGCCCAAGTCCTGTACCACCGTACTTTCTAGTAGTGCCACCATCAAGTTGGGAAAATGGTTCAAACAGTCTTTGTTGCTCCTCAGGACAAATGCCGATACCAGTATCGATGATTTCAAATCTTAATTGTATATGGCCACTTTCTTGCGGTTCAGATAACTGTTTCATATGGCATTTGATCTCAACGCCTCCACCATGAGTAAACTTGATAGCGTTACCCAGTAAATTGGTTAACACTTGTCTTATACGTGAAGAGTCTGCTAGAACAGTTACTGGTACATTTGGGTCCACTATATATGCTAACTCAAGGCCTTTCCTGGTGGCCAACGGACTGAGTATCTCAATTGTATCTGCAATCACCTCTTCAATCACTAGCGGGCCGACATCAAGTGTGACTTTTCCCGCTTCTAGTTTTGAAAAATTCAACAAATCATCTAAATACAAAAAGAATTTTTCAGTAAATGATGGAATAGAGAAGGAAAAAAGACTCTGTTACCAATAATTTTTAAAAGAGTTTCGCAGCTCTCCTTTGCTGTCAAAACAATATCTTGCTGTTCAGAGTCTAGTGATGTTTCAGATAGAAGGGATATCATGCCATAAAATCCAGAAAAGGGGGTACGGAGTTCGTGCGACATATTTGCTAAGAAATCTGCCTTAAGCTTCATAGCATGTAATGCGGCCTCTTTGCTTTTACGCGCTTCTTCCAAAGCAGCTTTCTGGTTCTCAATCATTTTTACATTGGCATATGTTACTTTTTGAATGCTTTTGAAAAGGAGTGCGTTAGTAACAGATATGCCAATCTGCTGAGAGAGAAGGCGCAAGACAATCTCATGGCGAGAAGTCAAAGACCCAATCGGTGCTTCTATATAAATGCAGCCTACTACTGCTGACTTGTGAATGATTGGCGTACATATACAGGACTTTGTTTGCCCGCTACCATCCGAAAATCGAGAGTCTTTTTGAACATCAATGATAAACAACGATTTTTGTGCATGAATAGTGTATTGGGAGATACGGGTCATCATGGATTCCTCCTCCTCCGATAATGGTCTTGGCTTGCTAAATATGTCGCACTCGTCTTGCTGTGATCCACGACCGACAATTGAAAACGAGGTGTTTTCTTTGACAATAATTACACCAGAATCGGCCCCTGAATTTTCCAGCACTATCTCCAACATTTGCTTTAACAGCAGCTCAAAATTCATTTCACTTGAAATGACCTGGCAACTTTTCAGTATAGACGCCAAGTCGACAATATCTAAAGCCAGCAATGCCTCTTCAGGTGATGTATTTATGCTATTGACATTGGTGTTGCAAATTGTATCCAGTTGTTTTAGGGATAGATCGTCCAGCGAATCCCGTTTGTTGGGGACCCTTTGAAGGCTCTCTGTCTGAGCAACTGACGATTTGGGTATATCCAAATGTTGAGACTCTTTAATTAGATGAAGGTGTCTCTCTTCAACCTGGTTTGCACGACCAAACATTCCTGAATGACGAAAACCAGCAATTGCTTTTTCAATGAAAGGACCAGCAATTGTTGAGAGGTTTCTTCGTAAATAATATTCGCCAGCCAGTTCATACATTAAGCTTATTTCGATATGCCATTTCCCTTGTTTAGCCTTACGAATTGCTTGATCAAACAGCTCTTGAGCCTTCAGCTCATTAGAGTTTAAAGAAGCAATCTCGGCATCTATACAGTCTAGATGGGCGCCAAGATTTTCTGGATGAGAATGATAGGCCCAATCAGCCAGTTTCTCTCTACAGCCCATAAGTTCTGGAATCAAATCGTCGCGTTTCTTGTTACGTATCAAACGTGCTAATGAAACACAACGTGAAAAAAACATGAGGTGTGTCAGCCTTCCAGGAGGCAAGGCGTTTGCCATTGCTATCTGCTCTGAGCTTTGATTTACAGCAGCTTCATCAAAACAATAGATGCTTAGCGCAATTACTTTGAAAGCATGATAATAATAAACATGAAATTGATAGCTTGAGTTATCTACTGCACATTGGCGCAAAAAATGTTTTTCTTTGAACTCTTTGTCTTCAAATAGACCTTCTTCCGTTAAATAAGTCTTGCCTTGAACGGATAATATAAAGCGAATCAGAGAAGTGATTGTGATTACGGCGCCTAAAGGCTTTGACGTTTCTGTAATCCCTTCAGCACAGTCTTTGGCATCCTTGAGTACATCCGACATATTTCCCCCACAAAATAAATTGACAAAGATAGTCTGTATATGAGCAAAAATAGAATAGGTGCGGTCACCACCTTTGAGAGCTTGTTTGGTTGCTATACGAGCCATGATGATAGAGTGGCGGTAAGGGTCTTTCCAGTTGCTTAGATATGTTGCATAGAAAAAACGAGCACGACCTGATTCAGAATAGCCGCTATAATTGTTACAAAGCGAAATTCCTACATGCCCTATTTTTTCTGCAAACTCATACGCTTTGAAAAGCTGTGTAGCAGCAATTCCGAAAATCACAAGACCTACACCAGTAGTGGGTGTTGTCCCAGACTTGAGAGTCTTGAGTACAAAACGCGAACCAACTGTCAGCATGACACGAGCATTATTTGTCCAATAAGCCCACAGGCACAACTCTTCCATGATTGAGCAACCAGTTCGGATCAACCGACTTTCACAAATTGGGAGTTTGAGTATATTCTCAAAACCCATACTGAGAACCTCATGTTTGGTATTTTCGTACAACTCTTTTAGTTCTTCGTTTTTCAAATCCATTTTGATCTCTTCAATTCCCAGATCGCGCAAACAGTTGACAAGTATTAGAACGCTCTCCATGCTTCCTTCAGCCCTTGACCATCGGCATCTATGTTGAATACGATAGGCGGCAGCACGGTCAATAGGAGATTCTGCGCGTAACAGGATAGTCTTGAGATAATTCTGGTTAGGAGTTTCATCTGTGAATAGACTAATCTCTGCTAAACGAGTATAAAGATGAAGTGTCTCTAAATACTTTGAGTCTTCACCATTCACCCATGAGTCGCCTGAACTCAAGAGCTCGTAGGCAGCAGAGTAGTAAGTATATGCCAGCTGGTGAGCACCAGAATCAAAAGCCTTATCACCAGCTTGTATAAGCATTCTTCGATAAATACTCTTAACTGAATATCCTTTTATAGTGTGAATAAGCTCTCTCACATGATCTGCTACCCAGAAGCTGTCGACGTGATCTTTATGTATAAAATGTGATATTATACGTAAGCGATAGCTATCTTGGTGCTCAGACGATGTCAGCAAGCTAATGGCCTCCAGATAATGATCGTGAGTGAAGCGAAACTCGTCATTGTTTGTAGGTTGAATGAAACCTTGCTGAAGAGCAGACTGCAAACCGTTTATAGCGTCAAACCTGTTTTTTTCTTTGCATCTAAGCGAATCCTCTTCTTCTTCTTCATATAGTGGACTGCATCTGTCATCAGTATCATCCTCATCGCTTATGTCGTCGTTTTCTATCATCAGATTCTTTACTGTTTCATACTTGAAGCTATTTCCAATGAAAGAGGCCCATTTTAAGAACTTACGGCCGTCCTGCGGCAGCTCTTTTAGTCTTCGTACTAGAAATTCAATGCTGACATCCCCATCGTTGCCTATCTCGAGTTCTTTTTCAATTTCATGAAGATTGTACTCCCATCGTCTTTTTTCCCAAGTGAAGTAGATCAGACTTTTCCTCTCTAGTGCAGCAATCAATTGACAGACATAAAACGGATTTCCGTATGTTTTTTTGTGAATAAAGTCTACCAAAGGTGCCAGTAGAGCCAAATCAATTTCTTCTTGACGATGCATAGTTGCACGAATTAAATCCATTAAAGCAGACTGATCTAGGTTTTTTATATTTACAAAGGATATTACAGCGTCTTGATTTGCTAGTAACCCAGACGTTTTTTTTGACATTTCGTTGTCTCTATAACTCAATATGACAAGAAAGTCTAGTTTGGCTGATACCAAAGAATTCAATAGCTCTATGGAGGCTTCGTCTAAAAATAATGTATGTTACCACTAAAGCGTTACACCAGTATAAAAATTTACCAGCTTCATGCAAATCTTCTAAAAACTTTTATCATATAAAAAAAAAATGCCGTAAGCTATCTTTTTTGTTGTTGTTGTTGTTGTTCATTAATTTTTACCAGTGTTAAGAACTTGAAGTTGACGATGGCTTGGAATATTTCAATAAATGCAGTGTGAAAACGTGTCCTTATCTCCTCTCCTACTTCCATGTTGTGTTCGCAATTAGAGTTCAAATCTTCAGTGGGTATACGTTGTAAAAAAGGACGACTGAGAAATGAAGCCAGTTCTGGCACGTTATCAATTAACAGGGTTGGTAATTGAGACATAATTTCTGCTCCCAGTTGTTTTTTCAAAATTAATGAAAATCTATCGATTTCTTCGGATGATTCACCAAGCACATGTTTGAGATAGATAGACAAACATCTGAGAATACATCCATAAGGCGTTGGCTGCCGCTTGTCAAATTTGCTAACCGCTATGTATCCATATTCTTGAGCATACTGTTTGACATTCCTAATCAAAGTCGATTTTCCTACACCAGTCTTTCCGTGTATTGCTACAATTTCAGTCGGCCTACTGATACGCTTGCCCTCGTTGTTGTGTACACGCTTAAAGGATGAAGTGTCGTCGATTTTGAGTGTCGATAGCAATGTTGTATTGGATGAAAAAAGTGTCTGTCGCTTGTTTTTAGGTCTACACATGTAAGCTGTCCTTTGAATGATTGAGCTAATTAAATCAAGCTCAGATTTTCGACCAAAACAAGGATTGTTGGGTAAAGCAAAAATGCTGGCAATATCAGATCTGCCAAGAGGAAAAGGCTTTTATAAGCGTGGTTAAGAGCCGAAGATTTCTTTTACTGTGTATTTGACTTACTTGTATTTGCCCTTTTTTCTCCAATTGGCTTAGGCATTCTTTGAGATCTTGCCTCAAGCCGTGAGCACTTGTGTATCTTTCGTCAGGAGACTGAAATACGTGTAAGTTAAAGGAGATGATCGACCAAACCTGTTTAGACTACATACCTTATTGGTCAGCTTTTCGATAATTGCCGAAACAATTTCAGGTGTTTTAGGAGCAGTTTCGTGTGTCAGGGGAAGCTTTTTACTAAGAACATTGTGAACAATTTCCATTGGGCTGGAATGAAAGAAAGGTAGTGTTTGAGTCAATAAGACAAAGAAGGTGATACCAAGACTATAAAGGTCCGTTCTGTGATCAGGCTGAAATGATGTTCTTCCTGTCTGCTCTGGCGACATGTAAATTAACATATGTAGCAAACTATGAGTGTCGTTCCCATTGATTGTCTTTCTCCAGCCTTCGGAAGTTAAGCTGGTTTCTAAGCTTCTTGCCCCTGATCCAAAATTCCATATTTTGACTGCTTTTTCGTTTGATTGTAAAAAAGCATTGAGCTTTATTTCTCCATGTATAACTAGTGCACACGTTTTAAGATTTTTTTTTTTTTTTGAAAAGGTTCAGGTACTAACTTTGGTGCTTGTGTATCATTTCCAAACAATCGCAACATTGAATAGCAAAGTTTAAAAATCCATTTAAAGACATACACTGGGATTTGTACTGCTTCCCTGAAGGCTGATATTCTTCCAGTATATTCTTTCCATCATTTTCGAATATGAGTGCTATTAGACCGTTGGGCAGAGTAATTTTATCTATTGGCCTACACAAAAGCTCTCTAGAAGGGAGTTCTCTGTAAAGTCTCTGCACAATGTGATACTCTCTTTCAAGTCTTAACGGTTGTCGTGATAATTTGGCTACTACTGATCTCTTGTCTCTGTTTCTTTTGGCCATTTTTTTTTTTTTTGGTTTTTAATATAATATTTAGCTTTGCATATATATTTCTGTAACCTTATTTATGTACCTCTGACCATATATGACAACAGTGTTGTGTATTTCTTCGCATACATCAGAAATGTCAAATGTATACCCGGATATTTCTGCTACAGCCTCTATATCCGTTTTGCTGAGATGTATCATAAAAAAATATATAGAAAAAAAAACAAATAAAACACAGTGCATCCTCCTTCAATTGAAAAAAAAATGATCGGCCTTTGAATTTCAATTGCGCATTTTTTTTAAGGCCATTTGACCCAGCCAAATCTCCGATTTGTGTCATTGAAATTCCGAAAACCACTTTTATTTTTCAATTTCACTTTTTTAGAAACTACGGCGATTGCCTTTTTTAGACAAAGCTACTTTATTTTGTTTGCACTTATAAAATCACTCAAGAAACGTAAGATAGTTTTTATAGGAGATTGATGATCAAATAATTAAGCGTAGAAAAGCTACTACCCTTCAGAAACGAGTAAAAGCCTTTTTTTTTGTCAACATCAAATTACTCGCTCACATAATAACGCAGTCAGAACTAAACCAACCCTACCCATCCTAAGGCTAATTTAAGTTTAAAACCTGATTGAATTGTATTTTTCAATCCTAATGCTCTTACCGTCTTCAGTTCGAATTTACATTGATTCAATAGTGCTTATAACGAGACATAAATGGTATTGTCCGTTCAAAAGGGGTTCCAATAAAATAAGGAAAAGAGTAGCTATTTGAGTTGCCTTATAGGACGCTAGTGTAGATCCAAGGGAGTTTCTTTTAATTGTTGATCAGCTTTCTGAACGACCGTATATCTCTTATAGCACCAAACAAAAACCCAGTGCTCTCTCTTTCAAATAGACTGCTGAAAAGTTTCCTGAGCTTACAAACTCAATTGCCCCTGAAAAAAAACATAAATATGCCTTTGGATTTTTTCCCCACACCTCTCTTCTTGTCCCCTTTGTATATTTCAATGCCCCAAGAAAAGATCAAAGTGTATCGTCCACTCCTGAATGTACTCCCAAAGCTAATGAATGTTCTGAGAATTAATCTGAAAGTGAATAGTGAGATCATACTCCGAGTGTTATGTCTAAAAAGTGCCCAATTGAGAGGAAACGCTTTGTGAAAATAAAAAAAAAGGAGAAAAAAAAAGTTTGATGTTACGCATTATATTTGTTTTTAACTTTTCTGCACACCTTATTTTGTATCTCCAATGAAATTTCTGCGTTTTTTTTTGTTTTTTTTTTTTGAAACCTTACACAGTGTTTTGCGTTTAGATTATTTGCTTGGCAAGTAGGTAGTTTGAACACCAATGCACACGCTAGAAGACAGTAGAAAACAGCCCATGTTAGTACAAAGCGTTGGATGTACCCACACTCATACACTCTGTTAACACAGTCGATTTATTAAACAAAAAAAAAGTGGCTAATAAATTTTCCTAAATTACGGTTTTTAAAATGTTTTAGATGTGAAGAAAGGTAGTATAAAACTAACGAGATTCTCAGGAGCCAACCAAAACCTATTTCTATATATTTTCTCTACAAATTAGGCCAGACAAAGTTAGCTTATAAGAATTTTTCCCCAGCCATTCGTGCTAAACCATCGTTAGGGATTATCTATGGTTCGCTGATCTTTTGAGTACAGCGACTGCTCTTCAAAATATATAACAATAGTCGGAGCGTTGCAACACAAAAAGTTCCACGCAAATGTTTTTTTAATTAGCAGTAGATACGTCAAGAAAACCCGCCCATGCTTTTATTATCGTTTTGTGGCTTCAAAATTATATTTCTCATAAAGGAGTTTTTCAAGTTTATATTTCAACATGTGTTATGAAAGAAAACAGGGAAACAAGCCCTCAAGAGTATTTCTACAACGACAAATAGCTTTTAATCGGTATTGTTTTTAACTACAAGCAAGACAGAATACAGAATATAAGCACACATGCTGTAAGAGATCTACTGATCAATGGAACATATGTATATTACTTTGAACTATGCCATGCCCTATAGATACAAACTCGCCTCTTCATGTTCTCTAGAGAGAAAAGAAAATAAAGCAGTATTGACTTTTGTTGCATGTTTTCTCATTTTGTAAACACTTTGGCAAGACAAAGGTAAGTGAAAGTAAGTATACATCTTTACGTTGTAGAACCAATGCTGAAGGTTTGCTATCTTTTCCTTGTCTTTTAAAAAGCAGCACTACATTTTTATGAAAAACATACGTACTTTACCCAAACCTGATAGCTCTTTTTCTTTATAAAGAAAAGCGATCTAGTAGTATCTTCGCATCTAAAAGACTAATGTTTTAACAGTGTTAAAAAAAACCTGTGGCGTTACTCTATGACTATTAGATTTTCTATACAGTGCAGCCGTTGACAAACGCTTTGACAATCCCTCGCAAGTAACAATGTAAATCTACACACATCGACTACTCTCTATCTTCCTTTTTTTTTTTTTTGACGGATCAAGAGACCCTAACTGTGGTGTTTTTTCTACAAAGCTACCACTATTGCTTTAAATAAATTAAAGAAGAAACGAGTTTCAATACACTAACATTTCAATGCGCTGTAGTGAAAGCGAGCTTTTTTCCTGTAAAACGATGGCCATATTTGGGTACTTTATTTTTTTTCTTTCTGTACTATTTCCAGCTTTTTTTTTTTCATGTATATTTTGTACGAAGTCAGTCAGGAATAATTGGCCGTTTCAGTGTAATGATGCGCTGACTTGCATTTTATCTCCCTTCCTCTTGATTCAGAAATGTCTCCCTATATGGCCGTAGGAATATATCTCGATGTTAGAGGCCTTGGGCGCATCTGACATAAAGTAATTGAAAAGAATAAATATACGCTGCTCTGGTCTAGATCTGCGTAAACAGCTTCAGTTAGTAAAAGCATGTGTTAACAATCACTGAGTATAGTTTTGAATGGCTATGCATTATGGCAACAAAAATTGTATACATGCTAACCAAGAAACCAAAAAAAAGAAAGAAAGAAAGAAATTGAGTACTCATTATTTAATGAAAAGATTGATAACAAAGTTCAAGTAGCTAACCTACGCCTCTGTCGGCCATTCAATCTAGCGGACAGTGATTTTACCATCCTCACCCTTGACAGAAATTTTTTGTCTTCTTTTTTAGATACTCACCTTTGTATACAGGTACAATGTCTTCCATTCGTTTTCTTGCTCCTGTCTTCCGAAGAAGCCTTACTACTTCGAGATCGTTTCAAACATCTGCTGTTGTATGCAACGACTTTGGAAAGCAAGCCAATAGATCGTTTGTTGATCGATTCAAAAGCCAAACAAATGAGGATGCTGATAAACCTACTCGACTAATCAAGATCGAAGCACTTCCTTCTACTTCTACTTTAGAAGACATACGAAAGCTAGCTCGAGAAGCATTTGATAATGGAGACAGAAGCATCAGAGACAGTAAGTTGTATACATGCTATCAAAATGATTACTGAACTTTAGTTATATATTAGTTGTATTTTGCAGAAAAGACAATTTAGCTTTTGATGGCAACTGCGTTGTTTTATTAAATTCCCCTGAAGACGCTACACGTTTAATTTCTTATGGCAATAGACGCTCGCTAGGTGGAAATATCATTAAGATGTCCTATGTAAGTAGAATGGCTAGAAAATAAAGAAAGTTGCTAATTTTTCTGAAAAAAAAAAAAAGGTTTCAAAAATCTCACAAAACCCTGAGGGATACTTGGATAGCCTACGCAAACCTCAATTAAAATCCAAAGACAACACTAAACATGCTGCTGGTAGCTCAGTCATTATTTCAGGACATCCTTTTCGTAACATCGATAACATATTGGGCTATTTGAGATCAAAAAACTTCTTTCCTTTGGATGGCGTTCCCGATAGTGCATTTCTGATACAACAGTAAGTCAAACAAAACATATAGACGAAACTGAGCTAAAGCATATTGTAGAAGAAGAAACTCGCCCGTAAACAGATTTTTGGTAAAGTTTGAGTCGGAATCAGAGGCTTGGAGATGTGTCCGTGCATTCCACAACAGTAAATACACTCTCACCCGAACTGGAGAAGTTTACAACATTTACGCCGAGGTTGTTTATTAGAAATGTACATTATAGAAATAAAAGCGAAAAGAAGCACTCTACCAAAAGAAAAAAAACGCACGACTGTGTTGATCACCACTACTAAGCAGAACCAAAAACTTTTTCTTTTATTTTTTTATTTTTTTTTGGCAAAAAACGTGTACCACTTCTTGTTGGTCACTTTGACTTAGGCACCTGCATCTGAATTTTCAAAGCGACGACTAAGCTATATTGAGAAAGGGTTTCTGTTTCTAACCCTGGTTTTGTGTATTTCAGTTTAATAGATACGTTCTGGGTTGTTGTAGTGCATGATATTTATCTCTTAGTACACATCGTGTAAATATTTTTAGTACTGTATTGTTTCTTTTTTTTAAAAAAAAAGACCTACTCAGTTCAATAGGTTTTGTGGATATATACGGCTCTTGTCGCCCTTGCTGATTAGCATTATATGAACTTAGCTATTTTGAATTCTTTTTGAAATTTGAGATATTACTAAAATAGAAATGATCCATTAACAATGGGACTTGTAGAATAATATGCACAACAAAGTGTAAGTCAACAATGTTCTGCTTAGATGTTGTCTTGCTAGTAGATTGATTTTTGATTACGAAACAATCAAAGAATCGACTGTATACTTGGTACTTTTTCTTTATAAAGACGGTATATATTTACCAAAAGCTACAATAAAAAAGAGATCAGTGTCTTTTACAATTGAATGTACATTCATAACGATTTTGGCCCTTACAAACTTACCGAATCGCAATTTTGCTTTGTTGTCTTTCATACTGGATGTTAATTTTTCAGTCATAAAGACTACGATCACTTGCTTTCTAAAGTAAAACCTGATGCATTTACTTTCAATATACCCCTCTACATCAACACAGTCCCATCAATAGCACACTTGCTGTCTTTCGAAAGCAACAAGTTTTAAGGATACTACAAACTTAGCAAGTAGCTTTTTCCAAAGACGCAAATTAATTTTGTATTGCAAAGTGATCAGACATGTATAAAATCAAAGCATTAAGAGCAATAAAACAAACACCTCATATGTAGTATTACTCTACGTAGACCGTAAAGTACAAATTGATCCTATATAAAAAATATTTTCTACTACAGGCATGTAAATCTCAAATTTGCTTCGTAAACAAATCAACGTTGTGCAGTATAGAGCTGGTGTACTGAGGTAGATAGCTTGGTTGATTTACCACAACAGTAATAAATAAAATTGAGAGTTCGGTTGGACACTCAACTCACACATTTGATCTCAGCCGAGCAGGGATTTGGATCACATGATTGGCTAGACAGTTAAATGATTAGACACATGGAGTGCGTAGCTATATTCAGCTAAAGCAAGGCCTTGCTCTCAAGTAAGAGAAAAGCACATGCATTTATTACTTTTATTTACTGACTTTATTAGTGGAGAGCCCCTAAAAGCGTAGGCAATAATAGTTATTGTCATGTAACTATCGAAAAAGGATTATGGTAGTCTATGATAGATTGAATCTCCGTAAAATTTTAATTTGCATAAAAATCCTCGTTTTCTTTTTTTTTTTTTTTTCTTTTCGCCTTTTATATACGTATATACACATACACTATTCGTATGTACAAAGAGAACATTTGTCAATGCCTAGTAAGCAAATGGGCAGAAAAAGAACCCCTTGACTTGAAAATCACATATGCAGAAAAAACGCAGACAGAGAACCAATCCTTCATTGTCTATACGATTCAAACACAGGTTGATATAGCACCAGTTAGCAATATCACTCATTTATTTGCTTAGGATAAGAGAGAAGTCAAGCGGCGCTACAGTGAGTTCGAGCATCTAAGAAAAGTGCTGTTGCGTCTTTATCCTGTTTTGCTTGTGCCTCCTATACCCGAGAAACACTCGATTGGTATGTTAGAGCTTAAAGATAGAAAACCAACTAACTTGGACAGTTGAATACACCCGCAAAGATGAAAGTGCTGAATTCATAAACAAACGAAAAAGGATGTTGGAGAGGTTTTTGATGAGAGTTGGCATCCATCCTATACTGCGCCAAGAACATGTATTTCATCGATTTATTCATGGCAAGGAGAGCTGGGTAAACCTGAACTTTTCTTTTTCCTTTTCTATTTTTTTAACTTTTCTTTTTTGTTTCTTGTCTACATAAATAGAATGAGATATCGCTATCACCTCCAGTATCTGACTTACCCAAAGAATCTATATTGACCCAACCTTTGACCATGCAAATACATACCAGCTCCTCATATACCTTAAAAACCCCCAATTTAGAATTCGAGCAAGCAGAAACACAAGTGAGCAAATCCATTCAAGAAAAAGGGACCAAATTGGACAAATCACAAAAAACCATCTTAAAGAGACTCTCTGGTAATCTATTATCTCATAAGAGAGTGTTTAATAATAATACCAACAGACCTATCCAACGATTATAACGAATTGGGGTCTGTATATAATGCGCTTAGTTTATATGAACCTTCGAATATTCTCTCTGGATTCATAGAAAAGCTAGGCCAAGTGATTGACGATTCGTGCTCCTCAGCTAATGAAATGGTAAATCGCATATCCATTTATGATGTTGCTAAATACGGCTAGATTCGCGAATTAGAGATTGAATGCGCCGAGCATATTCAGGATTATACTCACTATATTCATATTGCACACCAAGCACTAAAGTACAGACATAAGAAGCAGGCTGAGTTAGAGTGGATACATGATACACTGGGACAGCGACATCTTTCTCTTAGCTCACTAGTACGAAGACAAGATGAGTCAGATAAACTCAAAACGGATATGGACTCGCTTTCACTTACCCACGATACACAGCAAGTAACAGATGAAGGCGAAGACGACTTTTTAGATACCGAATCAATAGAAGATGGCTTTGCAGCTATAATAAAAGACGATTTTAAAAAACAGGAAGACGAGTACAATTATCCGGAAAATGCCACTCTGTCTACTGTGAAATCTTCTAAAGAGAAAACCAAAAAATGGTCATCTACTAAAAAGCTACTATCTGCATTTAGCTTTACAATTCAAGGGATGATTGACAGCGATCCTGAACAAACTAGGCAAAATCAAATTTCAAAAACCAGAGAGTCAATACTTCAGGTCGGTATACAAATTCAAAAAAAAAAATCCAAAGCACAAGTAGGCCTGTAAAAACAAAGACTAATGCTATTTAGCTTGAGAATACAAAACAAAGTACAAACCAAGAACTGATAGATATCTCGAGTACGTTAAAAGAGGAGCTGAAAAGGCTAGAGGAACAACAGAGCAAAGAGCTAAAACATATACTTATTTCTTTCGCCAAGATTCACTTGACATATTGTGAAAGAGTAAGAGATAATTACGTAAATGTTTGATCTAATTTACCTTGATTTCCTGAAACTGTAGAACCTGCTGAGCTGGAAAAAAATAAGAAATGAAATAGATATATCGGTGAACGAGCTGTAGCTAATAAAATGATTTTCATATACTTGAAAATAAAACAAAGTGCATACGTCGTTCTAGTATATTGTATATCATAGCTCATTAGTTCCGTCCACGAATTTATCCCCTGCCAATTTTTAAAAAAAAAAACCTTATTGAAGCTTTATACATCTGTTTTAACTGCCACCTACTGATACTATGGGCATCAGAAATATATACACTTCGTTTTTGGTTTTACTGGGGTGTTAATAAGAGACGTATTACTCTTAGAAAAAACAAGAGGCAAGCATGAAAAATGGCAATAACAGTTGAACGATGTTTTTATTCAAATTCGTTTAAAAAAAAGAGAAAAAAAAGCACTTTAAATTTCCAACAAAAAACGCTAGGAGCTCTTAGAAGCTCTCTCGCATAAATTCAAAGAAGGCAAAGTTATCAGGATGGGGCCCGTATTTGTATACAAACTGTGATGCAAGATAAGCCCCAAAAATAGCCTTGACATAGCTTTCTGGAATTCGTTTAAGGAGAATATCCAAACCCAAAGTATCTAGCAGCAACTTGGGAAAAGCACGCTTCAAAACAGTAGTACGGAGAGAGCTGTTATCCCAAAGACCCGATCCTTGAAGTTGCTCTTGAAGTTGTACGATTGCGTTGGAGAGTTCGTCTGATAAGATTGATATAGGTGTGTTTGTACGCTGAAATTCTCTGTAGAGAGCTTCGAATTCGATAGCCGCGTTGTGTTCAATAATCTCCTGTACCTCTTTAACATAAGACTCGTAAAACTTAGGGATCACTCCGTTCTTAACACACATGTTCTTTTCAAACTCTTCATCTTCAAAAGCTAGAGCTGCTAAAACTTCGAGAGATGACGAAGTAACACCACCTTTGTTTGCTGACGCATCCTTGAAAATGATTACACCAGCTTTTTCTAAGCGTAAACGAGCTTCCTGGGTAAAGAAAAGATTGGCGCCTTCTACAATGTACTTAAACAGAGGCAATTCAGTCAACAAGAGCTGGACATTATCCAGTCCAACTGATTCGGGACGACCACCGCAGGGAACAAAAACCGTGGCTTGAGCTAGGGGATTTGTGTGAAAAGTGTTTCTGAAATGTAAACCGTTTTCAACCAGTGTACCATCAGGCAACTGAGTATTATCTTCATCTACAAGAACACGGAAACCGTGCTTAGATAGTTTACTGGTATCAAAATTACTGATCATTAATCGGCTTTCTGCTAAGCGATCCAGTTCTTCACGATAAATACCCTCACTATCGTAGAGTACGCCTGAGCCATCTACGATGGCTATTGTTTTATCTTTAGATATCTTAATTTCATTTGACCCTAAATCACCATCGGGGCCTCCAGTTTGAAGTTTGGTACAGTCTTCTTCTTTGAGACCGAATTTACGGTAAATTCCCAACACGTATTGGTGCACAGAGCGAGTAGTCATACCATAAAGATCGTGAGGGATACCACCTAAAGACTGAGATTTTCCGGTAGTAAAGGCCTTCCAAAAACTAGCGCCCCTTATACGAGCATGTTGAGAAGCCCAGTCCATGTACTCTGCTGTACCTTCATCGGGACCAAAGAATAGTATTTCAGGCTTTTTGGTCAAGTCTACCAATTTGTCCTTGATACCAACAGTTCTTCCATCGATTAAGAGATCCAAAACAGAGTCAACATACTTTTCAAAAGCCACCAAGGGTTTATCTTGCTGGTCTATGTCTAATAGAATAGTACCCTTAGAGCCGCCTTCGGGTATATCTTTGTTTTTTCGCTGTTGAGTTGCAGCCAAGTTATAGTTCTCATCAAATAATGTACGCAGATTGATTGAGTAAGCTTCGCGGTTACGAGAGCGGATGATACGAATACCGCCACGAGCGACGTCACCAAATCGAAGGTGGAAGCCACGAAACTCTGAGCCTACAACTAAAAACATACCGTAAAGAGGTGTGGGGTACTCGATCTCCGGCAAAAAGTTAGGATTCATACGGAAAGAGAGAGCTACTTTGGTAGTTTGGTAAAAGTTGGTCTTGAGGACATGTGTATTGAAAGTCAAGAAAGATTCAAAAACTGTTTGTTCGTGCGCATTAGAAGTTATAGATTTGATTTTCTTGCTTATGTCATTTACAGAGAGTAACTCAATATTGGATAGTCGTTGATAAGAGATGGTAGGCTGTAAACTAGCTTCTCGCTGGTTAACGTAGTGCACCGAAGCAAAGTTGGCATACAGAAGTTTAAGTAACTCTGGGTACCGCATCATTATATCCAAAATATATTCTCGCGTAAATGTGTCTTGACGTAAGCGTTTTTTCAACTTGGAAAGTACTTCTTCATGTACAGGATTTGTACGATTCAGAATAGAAGTCAAGCTCAAGTACTCTTTACCCAGACGATTCAGGAAATGTTGAGCAAATATCCACCCCACATAGCCATACACCATTTCTTGTACAGATAGCTTGTTGGTTTGAAAGTATTGTTGAAGTGGCGTTTTGGGAAGACAATACAAAAGAGATGTTTCTTTCATTACTTGGTATATTGTATGCTCTATGGGCTCAGACTTTGAGTTAGGCAAAGGATGCAAGTATAGACCAATAATAGTGACACCGTTAGAAAATTGCTCTGTTCAACAGTTTGAGTCTTAAAGTGTTAAAATCATGCTATATTTCTTACCAACAAACTTTCTAGTAGAATACAAATCGTAATAGTGGTACAAATCGGAAATAGCAGAAAAAAATCCTTTGGTACTTCTTTGGCGATAGCCGACTACCAGACGTCGTTCACGAGAGCCTTCAACTTGATACATTTCAATAACTGGGCCAGTGCGCTGAAGAGCAATTTGCATGACTTCTTCATATACATCTAAAGTATGATCGGTAGCCTTCTTTAAAAAGCTTTTATCGCCCACTTGTCTTATATCGGTCTCTTGCTCAGAAGAGGGAGTAGCATTTTCAAATTCGCACTTGGTAATAAAGTAGCTACGAAGTTGGGAGGTCAATCCTCCGCCGTTTGAGCTTGATCGGTACGATTCTACACGATAGGCCAACGAGGGAGTAGAGATATCCAAAAACTTTTCATCGATCATTTTTTCATGCTCTGGGCCATGGACTTGCGAAACGCCAGGCACAGAAGAGTGAATAAAGACAGCAGAGTCCTCGGCCTCTTTCTGAAGGTTGACGTCTAGAACGTTTTCGTTTTTAGTGTAAGCCAAAATCTTGGCTCCGTAAAGGGCCATAATATGGTTTGAAATAGTGTCTACGCTCTCAAGCGCGAAATAATAATCATCGATATTCAAGTTGCTACACGCCAGAATCTGTGTTATCATATAATTTTAGTTCAGCCGGGTCGCCTACCTATAAAACCAGGACACTTCGTTTTTGACTAGCTCTTTGGGAAGAAACCCAATCTGATCAAGGTGCTCACAAACTTGGACCATTTGAGCCTCTTTATCGGCAAAGACATTGGCAGCATAACCGCTTTCATTGTTAACAACGTGAGTACTCTTTTTCATTGTTTTGATTCAATAAAAAAGAGGATCAAGAAAAAAGTAAAGATAAAAACAAAAACAAAAAACGATGTTTGCATCAAGATATACGTAAACAAAAAAGGGACTTTAAAAAAAAAGGTAGTTTGTGTATAGGATAGAGATACAAAACTGTAGATCTTGTGTTGATACACTAATAAAACGCAGATAGTCGCTTGAAGACATGACTTAAACATGTATCCGAAAAAGGTCCTTGGAAAAAGAGAGGGTAGGCAGCTTAGGTATAATGGTAACTCGTAAAATAAGAGCGAAATACAAAACCACTCTTATCTCACCTCCCCCCTTTTATAACTCGGAAGAGGCCGCAAGTGCCTTTTTCCGGACTTCTATTTTAACGGGCTATCTTGTTTCAGATAGAGTAGTGGCTGCTGCAAACTAGATTGGTTGTTCTAAGTTTAAAATGTAACAGTGTATAATCAATAATCTTTATTTGAACCCTTTACTTTCTCTAGGTTCGTGTTTCATGTCAGGCCGTCTATTGTCGTAGGGGTAAACAGGCCCATTGTTATTGTACTTGGGTCTCCAATCGTAGGGGCTGTTGTTGTAGCCTGGATAATGGTCTGTATGGATAGGAGGGGGAGGAGGCAAGCTAAAAATACAGAAAAGAGTCAGCTTTAGATACACAGAAAACAGTGAAATAAAAAAATTTCTTGCATCATCAAATACCTTGAGTATGGTGCAGAAGGTTGTCCGTAAGAGTGGGAGTAGTATGGTGTTTCCTGGTTTGCGTAGGATGAGCCCTCCATTGATGGGTGGCCGGGTGCCATTGCTGAGTGATTATGTGCCATGGGTGAATGTGCAGAGCCCATAACTTGATGACTAGGTCCTACCGCTGAATGTCCTGAGGTCATGCCGGGGTGACCAGGTGTTACAGCTGAATGGTTTGCTGCCATGGCTGAATGATTGTTTGTCATTGGAGAGTGGTTGTTTGTCATGACTGGATGATTAGCTGCCATTGGCGAATGGTTAGCCGACATTGAAGAATGATTGGACGTCATTGTAGGGTGATTAGCTGTCATTGATGAGTGGTTGGTTGCCATTCCTGAATGGTTAGCAGTCATTGCTGGGTGATTGGCTGTCAATGCTTGATGGTTAGCAGTCATTGCTGGGTGATTAGGGGCCATTGTTGAGCTGTTTGCAGTCATGATCGAACTGTTTGAAGGAACTCTAAACCTATTCCAGTTTTCCTGAGGCGATTCCTCAGGCCTTTGCCAGTAGTAAGGAGAAGAGTGAGTTTCCTCTTTTCGACTGCCTTCATAAGAGGTGTGTTGTCTAGGGTATTCTGGATGACGTTCGTGGTTTTCAAAGTAGGTTGTTTGTTGCTGTTGAGGAGGTACGATCGTGTGAGGTGTTCCAGGATAAGACTGAGTATGAGGCGTACTGGGCGCACTTGACTGTTGTTGTTGCTGTTGTTGTTGCTGTTGTTGTTGTTGTTGTTGCTGCTGCTGCTGTTGTTGTTGTTGTTGTTGTTGTTGTTGCTGCTGCTGCTGCTGCTGTTGTTGTTGTTGTTGTGGCTGGGGTTGAAGTGGGTAACTAGAATAATTAGAATACTCGTAAGGAATATATTCAGTTGGTTGAAACATATCCGGAGGATGATAAGCGCTATTGGGACGTGCATAGTAGTTGGACATTTCGTTAGAAGCGCGTGGAGCGCGAGGCAATCCACTACTTGTTTCAGCATAGTGTCCAGGACTACGGCCGCGAACCACCATAGAAGAAGAAGTTGTACTAGCAACTACTACAACAGAGCCTGATTTGAGTTTGACCAGCAACTCCATGACGACCACATAGTACTGTTGCGCTGCACGTCGCTTGCCGTTGTTTGCAGTTGCTGTCTTAAACTGCAAACGTTCAAAGGTGGCAATGGTCTGTCCCGAGCCTACTGCACTAAAGCCTAAATTTCCTCCAGGGCGAATTGGTTTAGGTAAGGGCGTGATCTGTGGCCCTTTATCGCGCTTGGGCGTATGTTGCACTAATGGAACAGACTTGTCACAGTCAGACAGTTTGGCACTAACACCCAACATAAAGCAATCGATTTCTTCTAGCTGCCCTGTTGTTGAGTTCTTTACATAACAAGGGTATTCTTGCCCTTCGTACAACACACCAATACCCTCCAAAGAGAACGAACCGCTCACTTGAAAGTAGTTTCTGCGATAACAAGTCCAGTCATTGTCTGCCAAAAAAAAGCCACGGTCTACTTTAGTATAAAGTCTAACATCGACACTAGAAAAAAATTTAATTATTAGTTTGGGACTGAAAAAAAAAGAGGGAAAAAAAATTTACCAAGTGTGTCTATCTAGCGCAAACACATTTTGCAAATACATAACTGGGCCAAACGAAGGACATTGATCTGTATACGATTCTTTACGACCCTTTCTTGCTTGAATTGGTGTAACCGCATCGCACTTTTGACTTTCCAGGGGCAATGGCGGTGAGGGGGGATAGCTATCTACTTTTTGTTGGCTACTCACAAGGGACGGTGTTGCAACAGCAGGTTTGGGCGTGTTAGGTTGCGATGCCATTAAACTTGAATGAGCCTAAAAAAAAGGAAAAAAAAGGGAAAAATAAAAAAAAAAAAAAAAAGAAAGAAAGAAAATGACAATTCTTTTTTTAAAAAAATGTGAAACGAAACACAGTATCCGAACTCGAGACTATAAAAAAAAATCGGTCGGACATAGAATTTTTGCCAGTAAGTTTTATTACTTGTGAAATTCAAACGCAGAACCTCCAACAAACAGCGTTGCTGCCAATCAAAGCTATTGTTGCTAGCCAATTAAAAGTGATGTCACCAACCAATCAAAATTAGCCTTGCATTTCAGTGTGTAGAGTCGTGCTTGTAAAAACCTTATCATAAGCTTTGCCTGGCAACTGTTGAAAGGTATGGAGCACTAACTAAAGGTTTTTTTTTATTGCTTTAGATAGTTTTATTTTTTTTCTGTTTTTTGTTTATAGTTCAGCAATGAGTACAAGGCTTTTGTCTGAAGAGGGATTTAAAAAGCCAGGCGATGAGGACATTCGCCCTGAGTTAACCAAGCACTTTGCCAGCGAGAGCAGTTCTTTACCAAGCTTCCCGCAATTCTTGGTGAGTGCTTAAAAAACAGCCTCATCGAAACTTACCTGGCCTGACTGTAATAAAAAAGCCAAAACGTTAAAACAGTCACAAATGGAGACCATCTGTATTGGCCCTTCAGAATGAAGCCAGATCTCTGAATTAGAGATCAGGAGGACACATCTACTGATATAAAGTGGTATACTAATTAGGCTTAGAGTGGTCAAAAACTGTTCAAGTGCTATAGTATGTGCCCTGACAAAACTTTCAAGAGCCGTGAAAAATAAATAAATCGGAGGGGTATTCTAATCAAATACTATACGCTAGGTGTTATCGACTTTCGATCTCTCTTTAACTGTTGTTAAAGCCGCCAAGCTCCTGATTTGGTAGTTCAGTAAATACTGATGCTTTACATGATAGTGTCTACAACCTTATAAAGCGGGAACAACTTTTTCTTTAAAAAGACTGGTTTTCTTTACCAAAAACTGTCAAGGAAGGTTGTAGCACAGTCGATCTGCAAACCATATAACATAGACATGAACTTTCTTTTGGGTCGCATGCTTTTTTGCAAACCCGGGTTTGATACTAACATAAACTACTCTGCAGACTAACTCCATACTACCGCTACTTCGTTACTGGAGCAATTTCTGATTTTAGGTTTATAGCTGTCGGTGTAGAAAATCAAAGGAGAAGCAAAATCCTGTACCTAAAAATATAAAAAGCAATTCTACAGTTTTTTTCAAATGAACCTCATATTTAAACACAAGACATCCATAGACTACGTTAAGCCGGTTTCGTGACTTCTTTAAAAGTGAGCAATACACAATTCAGCATAAAAGCTCGATGCATACTACGAATTACGCATACACCAAATGCAAAGAAAGCCAAGTGCATTCTGTTTCTGGGGTGTAAACGTGTTTTTCTTTAATGTCTATGAGCTAAAAATAATCAGGATCTTTGTATGGTGCTACTAAACAAGGTCAAGTATCTTGAATTTTTTCAAATTATTTAGCCAGAGCACAAACAGCTGTAAGGAAGAGTCTCCTGAAACAGTTGCTGAACGAAGTGTACCTGGCGACTGCTGAAAAGCTGAGCAGTTTATGTATAGTCTGCATAATATAACCGGTTTTATAAGTGAACGACAAAAGCGAACATGCTTTCAATACATTTTTTTGGAGAAAAGTGCCCTGGCAAAAGGATTGAACAATTGAAAACCCCTATTATAACCTCTTTCGTGCCTTCAGATGTATATAGTCTTAAATATTAATAACTACTTGTTATTGCTTTTTCGGCAAACTTCTGTGTACAAACTTTATTATAACACTCCCCCATTGTCTTTAGACGCTATAAATATGATTTTTGGCCCAAACAACAGTTTTGAATACAATACAGAAAATAGCGTGAAGAACAATAGGTCAAAAATCCTTATAAATACATAAAAGATCTGAAACCCAAATATTTAGCAGAGCAAAAAATTCGTTTTGAATCCTTTGTAGCAATATTGTCTAGTAGATCCAAAACATCAAACCTTGGTGCCAGCGGAAAAAACACATGGCTATTATATGTATGCTTCAAAAAAAAAGGGGAGCTTTACAATTCATAAATTCTAATCACAAAGACTATGTGTTTGTGAACAGACCATTTGATACAATTTATGCTAACGTTGAAAGTTAGAATACCAAATTGTTTATACCTATCGTTCATATAGCTGCTTTGATTTTCAGTACGAAATTTTTCTTACTTAAGCCACAGTATTTATTAAAACAAGAACATTTATATACAGCCCGTATCTATCAAACACAATCACAAGCATCTTCTCTTAAAGATCTCTTGATTCCCTCCAATAAAAAATCCAATATGAAAAAGCTGTTTTTTTAGAATAACCAAGCTAAAAAAACGCTTCGCTATACAATAAATAGACACTGCGGATTCACATATATGATTCTTCACTAGGTTTTCTAGTAAAAAGCACATTGATCCGAAAGATAGTATACATAAAAACTATATGCAGTGTCGCACAGATTTATGTAACTGACAGTCTATTTCTATCTTTTTTTTTTTTTGTGTTCTGCATACTTGATGCAAAGCTTTAATCGCTTTTTATATACAATTTAACAATCTCAAGAATGCAACTCCCACTAATATAAAGAGCTTAGGGGTATCGCTTCAATAATCCGCTAAAGATTCACGTAAAAACGATATTATTTTTAACGATAAAAGATGCGTAGCCACGGCCTATAAAAGCACCCAGTCAAACATGTACTTCTGAATTTCTATACTAGAGTAGCCTTTCAGTTGAAATTTGTCTAAGTGGATTGCTGAGTGGATACAACCAGCCTTTAAAAATTAAGTGAAGTTTTGAAGGTAAAGCTGTCACGTGAATAGATGTGTATGAATGTTGGCGGACTTGAATGTAAGCGCCCTGAAGACCCTATTTTTTTTTTAAAAAAAAAACCTCAATAACGAAAACAATAATCATACACATGTAGACGAAGAAGTTATCTTCTAAAAAAAAAAAAGAAAAAGATCATACAGTAGACCTACAGTAAACTAAATGTTAAAAGAAAACCTCAGCCATTAAACAATCCCATCAACAGCAAGAAAGCGCCAAACAAAAAGGTATATATAAAAAAAAGCAATCTAGCCTACTTGAGGTAGAGCTTTTCTTAAAGTTTTTGATAAAGAAAAGAGTAGAGTATTTCAGGTATCTGAATACTTAATATAAGGTAGAGAGCAAATGAAAAAAATCATAGCTACAAAGCCAAAGTTTAGAGTAAAGAGAAGCTGTTGGGAGCAAAACGTATCCGTCTTTTTTGATTGGTCAACAACTTTTTGTTTACTCTATCTGCATAAACAAACAATTAGAGCGTGTTCTTAGTCTTTTTCACACTTTCTTTTATAGAGATTTGATACAGACTAGAAAATGAAATGAACAAGTGCAAAGCCATTTAGTGATAGCCACAGAATATGCAAAAGATCAAGATATAACGAATAAGCGTGCATCACATACCAAAAAGAAGCTGCTAACCTGGTTGAATCGAAGTTAACTACAAAAAAAAAAAAAAAAAAAAAAAAAAAAGATAGAAACGGAGGGAAGAAAAAAAAGCTGTTGAGACACAAAGGAAAGCAATGAGGCTTTTGTACATATTGATTTACCCTGTGTTGGGATCTGTAATGTAAGGTTTCCTGTTCTCCTAAGATATAAGAAACTGAGCATTATCTTAACATGGTTTATATAAACATTGCCTCCCACAAGGCACTCTTCTGGAGCTCTTGACAGTTTTCTTGATTAACTCAGACATGCTTCATTAAAACAGTCTTACAAACAGCCAGTTCATACTGTCTCTTTTTTTAGATATCCTAAGTCAGATTGTTTTTTAGATGGTTTATCAATCAGAAAAGATTGGGTCTAGTAAAAGTAATTTCTAGGGTCTGAGTTCCTTATCACTTTTAGCCACTTGTTGTTCTTGTCTCGTTCACTGTTTGTGTATCCTACCTTTTATATATATCTGGTACGGCTTTAAACAAACGCTCTACCCCCTCCTTTTTTTTTTGGCGTGTGTTACGAGTTACAGAAAATGACAAGCTGCAACCCAAAAAAAGCTTTTTTTTTACAAAAAAAAAAGTCCAAGTGAACTGTAAAAGGCAGCTGTAAAACCCGGCTCTATTTGTACCACAAGGAAGTTTGGGAACTGACCCTGTTATACATGTATACATACTGTAAATGTCTATAACGTAACGAACTTGTCTTTTTTTTTTTGAAACACCTATATATACTCTACGTTACTTCACAAAATAGAGATTTCGCTTTTAAGGTCATTCTGTTTGTCGTCATTTTTTGTTTTTTTTTAAAAAAAAAGCCTACTTTCTAGGGCTGCACATACAACAACTGTATCAGAGCGCAATAGCCCGGAACGCTTAGCATACAAGTATTATTATTCTTTTGCTTTTAGTGGCTAAAGCAGTGTTGGCTGTATTAGTTTTTCGCAGAATCAGTAGAACACTTAATTTAATGAAGAGTTTAACTATTTTCACATTGTATACCGATAAACTGCTTCTGGATAATACAAATTCAAAATTTGAATAGTAAACACATCCAAAATGCAGACTGTGAGAGAACCTGACTATTGGCTACAGTCATTAAAAGAGAAAGAAATAGCTGAATGAAGTTTATTAGATGAAAAGGATACGAGGATTTATATTTGTAATGAGAGATGTAAGGATTATAAATAGGAAATGTAAAGGTGAACAGGTTGAAGTGTAAATAAAAGCATAATGTCAGCAAAAAATAAAATAGGGTAGAATAAAAGGGGAAGTCATAGCGCTGCTAGCACTTAATAGCGAACAAAGTCGGGGATATTGGTTGAATTATTTAATGACTTTTATCTTTTCTATACAATTTTTACACTCTTTTTAGTTTTTTCAGTCCCGCTGCAAGGCGAAGTAGGGTTGTTGCTGTTGTAGTGAATAGAAGTTGGGGAAAGGCATTGGTCGTACATTTCGATCATGGTATCTATAGTGGAAGCCTCGTCGTCTTCATCCTCATATTCATCTTCTTCGTTGATTTCTTCGTCTCCGTCTTCGTCCTCCTCCAAGAGCCACTGGATAAACCCTCGAGAATTGTTGTGGATTTGTAAGCTATCTGGTGTATTTCTTTTGACACCCCACCATGCACAAGCCGCTTCGCCACAAATGATATTGTATTTGTACATAATAAATAACAAGTGTTCAAAGTTATTGATGATCAGCTGAGGCAAATGTATCTTTTCTCCATTCAATACAGCAGACTCCATTGCTTGAAGGAATGACACTTGATTTTCTTCAATGTCGTTATAATGTTGCAGAAAAGTATCCCAAAACTCTGCAACACCGGATTCAACCTCGCCCACGTACTCACTAGCAATCGCTGGCGAAAACCCCTGAAAATCAAAAAACTCACCAACCCATTGGGCGAAAGCACGACCTAAAACCGCCGCCACAGCCTCATCCTTAGCATCATGTTTAACAATCAAATCGTCAAATTCCAATCTAGTACGAGCGCTGGATAGTTTTGATACAAGAGCTTGCTTGATACAAGTGTCCCCCAAATCAGTAAAGCTCAAATCCTCTTCTTTCTCCTCGTCGTCGTCATCATCGAAACCACTGTCGCTCTTAAAAATATGTTAGTATGCCAGTGCTACACAAAGATTACATTTTCATTTGTTACCTTAGTCTCATATTGAGCGTCACTATTATCTCTCTCAATTACGATTTTGGTTTCCTCATTCTTATCAGGATCAACCTTGATTGTGAGTTTAGAATCGTCCCCGTTGCTGCTGTTTCCATTGTTTTTCTCCCTTTTTCTATCGAATTCCGCACAATCTTCATAGTATTGCTCAAATAGCTCGGTCAATGTTGGCTGAACATACATATCACTCTCTTGCTCATTAACAGACGCTTTGGCATTCAATTGAGACTTAAGATCACATATCTGCTGTTTGAGTTGTTTAATTTCATCGTCTTTGTCCATCAAGTCTACTTCCAGTTGATCGTTTTTGTTGAAATAGCTTTCGCACGTACGTCTATACGACACATCCACCTGGGCTCTTGATTCATTTAAATCCTTTATATCACTCTTAAGGATATCTACAGTTTTAGAAAGGGTTTCATTTTCGGTACGAAGTTGCTTTATTTTCCGGACTAGAGTGATAAATAAAAACTTTTTGCGGTATTTAATAGGTGGTGCTCTTGAGCTCTCGACTTGGGATGGATAAATAAAACTACTAGTTCGCAAGACTTGTTCAAGAGTGGCCGAAACCATCTTCTGGGCAAAAACGATAGTTGAGATAATTAACGAAATTTTGGTAACTTCTTGGACGGGCAAAAGGAGGTTGTATGCGTGCACCAATAAAGAAAAAAATTTACAACTTGAAAGAAAGGATTTTATACTCTCTGAGTCATTTAAGAAAAAAAAAGTGACGTAGAGATTTCAAAGTCAGGACATAGTGCTTTGGCCATTCGTGGAGCGAATGAAAATCATTTATGTAAGCGAATTAGTCATTGAACAATAAGTTCCGGCTCTTTTTTGGTTGTTTCCAGAATAATCATTAAACAGTTTGTATCAAATTCGAGAAACAATTCTCCGGGGAACTTTGCGCATTTGCTTTTATTGAAATGTTCCAGAGTCCTCCAAAATCCTCGGCTCTGTTTGCTATACACATCGAGTAAACCCGCGGTTTTTAGAATGTATGTCAAAAAAAAAAAAAATTCTTTGTTTCCAGCTAGAAGTGGAGAAAGTAACATACTGTACACGGTACAAGCAATATTACATATTTCACTCCAATATCGTCACAAATGTATTTTTCTTTGACCAATGCTTTGAATATAGCGATGTGATTGTATATATTCAGCCATAAGTTGGGCACTACCAAAAAAGGCCACGAGGAAGTTTCTGAGAAGAAAGCGTCAAATTGGTTCTTTAGCTTTGAAAAAAGGACATAAGCATTTTTGATTCACAATAGCAGGAGCTCAGTTTGGTTGTAATTATGGAAACTAAAATGTTTACACGTAGATTACATCGTCCTTCAGGGCACTACTTATGAATTTATAGCAATCCCGTCCAGTCTTTTTCTGTGGTAAACAAGACTTAACTATTTTTTTATTTCATTTTTGAGAAAAAGGAACGGAAGTCTTACAAAAGCGTAGCTTGCGCAAAACTAGTAACAGACCGATACCTATGATGCAGGGGGCGTTGTCCGAGCCTTTAAAAAAATTGGTCTCGATAAAACGGACAGCCGTCTAGAGATAAGACGATATAATTTACTTTATGCATTCCTATAGATGATTCCTTCAGTACAGAGAAGTATTGCAACTTTCAGTTTTCTTTTGTATTCTCCAGAATGCAAACGGGTATAGCCATCTGAACTTTTGGAGATAGTCAGGCAAAATGGATTTTTTAAAACAAGGAACGCTAGCGATTGAAATTCATGAGACTTACAATGATCTTTGTCGGATCAATTTTAAAGGGAGAAGGGACTAGATTTTTTTGGGTAAAACACCTCAAGGAATATGTAATTTCGAAAAATTCTGATTCCAGAGAAAGTGATTCAAAGTTATGATACATAGATTTCTTGCCATAGCTAAAGACTCTAACCCCTTTACTCATAATTTATGTACTTTGGTTTCAACTGTTATTACAGCTTAACGTTTTGAGCTATAGCAGATTGAATGTCTCTTACTGAGATATTTATGTTTGAAAGCTAGAAAACACACAATTCCCTCGGTCTTACCTTAACAAAAAAAGCGCTCAGAATGATTTTTATCTTAAACCGTTTCCGGGCTGTTTTTTGAACAAGAAAAAAGTAACTGATAAGAAAAGAGGCTGTATATGGCTCTTTCATGGTATAGGCTTGTCAAAGTCGTAGATGAATACAGTTTTTGAGATCCAACTGACCATAAAACTATTTCCCATTAGCCTGCTCTTTAAAAATCACGACTTCCGTCTTCTTTCTTAAGGCAACAATTTTATCTAATATGCTTTTAAAAGTAAACATGATTAAATATATGCTTTTGCGCATTTTTCTTTATTTTATAGTATATTTATATATACTTTAAAATCCTTGTTTTGTTGGAACCACATAAACTACGTGTATTTTCAGAATTACACAAATACCACTCTTCGCTATGTAGTTCAGATTATAAAACTGTTTTAGATGACACTATCCACCTCTTAGTTTTCTTGCAAAATGTTTTTTTTTAATAGGTCCAGCAACTTTCATTTTACTTTAGAGTAATCTCATTCTTAGTGTACAAAGACGAAGGAGGATGAGGTTTTTCTTACTTGAGATTCGTAATCACCTTTCATGGGCGAATTATGAAGAAATAGGTAAGGAGAAAAAAGAAGATACTATCAGCAGTGATGGTAGCTATGTAAAATCAGTATCTAAAATAGTTGCTTCTCGTATCTCTAACAAGTTTATAAGGCAAAGTCATTGAGCCATTGTAGTTACTTTTGTTATGTTACTAGACTTTACGGCTAATTCGTTTGATATGAATGTATTGACAGACTCTAGTTTGTGTGTTTTTTTTTTAGGCCAACCCATCATTCACTTTCTCCTCCATAATTTTTTTTCAAGCCAGTTAATAATGTCTATCTACGTTTTATTTGTTGAGCTAAGAAAGAAGGCAAATTTGCGTCTGATTTAGTAAAATTAGTTAAAAAAAAAACTACAAATGAGTATCAGTAAACTCGTGTTATTAAGGACCGTCCACCCAGAAAGCGTCTGGGTGCAAGATACTGAGTAGTGTGTTGCTGTTATTTAATACAATTGATAACGTTGGTCAGATCAAGATCATTTTTTTAACGCAACCCTTAAGCACTGCACTTATAATCTGAACTTACATATAAGAATGCCCTACACTAGTTCAATATGTACAGAGATCACCAATAGACGCTTTGAGCTATATTTAACAAGCTCATTTTTAGGCGTCAATCAAAATATCACAGAAGCTTTTTTGCGAGTTTTTCCTCAAAGCTTATTGAATCTGTGAGACTTTTCAAAGACGTATGCAGAGTAAACAATCAACTCTATTTCGGGATTATCTTAATTCTAAAGAAACTTATGTTTAAAATAAAAGCAACTCTTTAAACCCTCTTGTTATAGCCAAATAGGTTGGATAACTAGTGAGAGTGCAACAATAGTATCTGTATCTGGAAAAGCATTTTGATTCGTCTGAAATAAAGTATAGTATCCAAAATAAAGTCTTACAACATCCACAAAAAAAAAGTCCGAATCTAAACTCAAAACAATGTGCCCGAAGTGGTATAACATGTTCTCCCCTCTTAATACAATCAAGGATGAAGTAAGAGTCAGCCATCCATCCATCCATCCACATACAATTACTAATCGAAAACATGCCTATCTGGAAACACAAAATTTAAAAAAAAAGGCTCGAGATTTGTTCTTTCTCTGGTCAAAAGATCTACCCTGCTAAGGGTAAGACCTATGTTCGTATCGATAGCAGGTAAAAAAAAAAAAAAAAAAAAAAAAAGGGAGACAAAGGAGCAAAAAAAAAAAAAAAAAAAAAAAATAGCCAAGGTTGCAAAAATGACTTATCTTTTTCCTTATAATTTTCTAGAGTACGTATAGTTCGAAGTATATAATGACGCTTTAATATTCGACAGCCTCGAAGTAACACTCGTTTTCAAATAGACTTTCAAATTCATCAACGGTAAGACCGAATCTTACTTTCTTCAACGTTTGAATCCCCGTAAGATCAGATGGACCGCCATTTACCGTCGTTTGAACAAGAAGGGTATGACTGAAGAAGTCCAAAAGAAGAGATCCCGCCGTACTGTCAAGCATGAACGTGCTGTTGTCGGTGCCTCTTGGGATGCCATCCGCGCAAAGCGTAACCAAAAGCCTGATGCTCGTGCTGCCGCCCGTCAAGCTGCTATTTCCAAAAGCAAAGATGCTAAGAAAGCTGCTGCTGCTGCTAAAAAGGCATCTGCTCCTGCTGTAAGTTTTCTTTTTTTTTTAAAAAAAAAAAAAAAAGAAAAAATCATAAAAATGGGCTATAAAATTTACATCTCTACTCTTAGGGTCAATCCAAGGTCAGCAAGCAACAAGCTAAGGGTTTCGCTCCTAAGGCTGCTGCCACTTCTCGTTAAGTTTGACAGACCGGTATGTGCTCTGATATGTATATGGACACCTGTACATATTGCTCCGTCTTTACACAACTCGAATAAAAAATTGCCCTGTTATATGGACACATATTTTTCTTGATGAAAAAAAAAAAAAAAAAAAACTAAAGGCAAAATAGGATTCCACCTGCTTTATTTGCCTAGAGTTTGCTATCTTCACCACCTATTTTTGCAACCACCTTGGCAAAGGATGTGCGGTCGCGAATAGCCATTAGGCCTTGTGGGACAGTATCGAGTGTATAGATTTTCGAGTAAAGAGCAGGCTTCAACTTGTCCGATTCAAATAGCCCAAACAGGGCTCGCCATACTTCAGGGATACTCTCAGGTTCATTTTTGACATAGGCTCCCCAATGCACACCACTAAGAAACAGGCCAATTAAAACATTTGAAAAAAAAAAAAAAAAAAAAAAAAAAGAAAACTCTTACGCTGCAGAGATATTTTTGAGCAAAAGACGATTTGTAGGAAGCTTTTCTATAGCACCTTGAGCAAAACCAACAACGATAATACGACCGTTCCATGCAGTACATTTTGTGCTACAAAATAGTGGATCAATTGTATGTTTGTAAACGATCTGTTATGGTGTAAATCTTTTTTTTTTTTTTTTTTGGCCATACCTAGTTTCAACCAATCCCACTGGATCGTATACAACATCTGCCCCATGTCCGTTTGTGAGTTTTTTGACTTGTTCCGGCCAATCCTTGTCTCGATAGTTAACCAAGAAATCGGCTCCATTGTTTTTAGCCACCTCCAGTTTTTCCTTTGTTCCGGCGGTTGCAATTACTTTTGCGCCTAGGGCCTTAGCGATTTGGACGGCAGCAACGCCTACACCGCCAGCAGCTCCATGCACAAGACAGTACTCACCGGCTTTGAGTTGAGCACGTAAAACGAGGCCAGCATAGCTTGTAGGGTAAGTAAGGTAGATACCAGCTGCCTGTTCGTAATTAAAGTTCTTTGGTATAGGTAACACATGAGTCGCAGGTACGTTGGTAACCTCTGTAAAAGAGCTACCAGAGCCAAACACACGGTCGCCTGCTTTGAATTGAGGTACAGTCGATTTCAGAACAACACCAGCAAATTCTCCACCAGGGATAAAAGGGAAAGGAGGTCGAGTTTGGTATTTGCCTTGTACCTGTCAAACGTTAATAGCTCACCAAAAAAAAAAAAAAAAAAAAAAGCAATTATGCATTTCGACTTTTTTTTTTTACCATTAAAATGTCGAAAAAGTTCAAACCAGCTGCTTTCACTTGAACTTGAATTTCACCTTTCTTGGGAGCTTCTGGGAAAGAAAGTTCCTTTACGGAAAGTTCTTCAGGCCCTTTTAGCCATTTCTCTACAACAATTGCCTTCATTTTTCTATTGAAGAAAAAAAAAAAAGTGATGTATGTAAAAGATCTTTTATTCCGTTATATTTCATTGGCCGCCTTTTGTGCTGAGATAATCATTTTTCGCAGCTTTCTTCTTTCAGTTGTTATTGAAGAGTCGTCTTTGAACATTCATTCAATGCTATTTGAAACAGCTTGAAAAAAAAAAGCCCTTCTTCCCCTTCTCCTTTTTTTTTTTTTTTTTTTTTTTCAGTTTTCTAAAACTTCTTTTTTCTTCCTATGAATGGTTTGACTGCTGCTTGTAGACAGGATCGCTTTGTTAGGAATCACTTTTACTAATAAACACGAAAGTACACCCACCGGCACATTGGGGAGAATGCCAACCAATAACTGAGATGCACAAATACATACATACCAATCACAAAATGAATCCAGTTTTTACACAAATATAAAAAGTAATGCGCTCGTTGCTGTTCTGATCGATAGACTGTGAAACAGTACGAGAACACTTGCCTCAGCTCCTAAAAAAAAAATCAAACAATAAGTATTAGAGATTCAATAACGTAGCCATTAAAAAATGAAAAATGCCCAACGTCGGGTTCGAACCGACGACCTCTGTCGTGTGAAGACAGTATGATAAACCGCTACATCAGTCGGGCTTTTAATTGACAGTTATATTAAAGAATAAACATAATGGTCTATTTTCGGTCCGGAAACCGGACAAAACAGCTTAGGCACACCCCATAGGGTCGGATAGTAACGTCACTCTCTATAAATTCGAGCGCAGCTTTTTTTTTTTTTTTTTTTTTTTTCATAGACAAAAGTTTGGATAAGGTTGATTTTATTTTCTATCGTATGCTGTACTTAGGAGATACGATAGAAACCAAAGTGTTCCTAGCACTATTTAAAATCAAAAGCATGTTTGCATTTATATATAAAGATTATTAGAACATTATCTGATTGCTTTAAAAGTCAGTAGAGAGAGATATGTCAAATGCTTTTGGTACGACAGGCAAAAGCAGTGTAAGGCTCACCTGTTTAGTTCTAGAAAGAAGCAAGGTCTATTGTTTGAAAGCAACAACAGTAGTGAGTGAAGCGTATTGTCTTTTATGTAAAGCTGTTTGTCTTCTTTTTGGTTAGAGATAAACAACGAACCCCCTCTTTTTTTTATGAACAAAAGCAAAGTAACAAAGAGGCTAAGCTTTTACTGTCCTGTGATTGTACGCGTAGTACTTGGATGCAGGCTAGGGTAAGCGCATAATCCAGTGATAGGCTTTTTTTTTTTTTTTTTTTTTTTTTTGGATTTCCTTTTTGTGAAATGTGTTACGAGCTGTGCAATGCTTTTAGGTAAAGGAGCTATGAAGAGAACAGTTATTGAACAAAGGAGCCTTATTTTGAAAAGCAAGAAAGAGATTTTTTGTTCTCAAAGAGATTGGGTGGAGCAAAGCGTGACCTTTGTGCTGCTTTTTTTTTTAAAGATAAAGATGGCTTGACAAGACAACACAGCCACCTGATATTTGTTTGACAACACATGTCGTTTTGAACAGTCCAAGTGCGAGAAATGCATGGAACAATTCAAGCGCTGTTGCTCTTATTTTTTCATGAGACTGAGTCAAGCTAGCCATCGAATGTAACTAGAAAAACCTTTTGGATTGAAGAAATCTCTGCCTTTTTTTTTTTTTTCGGAGATCCCAAACCGTAAAAGGTTTTTGTTTCAAAGATGCGTCCATGTGAGACAAAGATGAACGTGAAACACTTTAAGCTTATAAAGATTCAAAAGGTAGTAAAACAGAGACTTGTATCTGTTCGAATGAACTTTTCTACCCCAAAGGAAAAACCAAAAAAAAAAAAAAAAAAAAAAAAAAGGACAAGAGAAACCTTAGATGACGACTCAGGTCGGCTCAAAAGGCGCCTTCGTCAGTGTAACACGGTCTCGGCTTTCTTTTTTTCTTGTACGAGACTTCCCGGCTTTAGAATTGACAACAAGACAAGCGCGGTAGATGAAAACGATCTGTTGCAAAGCGCACTCTGTCTGTAGAGTGAACGATCGATGGATAGAAGGCTGTTTCCAGCACCCAACGCTCTTTTCTAGGCTTTCCTGTGGTTGTACACGGAACAAGCCCCGTACTTGATTGTGTTTTGGTTTAAAAACGGCTTTTTTTTTTTTTCAAAAGTGATTTTCTCTTTTGTTGTCATGGCTTTTTAAAGAATAATTTTTGTTATGCCTTGTATTGCATGTTACAAAAAAAAAAAAAAAAAAAAAAAAAAAAACCATATAAAAAACTTGCTTTTTCTCTTTTGATTTTCTTTTCTTTTTTCTTTTTTTTTTTTTTTTCCTTACATTTATTTATTATTCAGCCTCTTTTTAATATGAATGGTAGTTAAATTTATTGTCAAAAAAAAAAAAAAAAGGGAATTTTTATTTTTTTTTGGTGCGCTTACATATTTTGGTTTTTTTTTGGTTTTTTAAAGTGTCAGAGCTATTGAATCCATTGATAAACAGCAAGTCAAGATGTACGTCGAGTTCTTTACTTTCTAAATACCAGCCGCATATCGATGACCAAGTCGTGGGTAAATCGCGCAGTCGGTTTTCAGAGTACGAAGACAACATCATTCGAGAAGGCGTCACTCACGGGTTGACCTGGGGACAAATTTCCGAGCTGTTACCGCATCGCAAACGAGCCACCTGTTTCAATCGTTACAGAACGCTTCAAGGCATCCGAAAATCACGTAAACTTGGATTCCCCTTACCACACCAAGGCCTTATCTACCCAAAAGGCACAGCATATATGGGCGAAACGGGCAGCGAAGTATCCACGTCGCCCATCTCGTCCGACGATGAGCTATTCTATTCCCCAGCCCATCAACACTACCGCTCGCATGGAGCTTACCTTTCTATGAAATAACCTCCCTTAAGCATGTTTGTATCTATCTATTGTCGTCTCTTTCCTTTCCCTGTAATTACTATTCTATTCCTGTTGTTTTCTTATATATCCCTTTCTCTTCTATATCACCTTGGCGTATGCATCCAAAAATAAATCAGGCTTCTTTCATAATGACCGCTTTTCTTATCGTTGTTATCTTCCTTGCTCCCGATCGTTGTATAATAAACCAATGTGCATATTGTGTCATTTGCATACTTAGAAAACAATTCATTCCTTATTGTTGCATAAGGTCTTGTTTACATGTGGCCATTGCTCTATCAGCCAAAAAAAAAAAAAAAAAAAAAAACAGCTGTTTTCGTACAACTGAGAATTTTATAGCCACAAGCCTCTACCATGGCTAGTATGTTTTGACTCTATCCATACACCATTTTCTCCCTTGGCCCCTTTAGGCTTCTGGTTTGTTTCCAAAGACATAAGCAGTGTATTACTCAAAGTGGTATGACTCTTACAACTATTGCACTTGTGGTCCTGAGAATATAATAGAAAGCCGATTTAATGTTTTGGGCTTTTGTCCTTATTACTGTAATAAACACTTGTCCCTGACCTAAACTGCAAAACGTTGTAAAGAGATCAAAAAAAATGCACCAAAGAAAAAACCCAAAAAAGGGGAAAGAACATTGATTGGTGGATCAAAGCAATCATTGTGCTTTTGTAACACATATTTCCTTTCTCGTGCCACTCAAACAGTCCAGATGATTTCTTTTTTCAAACCTTTTACGAATTGGCACAGACAGAGTTTTATAAAGTACTGTATCGTATTTTAGAGTGACAAACAGCCATAGCTTTAAAACTAAAACCAAGCACATTAGGCAATCAATGAACTGTCCATATATGTCTGCATTAACTGAACACGCTATGCCCTGATGAGACATACATGTACGTTGACAAAGTCTAGAATCAATACCGTAGCCTGTTTGAATAACAGCCAATGTTAATCTATGGGTGGTTATCAAATCAAGAAAAGCTTAATAAAAGATTTTCTTTGTAGATTCTTGTCTTACGCTTTAGGGCACACAGGATCTTCACACCTTTTTTTTTTTTTTTTTTTTTTTTAAAAAAAAAAGAACTCTTGGCATGCTCTCGTAAATAAGAAGCACAGGTTGTACGAAACCCGTTATCTGGAATAATTCACTTCCCCTTCAAAATAACTCCCTCTTGCTTTTATAGCCTATCTTCTCCTTTTTCTTTATTTATTTAGTTTGTTTTTGTTTTTGTTATTTTCTTTCAAAATAGCAGCTAAAAACAGAAAAAAAAAAAAAAAAAACGCTCCAAACTTACGTCACCAAGAGGTCAATGAAACATGTCCCCGATAGGAGATAAGCATTTTTTTTTTTTTTTACAAGTGGTAACAAAATGAGAGAAAATAAGCTATCCATTGTACACACCTTTTTAAATGAAGGTGGCTTTTCAGTAGCTATTAGCCGATAGCATTGAGCTTAGGAGCAAAACACATTGTTTACTCTTTCGGGAGCTTGCTTAGACACCTTTTTCTCCCAAACACGTTCTTCTTTGTTCTGTAGTAATAAAATCCCGTGTGTGTATGTTGATTGCTACTAAATAAAGACCCAGCGCTTGTATTAGACTATTGTTTCACAGTTGACAACACAAAGCTGCTAGGCTTCAAAACAGACCCTTGGGAAAGCCACGCTGAGAAGAAACAGATAAAATTAGGTCTCTTCTCACTATTTTTAGAAACATACTTTCTCTTTCATTAATATTTATTATTGTGTTTATTTACTCTCTTTTTCTTTTTCTCTGAAAAAAAAAAAAAAAAAAAAGAAATGCTGGTGATTTTCATTGTCTTTTTAGTTGCCTTGGTGAATGCAAAAGATGATACGAGAGCGGGTTCTTTCAACTTGACACGTACATGGAATGCGCCTATGCCAAAATCACCTTCACCTGCAGATGAGTTTATCAAAGCTCGTTGGTCAACATCCAATATCCATGGCTCAAACAATCTCAATTTTGTAAACGATCCTATCGAAACCAATGCTTCCACACTTGTTCTCAAAGTGGACTATCCAGCGGGCTCTTACGCCCCTCGAGGAACCCAGAATGGAAGCCCTTTTGGTGGCGCAGAGTTTTTTTCCAATCCCAACGGAAAAAAGGAATACAACACAGCCTTATTGACTTACGACGTGGCTTTCGCTCCTAATTTTGATTGGGTCAAAGGCGGGAAATTGTTGGGTCTGTACGGTGGCAGAGATAGTCGAGGGTGTTCAGGTGGTGAAGAGGCCACGGGAGATACCTGCTTTTCTGTTCGAATGATGTGGAGAACAAAAGGTATTTGCATAGATCTCATCAAGGAAAACCTAACCCCTCCTTCTTTTTTTTTTTTTTTTAAGCTGAGGGAGAAGTCTATGCTTATGTCCCCACCTCAAAAGCTTTATGTAGTCAAAAAGATGTGATTTGTCATGGTACCTATGGTACTTCCTTTTCTCGAGGCGCCTTTACTTTTTCCAAAATGAAATGGTCGCGTATTGAAATCTATATCAAAATGAATTCGGTAACAAACACAAACGGCCTTTTGAAAGTCTGGCAAGACAACGCGTTGGTCATTGAACGAAATGTGCAGTATCGAAAGACAGATGATTTTGGCGTCTCTAGCTTGATGTTCAGTACGTTTTTTGGTGGTGGCTCGACAAGTTATGCTACTCCTGTAAATACTTCTTCTTATTTCAAAAACATTCAATTGAGTACCGGTGACACTCCTATTACAAATGTCGACACAAGTAATAGTTCTGCTCGTCTGCCGTACTATCCTTCCTTATTCCATGTTGCTTTACTATCCTTTGTTGTGCTATATCAATTCTTTGTATAAAAAAAAAAAAACAACATAGAAACACTTTATATATACATACTTATATTCCCCACATACACACACCCTCTTTTATCAAGAATAAACTAACAAAGAAATAAATACAAGAGTAACAATAAAAAAAAAATTTGGTCCGTGAGGTTATAATAAATTAAGCTTTTGTAATTGAGGGTTCTTTTTTTTTTTTTTTTTGGCAATGGTCGTGTATATCTGCGTTTTTATACAAGAAAAAAACTTTCTAATTCTCTTCAGGGAAAATGACAAAGGTGGGAGGGGTGTAATATTTGGTGTTGTTGTAAACAGACTCTCCAGCTTTCCAACCTTCGACATTCTTCATAATTTCTGATTCACGGGCTTTGGCAGCTTCTGAACGTCGATAGGCATCACGATCAGCTTCTGCAGATAAAAGAGGAACAAGGTGAATGCGTGCCCATAGATTTTCACGTTTCAATTCTCTAAACAAAAAATAAAATAAAACAAGAGTCAATTTCAATGTGTTTTTTTTTTTTTTTTTTTTTTTTTTTTTTTTTTTTTTTTTTTTTTTTTTTTCGTTTACCTGCGTTCAAGGTTGCCTTCAGCAACTTTATAAAAACCATAAGCTGAAATGGCAAGCACGCCAGAAAGCAAAACTAAGCCAGAAGGTCCACGTTGAGGCAAATAACGACGATATCTGACTTGGGCGAAACCTCCTTGAGGAGGCATGTCTTGAGTTGGGGTGGACATTGTGCTTAAATTTAATACAACAAACGAGATGAGGCAAAAAATAATAAAAAAAAAAAAAATACAATCCACCAAAGCCCAGCTCATGGGTGACTGTGACCGTTTTTATGACATCACTCAGCTAGCCAAAGCTTCGATTCTGAAAGACACTGCCAAGTCGTTGATACAGTGGATACTTTCCATCAAAAACTTTAGCATGGCAGCTCATCTAAAATTGTTTATATAACCTTGTTTTCAAATCTTCAAAGAAACGCATTCATTCTATTTCAAATAAAGGCTACAACTGAAAATATAGAAACCCATTTCTGATACACAGTGTCATTTGGTAGTTTTGAACTACAAACAAAATAAGGGTAATCCTTCTCCTCACTTTTTTTTATTTTATCTCGCCTAACAAGACAGCTTATCATTGACAAGTTAGGAAAACATACGATAAATAACCCCCCCTTTTTATTTATTTATTTCTTGTAAAATCGCTCTACCTAAAGCTTTAACTCTATTTGATCGTGTTTTGTTGAAGACTTTTTTTTTTCAAAAAAAAAAAAAATATGTAGTAGAGATGACACGTACCCGATACTACTTGAGCTAGTGAATGATCTACTCGTGCCGATAGGTTTGTTTATCGATATATTCCTCTAATTCAAAGTAGAGATAGGTTGCTTTTTTAAACACGAGTGATCGTTCTGTGAACAAAAGTCCGGGAATAAAGCCCATCTCGTGGAACACTATCATGTTATTTTTAAAAAGATGAATGTGTCGATCAAACACACCCTTTGAAATTGACTTTTCAAAAGTATGATTTGGTTTAAAAGTACAAGCTGGGTTACGTAAATTGGATTTTTAAGAAAAGCGCTCAAACCAAAAAAAAAAAAAGGCAATTGCGCTACGATAACACAATAAACTGAGACCCATTGACGGTAACATTTTCAAAACTAAGCATAGAAAAGTAAGGGCGATGTTGATTCACGTCAGACTGAAATAATAGTTAAAAGTACCCAGCTGATATTTAAGACGGAGTGATGGAATGAGGTGAAAATATACTATACAAACGAATGGCTGACCCACCTATACTTGGGATGCGTACTACCTTTTTAAAGACGAGATTTATGTCAACGTCAGCAGCGTAAATGCTCTTCAAGACAGTATAAAATACGGTTTGTAAGTTATACTAATCCATTGATTTTATTGAAAAAAAGATTTTTTTTTTTTTTTTTTTTTTTTTTTTTAGAAAAAAGATGGTAACTTTGGTTTGCTTTTATTACCAAGACTTTAACACGTTGATCAAAGACGGCTTCAGTGCAGCTTGTAGAAACCCCTTTAGATATTAGCAAATTACCCAAGAACCTAGATATTAACTTGAAGAGAGAGTATCATAAGAATGAGGACTCTAGTTATTGACTGTCGAATGATGAGGAGGAAGAGATGCGTTTAGTTGGGGTAAAAAGATTGAAAGCCAAAAAAAAAAAAAAAAAAAAAAAAAGGTGAGACTAACAATCCCTATCAGCAACATTCTGTATATAAAGCTTTATTCAAAGGGTACGGACAGACTCTAAAAAATAAAGAGACTTAGGGTTTCCATAGAAACATACTGAACAACATCCGAGAGAATCTGGATTTTTCAAAAGACATTTCTATTCTAGATATTGGCTGTGGATCCGGCATATGGATCGAGGTAAGTTTAAAGGTATATCGAAAGTAGGCCAACACACTAGAATGTAGGATATGGCACGGGAGTTTCCTGATTGTCGATACTATGGTTGCGATATCACCCATGCTATCAGTAAAAAGATGAATGTACCCAATTTTAGTTTTCGGGAAGGAAATGTGGTAAAAGGTCTTCCTTATGAAGACAACACGTTTGATCTGGTTCAGATGCGTCTTTTGGTATTTGCTCTTGGTAAAGAAGATTGGCCAAAGGCCATCCAAGAAGCCATTCGTGTAGTCAAACCGGGTGGTATGCTTTAGAGTAAAAAAAAAAAAAAAAAAAAAAAAAAAACTACTACTACTACTATTTCCATGACTAAGCTTTGTTATCAGTCACAGGAGGATGCATCTTGTGCTTACTTTAGGTTTTCCAATGCAGGTAAATACAGCATAGCATCTTAAAACACTACCACTGATACTTGGCAATCAGCAAATGCTCTTGCTGAATCCAGAGGACAGAATCCATATATTTGTGATCAACTCGCGTCATTGATCTCCTCGTTTCAAAATGTCAGAGTCAATCAATCTGACTATAAACAGTGCAATTTGAGTAACCCTAAAAAAAAATATATATATATATATGTGTGTGTGTGCTTCTAAACCGGTTTTATTTTAGGTTCAAATGATATTATTTCCAAAGGGTTAAGATGGGACGTGATTGAATTGATCAGGTCGTCTATTACACATATCAAGCCGTTTTTGGGATTAGAAACAGAAGATGAAATACGGGACTATCTAAAAACGTTGGATGATTGCATGGGCCACGCTAACTGTTGGTTCAATACTGTCTTTGTTGCCGCTCAAAAGTTGACGTAATTTGATTTTTATTATTAGAACTTAATAAAGCTGTATACCAAAATGGCTGAATCCCACCTCTTTTTGTTACCATGCTTTACAGTTGCTTTTTATGTAAAAAAAAAAAAAAAAAAAAAAAAAAAAAAAAAGCGTTTGAAATAAACTCCATTCTATTCTGTTTGAGTTTGACGTGTGAGAAAGCTTTTTGGGGAAGCGTTTAAAATCAAACATTTTTTTTTTGGTCTTTTCAAAGCCATCCCTGTTCACACTACTGTTGATCAAGTCAAAGGAGGGTTCATGCTTTTCAAAGTATCAACAGAGGATTATCTTAGAGGGAGACAATGTAGATACATCTATAAAGATTTAAAAGAATCGACATTACCAAGAGCAGGTCTCTATCACAGAATGGAGTCAATTGAGATTGTATCAAGAACGACTCTGTCAATTGAACACCGTCTCAATCTTTTTGACCTTCTCTCCGAAAGTTGGACTGTCTTTTCTCTTTTGAAAAAAAAAAAAAGCTGTCAGATTTTTTTTTTTTTTTTTTTTTTTTTTTTTTTAGTTTTGTTAAAGAAATACCATGTCCAAACGTCAAGCCGATCTTTCTGAATTAAGAGAGTTATCAAAAGCAGCTGCTTTCCAAGATAGACGTGAAGCAGAAGAAAAGAATGAAATGGGACATTTTGAAGATAATTGGGAAGACGAGATTGAAGAAGATGAAGAAGTCACAGAGGCACCCGAAGAAGGTAAGCATAGGAGATAGACAAAGCTGAAGAGGCTTACCTGATGGATTCATTTCAGGGGAAGAGGGTATGGATGTAGACCAAGAAGAAGAGGAAACACCTGAAGATTTAAAGGTGTATATGCCTGGACAGCCTTTAGAGGAAGGTGAAGTATTAGAAGCCGATCAATCAGTATATGTGATGCTTCATAATTTGGATGTACGCCTTCCTTTCTTGAGTTTCGATGTGATAGAAGACAAGTTGGGTGATGAAAGAAAGAATGTAAGAAAGAAAAAAAAAAAAAAAAAAAAAAAGTGAGTGATTGACAGGTGTTTCTAGTTCCCTGCCACTGCCTATATTGCAGCCGGTACTTCACTTCCTGGTGTACGTGATAATGAGGTGGTAGTGATGAAGATGTCTTCTTTACACAAGACACTGCAAGAAGGTAAGTGTGATGAGAAAAAGAGAGAGAACTGATAGATTGAATAGACTCTGACGATGAGGACGATCCTGAAGCTTTAGATGAAGACCCAGTACTTGAATATAAATCGATTCCTCATCAGGGATGTGTGAACCGTATCCGTATGATGCCCTACCAACAGAACAGACATATTGCATCTACTTGGGCTGAGACAGGCAAAGTCCATCTTTTCGATCTATCACAAGCTGTAGAGCATTTAGAAACGCCAGGCGCTACTTCAGCCATTCCTCAAAAACCCTTGGCCACCATCCATCAACACGGACGGGACGAAGGCTATGCGATGGATTGGTCGAGTCTTGATGTTGGAAGGTAAAGTTGAACAAGAAAGCAAAAGAGGTTGACTTTTTTTTTTTCTTCTAGACTTTTGACAGGTGACAACAGCGGCAAGATATATCAAACGATCCTCAGTCCATCCGGGGTACAGACAGAGACGGTAGCCTTTAGAGAACATCGGTCTTCTGTAGAAGATCTTCAATGGTCACCTACAGAAAACAGTGTGTTTTCTTCTTGTTCTGCCGACGGGACAGTCAAGATCTGGGATACCCGTAACAAGAAGCGTTCTGCGGTGAGCGTACGTGCCTCTGGTTCGGATGTGAACGTGATCAGCTGGAACCGAAAGGCATCCTATCTTTTGGCGAGTGGCCATGACGATGGTGTGTTTAGTGTCTGGGATCTTCGTACGTTCCGACCCAATGCAGAGAGTACACCTGTGGCCACTTTCAAATGGCATCATGGACCTATTACATCGATTGAATGGCATCCTACAGAAGAATCTGTTCTGGCCGTATCGGGTGCAGATAATCAATTGACCTTATGGGATCTCTCTGTTGAACCAGACAGTGAACAAGAAGGCCAAACGATGGCCAACGAAGATGTCCCTCCCCAATTGCTCTTTGTTCATCAAGGTCAAGAAGATATCAAGGAATTACATTTCCATAAACAAATCCCAGGTTGTGTTCTCAGCACGGCCAACACTGGCGTGAATATCTTTAAAACCATCAGCATCTAGATTCCTTTTTTATTATTATTATTGCACTGAGATTGTTTGTATATAATAAGAATAATAACAATAATAATAACAAAAAAAAAAAAAAAATATATATAAAAAAGATTTTATTAAAAGAAAAACTATGTACACACTTGTTTTTTTTTTTTTAAAAAGCAACAGTAAAGTAAAAAAAAAAAAAAAAAAAAAAAGAAAGTTTTAGTCTGAATCTGAGTCATCCGAGCTAGAAGCGGAAGAGGGATCGGATTCACTGGAAGAATCTAGAAAGAGGGGGGTTATAAGAAAGAAAGAAAGGGAGGACTGCTTTTACCTTGAGGAGTGGTTTTTAAGCCGTTCTGTTTTTTAGGTGGATCTGTACTTTCATAATAAACATAGTTATGTAACTGAGTGAGGGTGGTGAGATCAAGTGAGTCAATATCCAATTCGATTTCTTCCTCATCCTATACAAAAAAAAAAAAAAAAAGAGGCTTTCAATACCAAAACAAGTGACGAGCGTACGATTTTTACGTTTCCGAGATGCGGCATGGAGGCTTGGATGATCTGTGCAATATGAGCGAGACGATCTTCTGGTAATTGAGAGATGGTCTCACTCAATTGCTTTTTTTGTTGAAAAGTAAACAAGGTCTTTTCTTCCTCTTCATCACTGGACATTTCCCGATACTTTGTCATTCGTTTCTTTTTTTTGGGAGATTCTTTCTTGTTGGGCAACGAACGAGGCGCGGCTCGTTTCTTTTTGACGGGCTGTGTGGATTTGATGGATTGAATCTGTTGAGAGATGGTGGCGATATGACGTTCGAGTTCAGCAATCTTGTCTTGCTCCTTATCGGGTCGCTTCTGAGGCTTGTTTTTTTTCTTATGGGGAGGTGAATTTGGCAGGGGAGTACGGGCGACGGGTTCAATCGGGGGTCGCTGATCCCATTTTTCCTCAAAAACAGCCTGGAACTGTTTGGCCATGGTGTGGATCGGAAGCTGGGGTGGATTGTAGAGATAGCAGTTATCAAACATGAGATGAACATCGGCCGCAAACTCATCGGGTGATTGATAGTCGTTCTTGTTCAGCTTTTGTTCGATGGTGTGTAGATCCATAGGGTGTTGTACGATCGTAGGATAGTCGGGTATGTTGAGAGCGACGGGATCCACAGGGTAGAGGAAAGGGAAGGAGAGGTGGCGGTACTTTTGCTTCTTGAGTTCCTTCACTGTCTGAAGGCAGTACTTCATCCCCTTGGGTGAGGCAACGGTGAAAGTCTCTGGATAGTCTTTGGAAGGCATGTGGATCTCTCGTTTCGGACGATCATAGTAATCTGGCTGCTCTTCGTGGGGTGAACTGTGTTGGCTGAGGGGAGGCGATAGGGCGTCAGAGCCAGGCGGCATCTGTCTCAAGCCTTTCTCAAATGCAGACTCGACGTTTTGACAGAGCACAGAGATCATGGCTTCAGGTCCGTTGTATTTGAAGCAGTTGTTGAACACCAGTCGCACATCCGCTATAAACTCGTCCACAGCCGCATACTCGCACCCGTTCAACTTTTGATCCACCAACAAGAGATCCATCGGTCGCTTCACAATCTGTGGATAATCCGGTATGTTTAACTTGATGTAATCCACTGGGTTCAAGAAAGGACTGGCGTCTCGATGTTTCTTTAGATTTCTCATAATCGCTGCACAGTACTTTGTCTGGTCTTTGGTTATCGGTTGAACTCCCAGAGGTAATGGCTTTTGGGCTGGGGGTGAAGGCAAACCGTCGGCTGCACTAAGCATAGTTTACTTTTTCATGTTCAAAGAAACTCTCTCTCTCTCTCTCTCTCTCTTTTTTAAAAAAATAAAACTACGCGTATTTTTATCTCTTTTTTTTTTTTTTTTTTTTTTTTCCAAAACGCCATTATTTTTTTTTTTTTTTTTTTTTTTTTGTATATAGAAAAAGCTACCTTTTAAATGTTGATGTGTTATTAATAGGTGTTGTTTCCATTTTCTTTTTTTTATTATGATTTAAAGTATTGTTTAGTAAAGAGAAAAGGAAAAATTAACAAAAAAAAAAAAAAAAAAAAAAAAAAATATATATATATTGAAAAATAATAAAAAAAGGAAAAAAAAAAAAAAAAAAAAAAAAAATTTTTTTTCTTTTATTTTTCTTTGTCAAACTTTCCAAGCATTACGTCATCATCCCTTTCTTCTACCAAACAATGTTTTTCTAGATTTTTGCTCTTTGGAGACCAGTTTTGCCAATTCATGAACAGGAATTGAGCCTGTTGTTTTCCAGGCTTGAAAAGTATCAATTTCCTGACGAATGGCACTGGTGGTAGACTAAAGAGAGAGAGAGAGAGAGAGAGAGAGGTGAATGGGCGAGTGAGTGAGTGTGGCTATGTATTACCTGTAGGTGAGACCAGAGAGGATGCTGAGAAGATGTTTCTTGTTTGACTTGCTGATAAGCTTCTTGAATGAATTGGGCGTCTTTTTTGTAATGATGATTGATCCAAAGGGATTGCTCTTCTGTGTCTAGAGAAAAGGTCAGTTTGTTTATATCTAGGACATTCGTGCATACGCTCTTCTTTAATATTGTGTTGTTGTAGTTGATTTCTGAGTAAAGCGACGGTGCTAGAGAGCTGATTAAGATAAGTGGATAGGTCTTGCACTTTTTCTACATGCGTTTCTTTTAAAAGCCTGAGTTCGGTTTCAGTCTGTAGCTTTTCTTTTGTGTATTTCTCTTGGTGACGTGGAAATCAGTCAAAAAAAAAGGCTTGTTTTTTTTTTTTTTTTTTTTTTACCGTTGACAGAGGTTTCAAATTCACCCCTTTCGTTTTCCAATAGCCTGCATTGGTGTCGTGTTTTGGTGAGTTCTTTGTTTAAGGATTCCAGCTGAGTCTAGAATAGAGAGTGAGAGAGAGGAAGGTGTGTAGTGGATTTACCTTGAGTTCTTTGATCTTTTCGTCCTTGTCCTTCATCAGATGTTCGTACACTTGTTTTGCTAAAAAGTCTTTAGGGAAACACAGGGTTTGATAGAGGCTTACATTCAAAAGGCTGATGGGCACTAAATAGACAATGTGGGTTATCAAAGCCACCGGGTAAGTGGAGTGTACCTGAGTGGGGTAGGATCGAGCAGATGATGATTGATTTGTTTTCTTTTGACTACAAACGGAGTGATTTTCTTGCCTGGTGATTGTCTGATGCACTTGCTCTGAGACATTGCTATTTGTTCTGATTGCTTTATAGAAAGAAATAGAAAATAAGAGGGTAAGAAAAAAAAAAAAAATCAAGTATTTATGATACGTTGGGGAATGCTTCCCAAAACCAAGGATGGGTGATTTAAATTTTTTTTTTTTTTTTATTATAATTTTTCATTTTTATTTATTTCAGTACAAAAAAAGGGGGGGGGGGAAACCTTATCAAAAGGCAAAAAGACGAATACAGACAACATGTTGAGGCAAACCAGGCTTTAAGGGATGTGTGTTGGATGGATATAATGAAAAAAGGGGGGGGGTCTATTTTCTAGTGAGTTTGAGTAATCTTTGACGTTCTTTTGTTCTCATAGCCTGACGACGGTTCTGGAACCAGATTTGAACCGTTCTTGGGTTCATGTTTAACTGACGACCGAGCTCAGCTCTGACTTGGGTGGAAGGGAAAAAGGTGCGATCAAAGACTCTGTTAAGGACCTGCAACTGTTCAGAGTTGGCTCTTCTTCTCTTTGCCTTGACCGGCTCATCGTCTTCCTCATCGTCTTCTTCCTCGTTGTCTTCCATGTCCTCTTTGGCCAGGTCCCAGTAGTCTTGCTGGGAAAACGGATAACAACCAGAGTAGACAGAGGATACGCTGGTGGGTGATGAAGAAAGTGAGGGCGAAAGTGAAGGGCTTTTGGGGACAATTCCTTGTGTTGGGTAATCGTTATTTAAAAGGTTGGTAATGTCCAGCATAGCAGGTCTTTTATATCTGTCATTCAACATGTGGTTCAACGATAACATCTGAAAATAGACACACAAAAAGAATCAATCAATCAATCAATAAAATAAAAAAAAAAAAAATAAAAAAAAAAATAAAAGGGAATTAAAAAGACCAAAAAAAAAAAAAAAAATAGTGTATTTATCTATTTTTTATATATTTTCTATTTTTGTAAGTGTATATCTCTATTTTGTTGTGATGAGGCATTCTATTTATTAAAATCCGCTCGAGCCAACTTTATGTCAAAAGCCAAAAATAAAAAAAGAGTGGTTTTGATTTCCAGATCACACAAAATACGGGTCTTCTTTCTGCTCTTCCTACGCTTTAAAAAATCAGTAAATTTTTCTCCGGGGACCCGCTTCTATCCTGTGCGACAGCAAGCAAAAGCTCACGCCACATTTCCAGCCAACCAGCGTTGAAAATGAAATGTTCTTGGATAAAACACGTTTTTTTGAAATCTTCTTATTCGCTTTTATGATCTCTTTTTTTTTTTTTTTTTTTTTTTTTATTGCGCCGACTGTAATCTGGTATTTTAAAATGAATTCTTGTAGAGAATGTAATACACTGCAAGTATATTTTCTATTATTTTGGCTTTCAGACATTAAAAATTCTTTTATTTGTTGTTTCACTGAGAAAAAAATTTTTTTTTTTTTTTTTTTATTATTATTATTATTTTATTATTATTATCCTTATTATTATTATTATTATTATTATTCTTCTTCTTCTTGTGCGTCTTTTTTGGTCTTATGTCTTGATTAGGAAATCCGTCCAAAATAGGTTTGTGATCTTCCTTTTCACTTTTAATATAAAAAAGGTGTCAAAAAGCTTGCACGTGAATTTATAGAACAGTCCTTCTTAAGGCAAATCACGCTCTTTTTGGGGACTCTTTCTTAATCCAAATAAAGCGATCACAATTTAATATCGCCTTTTGGCCTTCTCACTTAAAACGTGTTGGCTCGCTTTCAGGGCCAGAATCAAACTCCTCTGGCCTAGCCATCCTCTCGCTCTCGCTTTCTCTTTCTCTTTCTCTTTCTTGGGCGGATTCAGAAAGCGCTTTGATTGTACCCCAGATTAGATCGCTCTGCCCCTTTTTTAGATCCACCGCTTGGCTACCGTCGATTTAGAACAGCGACAGGCGGGCCTTGGTTTGTCTGTTGTCTTTTGTTTTTCCAGAAAAGTGATATTGTTTCCCTTTACAATCACTTTTCTAAAGCACATAGTCGGGGATACAAAGCTTGCTTAGTAAAGAAAGCAACATTGAGACTCCTTTTGATGATTTCCTTATGAAAATGTCGTACTTTTAGAATTTCGTTCAACTATTTTTGATTACACAATTACAATTACATTCAACTTATTAATATCAAATCCTTCGGCTCTAAATTGAACAACTGCGCTCTCCCTTTTCTAAACAAAATAAGCTTTTTTTTTTTTTTTTTTTTTTTTTTTTCGTGCCTTTCTTTTTTTTTTTTTTTTTTTTTGGCTCTCCCAATCTTCTTAGCCCTGCTCTAGAACGGAACTGTCTTACCGAAATCGTTTGCTGTTACACGCCTCTCTTTTTTCCTTTCTTGGTAATTTAGTCTCTCCTTGAGGCGTGACGTAGTCGATACGCACACACCGCCACGCGTCAGACACGCCATCACCGCCCCCCCCCCTTTCTCTTGTTTTCTTTCTTTTTCTCTTTCTCTTTATGAGTCTGTTTGTTCCCGTTCCCAACTATGACAGTCAATGGCTGGCGCAATCCACCTTGATTCTAGTAAGCACCATCAAAGCCCTTTGAAAACAGTTATTCAATCGGCATACATATAGCCCATGGTCTCTATAGGAAATGTCCCTCAACTCACCGCCGATCTCTTCATTCACACATTTGCCCTGCAACGCATTGGATTCATAGACTCTCACCACGTCTTGCCTGTTTCCGGCGCGCGTGAAGATAACCAACAGAGAGGGACAACCGTACCCATCGAAGGTATAATTCTCTTCATTAACACCGCCTTTTATTCACCCCTAGCAAAGTCTATCAATCCTCATGTCGTCGATGGACTTGTGTACAGCAGAGAGCACCTACCGCAAAGGGCAGAAGAAAGGGTTATGTAGAAGACATGGTCCAGTTCGCTTCTCAGTTTCAACACGTCTATCTGCTCACTTCTGTTGACGCTTCCTCTCGACTCGACTCTCAAATCAATAGCATTCCCTTTCGCGTACTGGGAAAACACACTCAACGTTCGCTGGATTTAGGTGTTCCCCTCTTGGAAACTCCCGCCGATCAAAAACTACATTTGCCTGGAGCTGGCCTAACTTCTCTCATTTACGAAAAACTATTCGACAAAGCAACCCTCTTTCTCATGTTTGCTCTTGAAGGAGGTAAAAACGTTTGCATCCTTTGGCTCCACAATAACCCCCCCCCTTGCCCTTTCTTCTCTTAGATAACGTACAGGACAGCATCGAATTCGGAAATTACGTGAATACCGCATTGGATATACATACCCTCCAACAGTGGACACCGCCTAAAAGTTGGGAGTTTTTATTTGGATCTCCATTTAATCCAGATCTGTATCATTAAAATGTTTCTTCATAATCTAAGCCCTCAGCTTCTTCTTCTTCCTCTGGAGGTACTTCAAATCCTTCCTCGGTTCTATACAGAATCGATTGGATCTCTCGAATGCATTCTATCTCTTCCGAGGTCGCGTGTCCAGCTATCTCTAATTGTTCCTGAACTAATATCTCAATCTCTCTTAATTTGCCAAAATAAAAATCACGTTCCTTTTCCAATCCATCCACTGTTACTTTTAATTCCGTGATCTGCTGTCGGCTCTTGTCCCCTCCACTTTCGCTCGTGCGCGTACGGGCGGCCGTATTGGCTGGTCGGACCCCAGGGCTCTTGCCTATCCCTCTCCAATTAAATCTCTTAAACCCTCCTTTCTATCTGTGCATACCTGCTGCTGCTTTCTTTACCGCTCGTCCAGCCGGACTCTTGGCTGATCCTCCTTTTCTACGTAACAAAGCATCGTATTCCCCACCAGGAAAAAATTGATCCCAGTACCGCTTCATCCATTGCATAAACTCTAGATTATCTTGGAATTTACACTTCAATAGTTTGTCTACTGGAATCACCTAATTCATCTTGCCATTAGATCCCCCTCCCCCTTCTCTCTTTCTCTTCTTACTTTGTCAATCCTAGTAGAACAAAAAAAAAAAAAAAAAAAAAAAAAGTAGCAATCAAAACATTGTTTCCATCTTTTTTTTTTTTTTTTTTTTGTTACTTGTGTTTATCAAAAGATGATTGAAGTGCTTTGTAATTCGTCACATATTCATATTCATGTTTCGTATCAAATTTAACTTTGCTCATCTGAACATCGTCTATTCTCTTGAGTCAATTCCTTTTTTTCTTTTTATATTTACAACAGATGGAGAAGCTTTTTACTAAAGATGGAATCCATAATCTGACAATAAGCAGCACCTAAAAATAAGGTTTACAACGCGTTTCTCTTTGGTCTCTTCTTCTTCTTCATTTTACCTGTTCCAGCCTGCTCAACTTTGGTATAGTTCACTTGTAATAGATCATTAACCCAGGCTAGTAATTCCGTCCGAGATTCTCCCATCGTTTGACTAAAGAAAGAAAACAAAAGGCACACAAAATTTCCGTGATGTCATTCGTCCGTTTCCTGTGCGTTTTAAACTGGCGCTAGGTTAGTCCTCTTTTACTTTTTTTTTTTTTATTATTAGCTTTCTTCATCGCACCATGTCAAACTACTACTTTGTTATTGTTGGAGCAACAGATAATCCTATTTATGAGGCAGAGCTAACTCCATCTTCACGCTCCAATGCTTTTTCTGATGCAAATAGAGTAAACACCATTAAATATCCATATTGCTTTGGCCTGATCCATTGATAATAATCTCTTCAGGCTTTTTTTTTTTAAAAAAAAAAAAAAAAACTACATTAGCAGAGAGATGAACACAAACACCTAAACCAGTTTATTATACATGCGGCATTAGATGTCGTGGAAGAATATCAATGGAACGTACAAACCATGTATGAAACAGATTTTGTTTTAAAGAAAAACCAAAAAAAAAAAAAAAAAAAAAAAAAAAAAAAAACTGACATACGACTAGGTACCTGAAATCTATTGATAGATTCAACGAATACTACGTCTCTTGTTTTATCACTGCAGGAAGTAAGCCAATATCTGTTTTTTTTTTTTTTTTTTTTTTTTTTTTTTTTTTTTGGTTTATCCAACCTTTTTTTATATTATTTTATACATAGACGTTAAATTTATGCTCTTGCACGACCAAAAATCAGAAGATAGCATCAAGTCCTTTTTCACGGAAATTTACGAACTGTATATAAAAATCATAATGAACCCCTTTTATGAAAAGAACGCTTCTATCACCAACCCTTCGTTCGATAATCGGATTCGTTTGGTTGCAAGACGATTTCTTTAAATGATCCTTTATATATTCAACAAGTAGTAATAAAACCAAAGATATCTTTATCGTAGTTCCTTTTTTTTTTTTTTTTTTTTTTTTTTTTTAGGATTCACCATGAGTCCAGACGTCCAGTCTTTCATTAAAGTATTTTTCTAATCGGTTGGCACATCGACCATAGTTGGTGGAATCACTGTTGTAGAGTCGACAGTTATCAAATATTTTCTGTACATCACGAATAAATTCGTTCATGGTTTGATACACATCGTTTTCTACGTTATGATCCAGCGTGGACAGGTCTATAGGACGTTTGGATACCTTTGAGTATAGGTGCATACATATATACACTTGTTTTTACCCATGGGTTCTTTAATCACATCATAGTAATCCACAACTTCATCAGCATTGACAGGTTCGTGAAAAGGCCAAGAATGGGCATGCGCTCTTAACTCGCTCACTAGATGTCTCATCTGGTTATAATGAGGCTGGTGGCGTGGGCGGTTGGACCTATATGTTTAGACATGAGTTTCTGTCACCTTTCTATACAACATTTACAAAGCATCCATTTCAGGTGTCCATCCAGACTCTTTCACACCGGGTACCAAGAAAGGGTCAATACTTCTCTTTCCTTGTTCATTGATAGGCATCTGTAGCCCGGGGTATATAATGTGCGACGTAGAGTGTTCCTTCATCTTTTCGAAAACCGCATTACGTTGAATTGTCAATGTCTCTTGTATCTTTAGGTATTTCACTTTAGGAACCGTTGTGCACTAAACGAGATGTTTTTTTTTTTTTTTTTTTTTGTTAATAGCCCCCACCCTCATAGAAGTCGATTTCTCCTACCTGCATGATAGTCCCTCCTTCGTAATCCTTGATATAACCCACCCATTTTCTCTTGTCTAATGTGATATCGGTTGTAAAGCCTTGTTTTTTGAAATAACCGGTAGCGTAATTGTCTGCATAGGTTAGGTAATGTTTCATGTTGGTATATGTCGAGATATGATCTTTGAGATGGCTCATCAGAAACGAACCGTAGCCTTTCACTTGTTCTGTTGAGGCAATAGCACAAAAAACAATCTCTGCAAACTCTTGTTCATCAAAAGGTCGATAACAGATACCGCCAATGACCTTCATCGGTTTTCGAATCAAGGCTATACTTCGATGGGTACGGTCATACACTAACCTCGCAATGTACTCCTTAGGCATCTTGGGTAGCTGTTTTTGAAAGATGTTTTTTAGGCCTGTCAAAAGGATCATGCTTTCCCGGCCATTGTCGTTCTCTACAATCCGCACTTCAATCAGCCCAAGTCTTTCTTCAGTCATGGCCGGTGTCTCTTTTCGATCGGATTCTGGAGGTGGACTGATGGGCTCAATCTCTATATCCTCTGTCTCTCTATAGCTGGACGGGGGCCGTTTTCCGTTCTCATGTCGAGTAGGCGGCTTCTTGGCTGCCACCGGTAGGTCATCTTCTAAAAAGTTTTTCATAGCTACCACTTCACTATCTAACTCTGCAACCAGCTCTTCTTCCTTATCCTCTTTGCTTTCCTCTTTGATCTCTACTCTTTCCTGTTCCTGTTCCCCTATTTCTTCTTCGCTTTCTTCTTCTTCACTGTCTTTTTCTTCCTCTTCACTCTCTTTTTCCTCTTCCTCCTCCTCCTCCTCCTCCTCCTCTTCCTCTTCTTCTTCAAAAGTAGTCCTCAATCGCTTGGCGGCATCTTCTTCTTCTTCATCACTACTATCTCGATTCCGTTTAAAGAACGATCTGTCTTCGACTGAAGAAGGTGATGAGGCCTCAGACAGGAAATCCACAGCGTTTTCTTCTTGTGCTTGCGCATTATATAATATTTGTCTAAAAAAAAAACACACACACACACAGAGTTAAGGAAACATTCATTTTCTTGTAATCGACCTACTTTCTTAGAGAAGCAATATCTTGATCCATGTAATCATAATCGTCTACTTTTCCTTTTTCCTATCATAACATAGGTTTAGACCGTTTTGTTTTAGACAGTTTGTTACCTCTAGTAATTCCTCAATGCGTAACGCTACTTTAAATCGCCTGGTCCAGTCTTTCTTGTTGTCTACATGTTGGTCTACTTCATGGCCGCAAGAACAGGTATAAGATAAGAACGGCCTCCAACCTTGACAAGCGCAAGCATCACAAGGCAAATGCCGTGCAATCTTTAATAATTTCTCAGTTTCAGTCGTATTTTCAAATTGAGGAAACAACTCATTTTGGGTTGTTTTATTTGACATGACCAACAAAAAAAAAAAAAAAAGAGAACAGCGCTTCAAGTTGTAAAAAAAAAAAAAAAAAAAAGTTAAACGCATTTTTTTCAAGATGTTTGTTATGCGGTTATTTAAAAATATATTTCGTTTCTTTTTTCAAAATAAAAAAAAAATAAAAAAACGTTTGAAAGAACAGAAGGATCAATAAAGACTCTCAATGTTTCTCTTCAAGCCAATAATAAACAAATTGTTTCCAAAGTACCTTTTTTTTGGTTATCTTTGTATAATCGCGTCTTTTCTTTTAGAAAAAGAAAGTAAACTCCTTTTTGGTGGTGAAAATAAAGACAGACTCTCTAAGGTCAAACAAGTCCATTTCCTCTTTTCAACATGAGCTCAATATACCGTAAAAACCCGCATTGGCATTTTCTATAACACTATCCAATGACCTTTGTACCCATGGGACTCGTTTGGTGTGTGACTGTCTCTAGCTACAAATAAGGCATAAATGTTTTTCTTTTTCTTTTTTTTTTTTGGGAGGGAATTTGCTTTGTAGAGATATATGTATAAATGAACAGCCACGACTCACTTAAAAGATCCAATGATTCCAAGTCTACCACAGCCAAAAAAAAGCAAAAGAAGCTATCGGAACAAAAAAATGATCCAAGCCCCACTAAAAAGGTACCGACTTCGTCCAAGTCTAAGAAAAAAAAGTCTATGCAGTACAAATCGAAAGTTCAGAATAAACCAACACCTGCTAAATTGACAGTGACAAAAGACATGTTGCTCAAGCCAGCTCATTTAGAACCAGAAAGTCAAAAGCAATTGATTTCAGATTCAAATTTGGAGGAGAAAAAGATAAAAACCTCCACACAGTTTCGAAGAAAGCCTATAGTTAAATCAGCTACCTCAAGTTCAGATTCAGAAGACACAGATATGGAAGAAGTAAAGAAACCAACACAGACTCGAGTAATAATTCAGAAAAAAAAAGCAATCAAACAAGCTAGTTCTGACTCGGACTCGGATGATACAGACATAAAAAAGGCAAAAAACCCAACACAGACTCGAGCAGTAGCCCAGAAAAAACAACTAGCTAAGCAATTTAGCTCTGACTCAGACTCGGACGATACAGACATGGAAGAAGTAAAGAGGCCAAAGCAGTCTCGAGTAGCAGTCGAAAAAAAACAAGTAGCTAAGCAATTTAGCTCTGACTCGGACTCGGACGATACAGACATGGAAGAAGTAAAGAGGCCAAAGCAGTCTCGAGTAGCAGTCGAAAAAAAACAAGTAGCTAAGCAATTTAGCTCTGACTCGGACTCGGATGATACAGACATGGAAGAAGTAAAGAAACCATCAAAGCCTCAAAAGATGCCAACACAGTCTCGAGCAACAACCCAGAAAAAGCTTGTAACCAAACAAGCCAGCTCCGATTCAGATTCGGACAGCACGGATATGGAAGAGGTAAAGAAACTACCAAAGCCAACACAGGCTCGAGCAGCAACCCAGAAAAAGCCCATAACCAGACAAGCCAGCTCTGAATCAGACTCAGATAGTACAGATGTAGAAAAGGAAAAGAAGCTGCCAGAGTCTCAAAAAAGACCAACAAAGTCTCGGCCCACTACCTCAAAAAAACATGCATCCCAGCAAACCAGTTCGGAATCAGACGACAGTGATAGAGAGGCAGTAAAGAAACAATTTCTATCAAAGAAATTCATTTCAGAATCGGATTCAGATTCGGATGATACAGACAAAGAAAAAAATCAAAAAAAAACAACCACGCAAACCGCCAAAGGTAAAGACGACAAAGCAGAAAGCGATTCAGACAGCAATTCAGATGAAGATGGTACTTTTGTATACAGAAAACAAAAGAGGCTCAATTTAGAGAGGAATCGGATTTCAAATCGAAAGACATGCGCCTATGACGAGAACAGAAGCGCAGCTTGGAATTATAAAAACAAAGCGTCTGACGCTTTTGTTCCAACGGTTTATGAAGACTTTTTTATTTCAGACTCTGAATCTGACACAGATTCTGGTGACGATTATAATTCGGACAGCTTTCCTGTTTGGCAACAAAGTTTGCGTGGTAAAAAAGAAGGCGAAACAAATTGGCCCAAAAGGAAAAAGTTTGGATACTCGGATAATCTAAAGCTAGAAAAGCGTGTCAAAAAAATCTGCAGAGTATGAACAAAAGAAAGAAAGTGGGTAATTATAACGGATACTCACAATCGTCTCAACAGCGTGAAAACATATCGTTTCAGGAAGTACAAGAGATATTTGCATCAGAACGACCTACAACGCATAAAAAATTTTATCAAAAGATTGCTCGGGTTTTCCCTAATGTACCCATTAAATCTATTGTTGCTCACTGCAGAGACTCTTATCATCCCAATAGAAATAATAAAGAATGGACCAAAGAGGACGTCAGTAGGCTAAACCAGTAAGTGTTTGAAAATACATCTCTACAATCACTATTATTGCGGCTGTATTGAACTTTGCAAAGATTGGTAGAATTTCATGGAAGAAATGCTAGACTGATAGCCAAAGACATGAACAGAATGACTTCGGATGTTCAAACATACATGTCCAAACATCTTAAAGACGATAAAAAAAAAAGTAAGCTCAGTAATAATCCACTATCACTTTTTACTTTCATCATACTTACAGAAGATTTATTAGATAACAAAAGTCGATGGACAAAAGAAGAAGATGAAGTTCTTGCTAAAGGCATTACTGAACTTAAGGCTAAAAACGGCGAAAGCTTTCAGATCGCATCACTAGAGCGTCTGTTTAATGGAGAGAAATCTAGATTTCAACTCCAAAATAGATATAAGCGAATCAAGCATTTGATACAGCCCGATGGTTCCTTACTTTCCAACCGAAAAGCCAATGTTTTAGAAGAATTGGAGTTTTTAGAGAGGCAAGAAAAAAAAAAGGGGGATACGAGCGAGCATCTAACAAACTATCGAATATAGACTAAAAGAGCAAGTGGTAGAAGAAAAACTTGTAGAAGAGTCACAGTTGAACTTTTCTAAATATTGTGGATTTGCGTAAATATATATCTATGTATATTGCTTTTTAATATCAAACTAATCTGTTGTTGTTGTTTTTCCTATAGAAAGCCAACTTTTTATTACCAAAGGCGAGCTACAATACCCGGATTTGAAAAAATGAAAGTGATAGGTTAGTAACCAACAAATAGTCGTAGAGCAGTTAGCTTAACGCGTAACAATTAGATATTCTGAATACTCTTATTAAGAAGCAAAAAATTATTGTCGATTCGAGAAGATCTGAGGGCTTATTGTAGACCCTCTTTTCAATAAAAAAAAAAGCCAATAAATCTTTGCTATATCTATATAAAATATACAATAGCTTGAACACAAAGGGTGTTTTTCGAAGGGAAGACCCTTGTGTACAATAGTATAGCCAAAAAAGTAACCTGTTTTGTGTAATTCGATGGAAAAGCCTAGTCTGATATCCTTGTGTTTCAAGCCATTTTTGGAAAACAGAAAAGAACGTTGTAGCTGAAGGCGTTTCACAGCGAGTACATTGAAAATAGCTTAAACTTACAATGTTTTGTGTTTAAATTCCCGCTTTTGAATACAAAGCTTCTCAAACAAGTACAAACCTTAAACAGTCAGTGTAAATATCACAGACTTTGTTTTCATTGATACAAATCAATGTTATTGTTTGCATAAATTACATACATTTCCACTTAAGACCATTTCATACTAAACAAATTTAGACGCGTTTTCCTTTGAAAAAAGAAAATGCAACTAAAACATAGAATATACACTAAAACAAAAAGCTTGATACATAACTTTTGAGAAGAGGACGAGTCAGTTTAGAACTCAAAAGAGACAAACTAGCATGAGCTTTTAAATTATACTATAACACAAAGTTATTGCTTCTTATTTTTTTTATAGGTAAAGTATTCTTTAGTTATAATATATTGTAACTACGTTTTTCTTTTTAAAAAAATAGACAGTCATTTACAGTCGGTAGATCTCTCGATGTCAGGCCACCCTTGCTTAGAACACCAAGCAAGACAACGCTATACATTTTTTTTAGTTGTATGTCCAGTAACTTTTTTCTCTAGACGCAAAGAGAAAGTATATAAAGAACATTATTGTTGAAAAAGTATAGACTTTGGCTGAATCTGAAACATACAGACTGTGTTCGAGAGAATATTGAGCAGACGCAAGACGGGTACTAACAAAACCATTTACAAAAATACAAAATGAGTAAGGATGTTGAATACGGTGCTTGAATGAATTCGAAGCCATCTTCTGGACGTCAATTTTAAAATCGTAAACACAAAGCTTTTTAATGATCAGGTCAAGCTAGGGTAGCTTTTAGGTGATACAATCGAATTAAAAAAAAGAGCTCTTTTTTTATTCCTAGTATTGGACTTGTAATAGTAAACTCTGACAAAAGTATAATTATGAGTCTTAGTTTTTAAGAGAGTGGTCTTAACTAGACAGATAGTATATAACCATCCCAAAGTCATGATACTAACTCTGGCGTAAGGTTTATGAAAAAAAAAAAAACAAAACAAAAGAGCTTCTGGTTTTTGGGTTTTATCTGAGCGTAATTTATTAATGACGGAAGCTGTTTTCAGATGTCCTAAGCTACTATTGCAAGATTCATAATGGCCGCTTTATCATATGGGTATGACAAAAAAGTCCTCGGATGAGAATACAGGCTGACAATTCTTTTTTAACCTATTTATCCGTAGTATTTGTATATTAGTGAGTGTTAGTATTTAGCGTGTGGTCTTTGTTTAGAGCATAGATCAGAGCTCTGAAAAATCGTTTTACCTTGTCTACTGACTTTTCTATAAGAGGAGCTATATTAGATTTCATCTTACAAAACTAAAACAGGATTTGATAGTCGCTATAGTTCCATTGCTATATTAAAGCGGAATATATAATGCCAAAAAAAAAACTATTTACTTGATTTTAGTCATGATGTACTTACATTTATTTGCTTTCACAAATCAAAAACACATTACGAAATAGCATTCTTTCTACAATCTGCACCAAAGATTTTATTTAAAGCACTCAGTAGAATAAAAACGAATAAGCTTTTGAATAACCTTTTCTACAATACGTCTGGTGTGTGGATAAGCGGCTCTAAGTTCTTGGAGTCCAACGAGTAATATTCTGAGCCAGTTTTTTCTCCCCGAATCGGCTGCCCTTTAAGACAACGCGTTTTAGTTTACAGTTTCCGCGTTTAAAGTTCTAAAAGCAAAAGCTATATGCTTATAAGATACTGAAACTAGCTAAACAGGAATGGCTATGATATCAAGTTTATAGAATGTTGAAGAGCTCTTTTGAACTCATTTAATATCAATAATTGTCTTACCTCACTTTAATTTTTTAGGTTACATTTTGTTACCATGCTTTCGTTTCTTTTACCCTAAGCGGTCTAAATTTTTGTAAAAAAAAAAAAAAAAAAAAAAAACCTGTCATATGGCATTTTACTTCAAAACAATATATAGGCTACAACTACTCTTTTAGGAAAATATATTCGATATATTTGTGTGTATACCGTCATGTCATATCAAAATATAGTAGCTGCTCTGAAAGTATGCATTGGCTGACTTTCTCCAGTGGAGTCATCTTTTACGACTGTTTTTGCGTCAAAGAGCTAATGTTTGGCTGTATACGAAAAAAAAAAAGATTCCTACTTTAGGCATACCATCTAAAAACAGATTCCAACCTTTTCAGTATTTCAAATTGGAACATGTAGCCTTCATACCTCTCCTCTTTAAAACGTTAGGCGTACAGCATTATTTCAAATCTACTGTTTTAATCACAAATTTAATGAATCTAGTTTTCACAACGTAAACAAAAGTTAAATCATCCAAGTTTTTTTTGTTCGCACAAAAACAGCAACACCTTTCACACAATAGAACTTTTCGTGCTAATGAAAAAGAGTACTACTAGCAAACAGAGCGATGTAGCGATCAACCAAGGTTTTTGCCTTATTGATCAATTTGTGTACTTTTCCCCTAGATACTCAAATACAAGGTCCTAAAGAACCAAATATGTCTGTTTCAGCCGATCATTAGATGGAGTCTAGCACTTTGTACAAGGATGACCGGAGCACAAAAATGTGGAACTAAACTTTTAAAAAAATTGTTCTTTGTTTATTAATGAATATTTGAAATACATGGACGTTATATTGAAGCCGCGTATACGTTGTACGAATTCGTCTAAAAATACCCAAAAGCCCAAAAACGTATACACATGTTTAGATACAGGCAAATTAGGTGCTTACAGTCAGCGTAACGCTAAAGGGCGAGTTTTTTATGGCAAAAAACGGCAGGTTTGGATTAGCAATAGGTGGTTTGTGTTTTTCCAAAAGGCGGCTGACAGCCATGTCGTTCAGCACAATGTATAAACTTTTTGGTATTTTTTAGTTTTGAAAGACAAAAAAGGAAATGCACTAGTCACTAAAATTGTTTAGTATTGCTGCTAGTTTATAAAGGGTCTTAAACGTTATTAAGTGAAATCAAAATAAATAGTCAAGGACTCTGACACGCCCTAATTATGACCAAACCAGTAGGAAAGGTTTTTGAAGAACTTAAAGCCTCATAGAATTAAGCAATTAAGAGATCTCCCTCAGAGTAATGGAGAAGGTTAGAAGGTTGTCATCCTTAAGTCTATCAGCAAGCCTGAACGTTGGGACAGAAGCTGGAGAGCTCATCCTTACAACCTTTAAAATTGTCCAAAACTCTCGATATCTGGAAGACCAACAATTTAAGGACAAAAACAAAACGACGGTGTTTTGTTCCAAAGACGCCAAAAAAACTCATAAAGCAAGATGAAAACATAACATTCTAAAATATAGCTTCAATCTAAACAAGAAACGCCAATAACGAATGAGAAAAAAGCCGCGCAATTTTATAATTCATACACTATATATTTTTGGTAAAAAAAAAAAAAAAGAAATTAATACACATACGTCCAAGTTTCTCATTATTCCAAATCACAAATTGAAAGCTCAAGTGTTTAGAAAAAAAATCGAATCGAGCGCAAGATATAATATGTAGTGAATGGGAAGGATAGGTGCGTAACATTGCAGAAATATATGATTTACAAATGCAACTCCGTACCAATATTTTGCATGAGTCTTTCTGATATACAATTTGGTCAAATATCGAAAAAGCTACAAAACTGCTACTAATAAGTTAAAGATAGATGGCTTTGAAGTTATGAGGTATTTCAGAAAAAAAGCTGGGAGAACTTTTGAACGAGAAGGAAAGGCCAAACACCAAGCTATGATGAACTGTCTGGAAGCCTCCGCACGATGTTTGGTCGACAGTCCCATTGACTGAAATATACCAAGTATTGTCGAGGAGCTTGAAGAAATGGAGTCAAGATTTTGTTTTGAGAGCAGACAAAGTAAGTTTTGGATATATGAGAGTATTATACAGACAACTAAAGAAATATCACAGCGAGACAACCTTTAATTAGTAAAAATCTACTGTGGAAGTCATCAGTAAAGATAGCAGAAATGCACCTTGTAGTGGTCGGCTATACCGGACTTTTCCGTTGATATAAAAACTTTAGTTGAGATGGTTTTGTAGCATTGCAGTCTTTGATCATTGCGTCCGCATTGAAGTTTTGATAGGAATTGCAACTATATAAAGTGTATTGCGTCCAACTGGTTTTAAGAAACAAAAAGATACAAAGTACACAGCTAACGTAAAACATGCCACAACGTCAATTTTTTATGGGGCTCCTACAACCACTTAGTATACTCTTTCTTAACTCAACTGACACACTCTAAAAGACTGTATTTCAAAATTGCTTAGAAAACAGTTCTATATAGTAAATTGCCAGATAGCTGCAAAAAAAAAAAAAGAAACATCCTTTCGATAAAATTGCAACCAGCCTTGAGAAAATAGTAGCCGCTTTTTAGAAAAGAAAGCACACCTTGAGAATTTGAAGCCCGCCCATTAATATTGTTACACTCATGAAATCGGTGAAGTCCAATTTTTGTGACTGTACACAGATGTTGTGTAGAGTTATAGACATAAATGGGGCTTCTCACGTTTTTTCTATAATAAAGTTTTGCGAGCAGTACAGCTGTCATACAACAAGCTTCCTCTAAGAATCTTGTTCTTTGTTTAACTGATTGAGGCTTGTCTTAAATCATTTAGTCAGTTCTCTAATTTTCAAAATTTTCAACCGCAAAAAAGCATACAGTTTATCTTTTGCAATTAAAGTATAACCAGCAGTGTAAAGTCTTCATCCTATTTTTTCGCTTAAAGAAAGCGGTTGATGCGATTATTTGTAGTATTGATAATCAGCTATTTTAATTGTCAGATTTTTGAGATAAAAAAGTTTTAAAAAGCTGGTCATACATTTACTAACAGGTTTGGGGAGTGTTTTATAGTTAAACGTTCCAGGTTTGGATATTTTTTCTTCTTTTCTTGTAAATTCAATTGCCAAATTAAAGAGAGAGGAGTAGTTTCTTCTTTTTTCTGGTTGTGCAAACACCTTAAAAATCAACAGCACTTTGGCTCAGTCGACTTGAGGTATTATGAATAGATTACATGATCTTCAGTTGAAATAGGTTCCTAGCAGAACTCTATAAAAAACTGGAGTAAAAACGAATTTTCAAGCTATATATTATGTTTTTTTTCCTTGGAAATCTATTATGTTAACAGTATTCAATGTTTTTTCGTCTTTACTGCCTATAGTCTGTTTTTGAACACACATAAAAGCTTAAAAAAAAAAAACTAACGGGAGAATTTTGAAGCTACATAAATAGAAACAGTGGTCTAAATACCAACATCCTTCCGTCTCCTCATTCATTACTTTTAAGAAATTAAACCACTTTTTTAAAACAGGGTTTTAGCTTTTTTCACATCTCCTCCCTTTTTTTTTCATCAAGAGAGCTAAAACATGAATACTATACCATCGGAATTGATGTGCCTCTAAGTTTCCGGTCATAACAGTATGTGGTATATTTGAATTAGCTGCAACAAACCTCTACGAAACAGAAAATACAGACTCTTTTTTCATCACCAAACACAAAAGAAAAAACTCAAAAGGATGTAGACACTTTGAGGGTTTTTGGTTGCCTATGATATACAATCTATCTTCAAACAGAGAGTGTTTTGATGTTTTAACAATTTTACAATATAAAATGTGCATCAATGTTGGGGCAATCTCATCACAACGCCTTTCGATACTTCTTAACCAATTTAGTTACTAAGGGCTATTGAAGGGGTAATGTATAAATGAAGACAAAGTATTTTATTAGTTCAAACAAAAAAAAAAACAAGGTTTATGGCTTTAGAAATACAACTGATTTTTTATTGTGTAAATGGTTTATCAATGAAATGTTTCTATTTTTTTGTCTCTTTTGTTTTGGTTGATTTGTATTAAAATGTAATGTATAATGTGTGTATATGTTTCATGAATAAAATACGAGTTTTTTTTTGTTTTTTGAATTTGTTTTACAGCTGGGGATCAAAAATAAAGTCCCTTCTGTCGCTCATTAAAGGCTTGTAGCTTGGTTCTTTGTTCGGTTTGATGAATAGAGGGTTTTTACTATAAGACAAGCGAATGCCCCCTTTGACAGAGTTTGTTAAAGGCTGACCCTGTAGTTCGTTCAAAGCTTGTGAGGCACAAACAATATCGTCGAATTCAATGAAGCACATAGGGCCCTGGGATTTTGTGCGGAAACACATGCGACGATAGCCCGGGAGGTTTGAAAACAGCAGTTTGAGTTCTTCTTCAGAAGTGTTAGGTGGTAAGTTCCCAACATAAAGGGTATTACAGGGAGGATTTTGGTCGGCTGGTCTTTGTATGCGAGTAGTATTGTTGTTTGACATGTAATGCTCGGGTTCTGAGTCACTCACAAATTTGAGTTTCATATGCTGTTGATGAAGTGAAGGTATCAATCCAAGACGGGAAGTGAACCCAAGGTCTTGATCGAGAGAATGAATGCCAAAGAAAGAGTCGGTCAATGAATTGGGAGAAAGAGGGTCCATATATAGGTCTGTTTTGAGATCCTGAAGCAGGTCGCTAGGTAAGGGTGAAAAAGTATCGTAGATCGAACTACTGGATACACTTGTTTCTAAGGTAGAAGGCAGGATGGCATTGGATTGAGTAGTACGTTTGATGTGTAGATTTTTCTTGGCCATCTCTGCTTTAAGAACAGTGCCTTTCTCTTGGTCGATTTTTTTGCCGTTCAATATATCAATAGACCCAAGGGCTTCTAAACGAGTCCTAAACCTAGCAAATCCAATCTAAATAAAAATTCAGCACAATAGTCTACATAATCTAATTTCGTACCATTTGTTTTTTCCCTCCATTGCTAGGCATACTATCGTCTTCTTGGTCCTTACAATGCCACTTTAATGAAGCAGCTTCAAAGCCTCGGCAAAAAGTAAACATGTTTTGAAATTCTCTTTCTGACATGTCTTCTGGAAATCCAACAACAAATATAGTAGTTACATCATCTAGGTTGCTGCTTGCTTGTTGGACAGGTGAATTGTTACGATATTGGGGCGATGAGGAAAGTGTGAGAGGTTTTTGAATGTCATTTAGATTTAGCGAATGTGCAAAATGTGTTGGCTCGCTGATCATCATTGAACAAAAAAAAAGAAGAAAAAAAAATATGAAGGGGGGTGTATTTTATGGGGTGTTGTCTGTGAAAACTTCGAAAAAAAAACTTTTCTGTATTTTTCCAAACAGTGATTGGTCAAATGATAAATAACAAAAGTCACTTGGTCTTTATTGGCTTGTCGGAGTGTTTCAATGTGCCATTGTATATGAGTGTGCCTGTCTGGAAAAATAGAATGTACATCTCAAGATAAACGTTCTGCAAAGATAAAAGATTCGGGCTAAAAAGGCAAATCATCGTAAAAATGTTTTCAAGAATAATGCTCAGTATCTTCACTTTAAGGATTTATTGTCTTTTGCTAGAAAGAAGGTTTTTTTTTTCATCAAAAACAAAGTTAGTATTTATAGGTTGAGCTGCAAGTTGGTATGTAAACAGTCTTAATAATGTACATGGACATATAATTTCCTGAGAAAAAAGACTGAAAGAGACAAAGTTAAGACTGTCACACACAAAAGTTTCAACAAATGAGACTATACAAGACATGATGATGGAAATATATGTATATCTAATCCAGTTTATAAAAGACCTGGTGATATTCTTCCAAAAAACCTATCTACAAACTACAAAAAGAATTATTTTTTCTTTTCCTACAAAAACCTGTCTTGACTAAATAAAATTCTTTACGGCAGCGTTCCCCTACAATTCTTATTTAAGTACTCGTAAAAGTACTTGAAAATTGTCTGGAATCGTTCAGTCCCAAGAGCAAAAACAGGAAGTTTTACTTTAGTGTTAACACTGTGCGACGCTAGTAAGTCCAGTGTAGTTCATTTTATCTCAAACCAGTGATCAAGATTGATTAACTGTATTAGTCTGTGGGTAATATTAAAGCAGGTATGTATAGTAGTGGTTAGGGGATATATGTACTTGGTAATTTGGCTGGATTTGTAAGTACATATGTTTTTGTCAAAAAAACGATAAGGTGTATACGCGGATGTTAGTTCCATTTCATCGCATATTTCAAAACATGTATAACAGTATCCTACATATTTTTATTATACGTAAGCTAATACACTATCCTCTTTTTCAGTTCGTTTATTAAAAAAGCCTGGGAAGAGTTCAACTTAATCCGGTGTGAAAACAGGGCTTACCAAAAAGATATAGCTCCTCACAAAATACATATACATTTTATCTTAGTCACGAATTCCAACAACATGCTTTTAGACATAATTCTTAATTTCGTGAGATAAATCGCAATTGTTCGTTAAAAAATGAAATTAAAAGCCTTTGCGAGTTCTTTTTTTAGTAATTGCTTTCAGGCCCTTGCTCTTTTATCTAGAGCAGCTGAAAGATTAAAGCTCAAAAGCGGCATTTTTATTACTATTGGAGTAGACAGTGTCGTTTCTTGACATACTTTAATACTCTTCGCTGCTTATATAATGTTTGTGTTAGCTAAAAAAATCCTTAAAACAAGAGCTTTGAAATCTTTGACTTGCCCTGAGTAGCTCCGTGTGTTTGTCTTTGTCTTAATAACACTATTTGTAGTGGTACAGCACCTGGAATCTGTACCTTTTCGCTTAAACTTTTTTGTTCTTTTAAGGGTGCTTGAGCATATTTTTTTTTAAAAACCTTCAGTACATGTGAACTAGAGCTTTTTTTCTAGCCAGTAGGGTTTAAACTTTTTATCGCATTGTATTTGCTGGCAGCAAAAGCCTTTTTCTCAAAGGTGTTCATCATCTACAATTTAGAGCACAACTGCAAAAATAAATAGCATAAAGATTGACATTCAAATGTATTTTTTTTTCAAGAAAAAGGATATTAAATACCAAAGTCTTACAGTACAAAATACATACAATTACAAGCTTCAAACACGCTCTTCTTTTTACAGACAGTTTGTTTTATCAGGCACGGTTAAGTGTCACACAGGCACTCGGGCCTTCCTAAATAGAGCCAATCAGTAGCCTCGATAGGATATAGTTACCAAGTTTGTGGTGGGACATGATCGCAACAATCAAACACCAAGAAAAAAAAACTTTGGAAAAGGTATACGTTGCATTTTACTGCCTAGAGTATAACCTTCTAAAATCTAGCACACGGTGGCTTGTACTTTGAGGAGATAGTGATCATATTATCTGTCTTGTTATTTATTTTTCAGATTACATAAGCCAATGTGAAAACTAACAAGTTTGCAAGGGCAAGAAGCTTTGTCCATGTCTCGCTCATGTTCAATAAAAAAAACTCTGAAAGACTCATTAAGTGAGTTCTGTCTAGGTCCGCAGAAGCTGCATTTCAAGTACACGTCGTATTATAGCTTATTTGTCACTACATTTTTGTTTATTGCGCTTTTCAAAAACAAGTGTCATTTAAATTTACGTAGCAAAAAACCATTTAAGCCCAAAATGACAAACTAAACTTCTAAAAAGCCATAACCACGCATTCTAAAGAAAGCTTTTATACTATCTGCATATAGCCAACTATTGTAAGATTTGATTTGAACTGAAGGCACAAAAGCCATTGTAAACTGAGGTATCTGTCTTTTTTTTTTTTTTTTTTCATGTGACTCCAAAAAAAGGCCAGGATTTTTTTTTCTCTCTCCTTTTCCTTTCCTTTATGAGTAAAATATTCGAATCAAGAAAGCCTGAACCCTACATCAAAACCACTTGCAAGCAATGCTTGACGCCATTAGAGTTTTTTCCTGAAGGCATTTCTTCTGGACAAAAAGTGTCTGTAAAATGCTGGGCTTGTAATGAGGTTGGTCTTTATGAGACCTCATCAACAAAGGCTAAACCAACCAGAATGAAAGGCAACGGTACAAAGAAATATTTTCACAACCTACGGAACCCTAAAAAAAATTCTCTTAGACGAAAAGCCCTATTCAACAGAATACTATGATCTCTTGGGCATAAAACCCTCTGCCAACCAAGATGATATCAAGAAGGCCTATCGTAAAATGGCTATAAAATACCACCCTGATAAAAATCAGCATGATCCAACGGCGGAAGAAAAGGTACATACTAATAATAGTAACAATTAAATACTCAAATCAGTATAGTTCAAAAGAATTTCAGAAGCGTATCAAGTGCTTTCGGATCCCAAATTAAGGAAAAGATATAATGAATATGGTGAAGAAAATGGAGTTAAGCCCGATGGCGGTTTTGGTAAGAAATGATATAAAGGGATAGAGAGAAAAAGGTAAACTGAAAATTTTTAGTTGATCCCGAGGATTTTTTTAAGCAATCGTTTGGAGGCGAGGCATTTGTGGATATAATTGGTGAGATATCAATCGGCAAGGAGATGCGGGAAGCAATAGACACAGCAGAAGACGAAGAAAGAGAATTGTCAGATCAAGAAAAAGAAGAAAGGGCCGCTCAAAAGAGCGAATCAGAGCTAGAAAAAAGTTTGGCACGCACTAAGCGAGTCGATACCTTGGCCGAAAAGTTGAAGGCAAAACTAGACTTATATAGAGGAGATGATGATTTCAAGTCTATTATCCAGAAAGAAGCAGAAGACTTGAAAATTGAAAATCATGGTGTTGACCTTTTGCATGCCATTGGGTACATTTACGGAACAAAGGTGCAACAGTATGCTTCCAAGCATTTTGCTTTTGGTCTGGGAGGAATGTTTCATTCTATAAAAGAGAAGGGATACATCTTTTCCCAAACAGTAGGCACCCTTCGAACTGCTTATGCTCTTCAGTCTACCTATGGCGAGCTTCAGAAAGCAGAGGAAAAAGGACTGTCAGAAGAAGAAAGAGCTATACTAGAAGAAATGGCTGCTTTGAAAGGACTTGAAGCTATCTGGAGAGGCTCGAAATTGGAAATTGAAAGCGTTTTGCGTGATGTTTGTGATGAAGTATTCTGTGACAAAACAGCTTCAAAAGAAGAAATTTCTCAACGGGTTCATGCTTTAGGAATTGTGGCTTCCGTCTATCAAGCTGTCGTTCCCGACCAGCCTGATGCTACTGTTCCACAATAATGAGCGTACACTTCTCTGTACGCTTCGTTTATACCGATTTGATAGATATTATTTCTTAATAAAACTACCGTTGTTGTATATAGCATTTTGCGATTCATTTTCCTATTCAATAACATACACCTGAAGTCACAAATTTGAAAAACTAAGCATAGAAGGAGGATGTCGATTTAACTTTCTCCGTTGTTGTTATAAGAGAGGAGGTATAGAATGGATATGACAGTATAGTCCGCCTATTATTTAGTTTTAGCCTTGTATCCTCAGCTTTTTGTTGACTTGCTCCTTTTTATTGCATAAATGTTTTTTTTTTAATAAAACAGAGCAGAGAGCAACGTATGGTCACGCAATGCGAGACATTAGCTCGGGTACAACATTGAATGGGGAGAGTGTAACCAGCATTCAACAATCAAAAGGGAGAAAGAAACTAATTAACCCAAAATAACATAAAAGGGGTGTGACATAATCAACAACTGCTTTAATATAAATAGTTATTCTTTACTTTTGCATTCGGAAATAATCAACTTTTATCAAATGAAGTGTTCTGCTCTTTTGCTGCTATCTCTTATTTTCTCTGTAACTGCTTGGCCAAGTAGTAGCGACTTGACTAATTCCCTGGCAAAACAAGGTGTTGACACCAACCAGCTCGGATGTAAATGTATCATGACTGAAGCTACTGAAAATGACGAAGATGAAACCATGTGTCTTTGCTATAACAGAAAGGATGGGACAGCAAACTACAGTACAAAGTGCACCACATACACAGGTAATAACGTCAAACTGTCGCACTTTTTTGATGTATTAAATGAGCTTTTAGATCATATTTTTTCTTATTGTACGAAGAAAACCGAAGGTACCAAGGAATGGAATAGTTGCGTTAAAAAACATTGCCCTAGCTCTTGAGCTACTTTTGAAAACAAAAATAAAAATAGAGTATATACTTTGCAGACTGTATCTATCTCGCTTGTAGTACAATCAATTTCAGCACTAGCATATTTCTTTTTTTAATATGAAATAGCTCTAAAGTGGAACACCCTTTTCTTTTTTGGCTATTCCGCTCTTTAAAGCATTTTTAGTTCATTTAATTAAACTATGAGCAAAACTTTAGAATCTAAACAACCAGGAAAGTCCGCTTATGCTGGACTATCAATTGGCAAGTGTGTTGGACCTGTCTACAGTCAATGCTTTTTTTTTATTTTATTTTTTTTTTTTTTTGAAAAACCGAACAAAAGGTGAAGCAAGTATTTTTATTTTGATTCATTCCAAGTGGCTTATATTAGCTCTTTTTCAGCATGTCCAACCTACCTGATCAACTTTTGGATAAAATTAAGCAAACCGAGGGGCTGCTAAAAAATTTCAAAGCATTAGAGTGCCTGGAGAAAATTAGAGAATACCAAAATTCGGTTGACCAGACGTGCCATGAGTATAAAAATAAACAAAACGAAAAGGAACACGAGCTAGAAAGAGAGCTAGAGGTTTTAAAAGTGATGGAAACAGAACTAGCGCAGGACTATCAGGATTTAATGAAAAAAAACGAAACTTATTTGAAGGATGAAGAGGAGCTAGAGGGCTATGCAGAGAAACTGGGTACAGAAATAGAAGAATTGAACCGAGAAATTGAATTATTGGAAGGGCAGCTGATACAACCCAATAATTTATACTCAGTGGATCCTCAGCCTTTTGAGTAATGTCATAGCAGGCGCACAAACACCAATAGTTGACACATCCTCTATAGTTTAGTCCAGGCAGTTTTTGAGGGTATAGGAGTAAGAGCCAAGATGGAAAGTAACAGAGTTACCCAAGTTGAATTAAGTAATAGGCGACCCAGAAGATCAATGGTTTAACTTACTTTCTCATAAATAGCTTCTTACAAAGAGCGACATTCACTCGTATTGGATGTAACAAAATACTCCAATGCCTTTATTACAAACTACACCTGGAATTACCTCTCTTCAGGGGTTGACTCACTCTGAACTAATTATAACACCTATGTATACCCGATGTTGCTGCTACATACGCAAATGCACACATTTACATCCTTATGTACATTTTAATTAAAGCTATCTTCACCACATAATAGAGCAAAATGAAGAGACGATTTGTACCCGATCTAATTTATGTTTACTTTTGTCAACGCTCTTTTTTTGCATATTCACCTTTAAAAGAGAAGCAAAAGAAGAATGGTCTTACTATAGAAGCTTCAGTCTAGCTACATCTTTTTCTTTTGGGCAAAGCTATGGCTGAAGATTATTAGCAATATCTAGATTACACAGCTTCATATAGATCTTTAGCTAGGAAACGCAAATTATACGAATCAAGTTGAAAGGAAAAACCTTGGATTGTGAAGGCCTAAGCCAGGGATTAACGAAAATATCCTTGAGTAATCAATTGTATGCCGACAAACCCCCCGGTTTGTTGATAACCGACGGGTAAGAATGAAACAGGGTCTCTTAACATGATAGAATAAAGCGTTTTCAGGAGGGATAACATCAACTGTTATAAACACTGTTACAGAAAACTATGGGAAATACCTGCAATCTTTGTTGATCAAGATTCCCAAAGTTGGTTGCCAGCTAGCTCTGTAGAGTGCCTGATAGCACAGATGCTTTTTACTGCCCTGTAAGCATCTCGGTTGCCAATTAGGGTGGAGAAACACTAGCAAAGCCATTTAGAAAATTTGAGTTTAAGAGTGTAGACATATCAGCAATTTTCTTTTTCCTTGAAGGCTACAGGTTAGCTTTAGGGTATATGATAGTATTTTTCTGTGGATATAGAGCCAATTCAGTAGCACTAGGAACCAAAAATGGTATGTGAGTCAGCGTTACCGTTTAATATAGAGTGTTTTGATTTTGATAATAGTAGGAAAAAACATAAAGCCCAATTCGTCGAGACTGAGTCTAGTTTCTAGCTTGGAGCTGTTAGGGTTTTATACAGCAACAACTTTGATTCAGAGCGCTTTTCTGAGAACTTTACAGTGTTTTGGTACTATGTAAATTCTTTTTAGTATGGCTGTTTGCTTAGCTCAGAGCCACAGAAAAATGTTTTTGTAGTCAAAGCTGAATTTGCTTAGTTTAGCTGATGGCCTTAAGCTGTACACCTTTATATGAACTGGCTGTAGTAGATCTACAGTTGAAAATAAAAGCACGTGAAAGAAGGCAGAAAGTTTTTAATATTGATGAGAAAGTATTTACTACCATTGCACTTCGTGAGAAGCAGTGACGTAATATAAGGTTCTCGAATGGCATAGAGCGAACTTTTTGGAAAGCGTTTCAGTAAAAAATAAAATAAAAATTGGAAAGGCAGTTTCTACCAGAAGCGAATATGTAAACCTCTGCAATTTAGAAGAAGATAAAGCAGCTGAGGATAGTAAATCGGATTTAATTACTGCTTTTGTTTATTTCTCTGCAGGCACGGAATTTGGGTAGAATAATGTAACCAAACGCTTTGGACCTTTTTGTCTTGTGCTACTTCACCTAGACAATTTTAAGTTTTGAATGCACTCTAAACCAATGAATGTGACGTCTGACTTTTTTTTTTTTTTTTTTTTCAACCTTGGTTAAAAAATTGTATGATCTTTTTTGTTTTTTCTTCCAGTATTTAATTTTTATTCTTGAGAAATGAGCAACAGCAACAGCAGCAGAATTCAAATTGGGCACTACAATGTAATCAGTACACTTGGCACAGGTTCATTTGGAAAAGTCAAACGTAACAATTGTATTTTGAGACATAAACTATGCTGATCTCTGAAAAATAGTTGCTGTGCACGACATTACTGGGCAAAAAGTAGCTTTGAAATTCCTTAACCGTAAGGCTGTTGTCAGCATGAACATGAAAGGCCGAGTAAAACGCGAGATTCAGTACCTGAAATTGCTTCGTCATCCACACATTATAAAACTGTAGATTCCTAGTCCTTCCAAATCTTGGAAACTGACATTTTTTATGTAGATATGAGGTGATTACAACGCCATTGTACACCATAATGGTAATCGAATACGCAGGAAAAGAGCTTTTCAATTACATAGTTGAGAAAGGAAAGGTAAAATAGTCCCGCTTTCACATGTTTTTTGTTTACATACTTGTGATAGATGTCTGAAGAAGATGCCCGCAGATTTTTTCAGCAAATCATTTGTGCAGTTGAATACTGTCACAGACACAAAATTGTTCACAGAGATTTAAAGCCAGAAAAGTAAAAAGAAAGGAAAGGAAAAAAGGGGATGTACTCATAAATCATATCAGTTTAATGCTGGATGCAAACAATAATGTAAAAATAGCAGATTTTGGATTGTCAAACTTTATGAAAGACGGGGACTTTCTCAAGACAAGCTGTGGCAGTCCAAATTATGCAGCAGTAAGCTTCTTAACTCATCCCCTTTTTTTTTTTCAAAAGAAAGAAAAAACTGACCGGCTTTTCCTTTTTGTAGCCTGAAGTTATATCTGGAAAGTAAGCCATATAAACATAAGCCGAAGCGATTAGCTTGTATTGACCGTTTCTCTTGAAGACTATACGCTGGTCCTGAAGTAGATGTTTGGAGTTGTGGTGTTATCCTGTATGTTATGCTATGCGGTAGACTTCCATTTGACGACGAATACATACCCACTCTATTTAAAAAGATCAACGGTACATAAAATGCGTCTACAAAAAACTCTGTATTTACTTTTAAATAGGCGGCATATACAAAATGCCTTCGCATTTGAGTTCTGAAACAAAAGAACTATTAATGTCTATGTTGGTGGTTGATCCACTGAAACGAATCACTATACAAGAAATAAGGTAGGCTAACTATTTTGAAAATCGTACAAAGCATATCTCTAATAAACTCAATAGAAAAAACGAGTGGTTCAACAAAAACTTGCCAGATTACCTGAAGCCTTTGCCTCATACAGAAGAAAGCGAAACGTTGTCTATAGACGAAGGTTTAGTCTATCATTTGTCACAGGTAGAGTCTTGAAAAAAAAAAAGGTCTTTTGACAAATTTCTATAGAAAATGAATGAACCCTTTGATACCATCAACAAAGCCTTAAAGGAGCCAAAAAATAATCAATACAAAATTCACTATCAACTTCTGTCTGATAACAGGAGGCTACTGAAAGATTGTAAGTTTTCACAGATTAAGAAAGTAATAACACTATCTAGCTGAGCACGATAATATGCAAAGTTTCCTTGCTACCTCTCCACCCCCTTGGAATACTTCAAGTACTCGAGCGGATGAAGTGTCCGAGGATTCTTCTATATCAGTACTGAGCTCAAGTCTACCCAAAACCGAGCCAATTATCCGTGATGTGTCTAACCTAAGCTCTGGATTTGACGCCTTTCCTGGCACACCGCCTCCAGGCGTTATGGAGCCCCCTAGACCGTCACGGCATCTACCTACCAATACACCTAAAAAGCCAAACAAATCTAGAACACGATGGCATTTTGGTATCCGAAGCAAATGTCCTGGTTGGGAAGTGATGTTAGAGATTTATCGATCCCTTCAAAATGTTGGAATGGTAAGCCAAAAAAAAAAAACTTTGATTGTTTTTAATTTTTTCTATTTGTTTTTGTTGTTTCTAGGAATGGAGAACAATGGATCCTTACCATCTCAGGTGCCGATATAAATACCCAGATTTGGGGGTTTTGGTGAAATTTGATTTACAGCTTTATAAGTTAGAGAACAACAGCTATTTGGTTGATTTTAAAAACACAGGCACAAAGCGAATCAGTACAGAAGGAAAAGAAGCCAAGAAAAGAGTTTCTCAGTCCAATCCTTTCGGTTGGATGTTAGAAAACGAAGACTCAGCAGAACACATGCAAAGTATCTACCCCTTCTTGGACGTTTGTAGCAAACTGATTGCTGATATTGTTTAAAACAAAGGCAATAAACAAATAGTGTATAGACCATCTTTGTGACCCAATGACGTTACATAGTTTACGTAGAGATTGCGTTAGGCAATTCCTAATAGCTTTGCGTTTGAAGCCAACGATAAGTAGGGATTCAGTTTCGGTTGCTTTCAAAACAAACTTCATTCATTACCTATAAAGAGATAATAGATGAAGCCAAAAAATAAACAACTGAAATGAAATAAGTTTCATTTTTCTTTATACACAGTGCGCATCACTAAGGGAGGCAGATGAAAAGAGCCATATTGATCTCATTGAGCTTTAATGGCTTTTGATATGCAAGTGTGTTGCGTTATTAAAATTTTTAATGGAATATTGTACGCTGTATATGTGTTATGTATTTTTTTTATGTGCAATAGAATTCCATCTAAATAATAAAGGTCATAACTTTAAATCAAGATTTTTTTTTTTGATTGAGATGGTGAAAATCTTGCTTTAAACTAATTCAATTATTAAAAAAAGCCTGTTTGGAGATGTTCATCTTTCATGTTATTACTATCTGATAGTAAAACCAATGAAAAAGACACGATTTTCAAAAATAAGAAAAAAAAAAAAGGGAGGGTGGGGGGAAGGCAGCAAACCTGAGGAGTCATCAGAGAAAGTGTATATATATATATAAATATGTGTATGTAAGCGGGTGGGTACTGGTGTGTGTTGGGGGAGGGCCAAGAAGAAGGAATGAGGAGAAAACAAAGGGATTCCCGTTATTATATTTATCTCTTTTTTTCTTTCTTTTGTGTAGGTTATCTCCATTGTATCCTTTTTCTTCTACTTTGCCACATATTCTTATTCTCTGCTTATTTTGCAAGGCTTTTTTTTTTCTTACCCCTAAACTAAACCCAAAACTTTACGTGCACATACAGGCTTGATACTGTCGTAGACCATAAATTTACTGAGAGGCAACAGAAGAAAACAACAATATATTTAACATTTTTCTTCTGTAAATATGAATCCCGCTCACTACATCTTGAACGACCAGCAGTGCTGTTGTAATTGTTTTCAATTGGACAAAAAAAACATCGATTATCAAGTAATAAACCCTGTGATTATTCAGGCAGTTGGATCTTGCTGCTCCTGCTGTAGTTGTCTATCCATACCTGAAGAGGAGTCTAATACACCTATTGAATACGATTCTGGACAAGAAAGCATCACCAGAAAAAAAAGGCATGCTATTGACGAACTATTACAAACTGAACGCGACTATGTTTTGGATTTAAATCACTTGGCACAGGTAGGCTTTTTGCTTTTCCTCTCATTACCTTTCCTTTTTCTCCTCCCCCTTATTTGCTTTACTGGTATCATTTCTCCTATTTATTTTATATATGAAAAAAGGGAAATTTTTCATACATACATACACATAAAAATGAATAGAAAGTGTAGGGCTTAATATCCTTTATGTAACCGATAGGTTTGTTTACAAACACTCAGCCGTCAACCGTGGATACTACTAGATCATCAAGTGATCATCACAAGAAATATTCTCGATATTTTATCTTTTCATAAACTGTTTGTCATTTCGCTTCACTCAGTAAAACATGACAGCTTGTTAATGGCTAAAAAATTTTTGGATCAAGTAGCAAATCCCCCCCTTTTTTTTTTGTAAAAAAACTTATTGATCTTATGTTTAGGTAGCTCACTTTGCATTTTATAAACCTTATTGTGACGGACATACCGAGGCATGGTCTTTGATATCCATTTATAGAGACCGACCAGAATGGGCCTACTTTACAAAAGAATGTTCAGAGGAAGTAAAAGATTCAGAACAGCAACGAAAATTACGTTTTGAAGATTATTTAATCAAAGTAACACACCTTATTTGTTTTCCGTTTTTTAAAGTCTTTGTACCTTTGCTCTTGTATTAGCCTGTGCAAAGAATATGCAGATATCAACTTCTCATAAAAGAGATTATTCGATATACTTCATCGCAAACCGCAGAATATGACCTTTGGACTGCAGCATTGAACGAAATGCAGGATATAGTCATGGAAATTGATGATTTAAAGTTCCAACGAGACATGAAAGAACGTACAGAGAAGTTTATTGAACGTCTTGATGGCGACTGGAGAATGAGCAAACAACATGCATCTCAGCTAGGCCCTCTTCGCATGGCAGGTGCTATAGAAATAACATACTCTGCTTTGGGTCAAAGCGTGCCAAAGTCAAGGTATCTTGGTTGTTTTATCTTTTCTACCTATATGATTATGGTCCGGCCCAAAAAAGTAACTGCATATGAACCAAAGCACTGGTTTCCTTTACGCTTAGCTGATCTAGAAAATTTGGAAGATATTGAGGGTAAGAGAAAAAAGTGCTTTTCACAATTGATTTATTTTTTTTTTTTTTTGGTGCTTTTAGGCCAACGAGAACACTCTTTTATAGTTCGTTGCAAAAAGCATACGTTCATCTTTGGTGCGACTTGCACTCAAGAGAAACAGCTATGGATAAAACAAATTCAAGAAGCGATTGAGGAAGCCCAAAAAACGCCTTTAGAAGAGTTCATTCTATCTTCTCTATCTGGAATTGCAACGCCTACACCCTCAGATCTACGCCTTTCTAGGTTATCCAATGATGCTTTAGATGATCCATTAGTAGAAGAGCAAACGATAGATGAACTCATCCAGCGGCCTGTACCAGCCTATATGGAGACTAACGACGGCCATCCATGCGGCCTTGTTAAACGTTATTCAGCCGATTACGCTACACGTAAAAAAACCGAGCTTAAACCAAGAAACAACTCGGAAACCTATGTTAAGCCCGATCCTTTCCCCGGTATGCCTCGTCGACGGCCTAGTTCGCTCGACCTTTTGGCCGAAAACATGTTTGGAAAGATGTCGAGCCAACTGAAAAACAACCATCAGCATGCGCTTCGACTGAACGTCGACCACAAATTACGAGATGTTTGCACGCAAGACTATCTTTCTTCGCGCGCTTGGTATATGCGCAATACGTATTCGCCTACGGAGAGCATCAGCTCGGACAGTCTAAAAAAAAAGAAATCAGTAGCTGCCATTCGGCATTCAGTATCCAGCTTTTCGATCGTTAACCGACGGTTAGATCTACCTCGGTCTGATTCAGATAGAATCAATAGCCAGAGCCCCTCAACGTCGGAGTCGCCCGTCAGCCAGCCATCGCCTGAGCCGTCAGTCCATGCTCAGAGTGCTTTTGGTTGTACTTTTAACGTTTCCTCGCCAAGTATAACAGACTCTAACAGTGGTAGTACACTTACCATTGTTAAAAAAAAGAAAAAGGCGTTGGCCGAAAGAGTTCTCAAGAAGATTACAAGTATGCGTCAATTGCGAACATCCACGCCTGACAGAAAGGCGTCTGGAGACACATTAAAATACGAAATACCTGAGGTAACTTGAAGAGTCACCTACAATTAATATGTATATATTCACTTCTGTTCTCCTTAGAAAAAGGTTTCACAAACAGTGGAGCATGAAAACCCCTTAATTCACTCGCAGGGGCCTACAATCTCAGCATTTTCCTATGCCTCTACACCATCTAAGAAGAAGACCAGTTGGAAAACTCGAATCCGACAGTCCAAGTACTTTTTTATGCCAGACTTGTAACAAGTAAAACAACAACAGCCAAAAATGAGAAAAGAAAAAAAAAATATATATAAAAACATAAAAAATTAGAGGAAAAAAAAATCTACACATATCTATACGCACACATACAAGCAATCACCCAATTCTCCTATACATTCTCCCTATTACGATAACACATTGGTTTATCATCTATATTACACACACACACACACTTACACAACTCTATATACACACATACACACACATATATATATGTATAGACACCCCTTCTTTTTACGCCTCTTTCATGTCAATTTTCTTTTTTTTTATATATATATATATATTTTATTTCTTTTTTTTTCTTTTTTTTTTTAAAAAAAAAGAAAAAACCAAGTCTCCTGATTTCATGTTCCGGCACGTTTCCAAAGTAGCTTCTGTACTGAAGTATACCCATTTGATTCTTCCCAACAGTGAGCGACCGAGTCGTTCGAAATGTTTCTATCGCGGTTTATCAGATCTTCAGCTTGGGATTGTAAGCCTTTTTTTTTAAAAAATATACATATATTTTTTTTTTTTTTTTTAAAAAAAAAAAAGGGAGTTTAAAAGAAAAAGTAGGATGCTTTGATTGAAGATGAATGGGAAGAGAGTCGAAAGGTATTTAAAGATGTTCAGAACCCGGTTCATTCATTTGGTCGAGCAGTTCTTGTTTATTTTCAAGCGATACTATCTTTTGAGTATCCCCAAGACGATTGTATTTTTGAAGCTACGTTGGAGCTTTTGATGAGCTCGCCACAGCATCATCTCTTGACGGCTCATACGACACTGATGTTTGCCTCTCTTCAGTTCTTGAAGCCCAACTGGTCCGATCATCTCAAGGCAGCCTACGATATCAAGAAGGCTTATAAAATGTATGAACAACTCTTTCAAGACATCATGGGTGTATCTGTTTATCACTACGACCCTTTACAAGAAAGAAACAGCCAGGATCCTTTAGAACACGGTATTTGCCTTGGGTTGGGATTGTTCTATCTTGCTTTATCTTTCTTGCCTCCTAAAGGTTAATTCTATGAGAATTGTATGTATGGAAAAAAACGAGAGGGCCAGATAGATTTCCTATCTCTCTCCGTTATAGATACAATACACACACACACACACACACACACAAACAGACATACATACATGTATATTTATACTCTTCTACTTTAAATAGTAAACAAGATCCTGGGTCATTTTAGGTTTCGCTCTGTTCAGACGATGGGAATCCAGTTGCTAAAAAGAGTGAGTGAGGGCAAGACACTGTACGGGCCAGTGAGCTCTCTGAGCCTATTGTATTTTTATGCCCATCGTTCGATGTACGTCTGCCCTGACCGAGTTGAGTACGAATGGATGATGCATACCCTCAGACGGCTGAAGAAGGTCTACGGTCAGAGTCCGTTGATTGGTTTTTTAGAGATCAAGCTGACCAAGAAAGCGGGCGAGGCACTTGAAGGGAGTCTGAGGCAATTAGAGGCCATCAAGAAAGTGGAGAGCCGTATGGGAGAGCATGGGCCGGTTCAGACGATCAAGGAGTACACTGCGTTTAAATCGCTAGTGTTGTTTGAGATAGGATGGTATGTTTCAAGCAAAACAGACGGATTCATGGACAATTGCTTTTTTTTTTTTTTTTTAAAGGCTTTCTATCTATCTGGGGCGTTATGCAGAAGCAATGGATACCTTTTTTTGTTTAGAGAGTACGTGTCCTTTATCTCGTCTTTTCTATCATTATCTGGCCACGTGCTGTATGATTGCGGCTGGGTGGTTTGATAAGGCCGGCCGAGAGGTATTTCAACTCGTTTTACTGTTGGAATCCAAACGCAGATCCGGTCTGGCGCTCTCTGCCAGCGAGTCGTATGCAGAGCAACGAGTACGTCAATGGCAAAAGAGGAGCCAGGCAGAGGGGCTAGCGATGGCCACAGTCTTGGCAGGCGAATACCCGTTATGGGAGCTGGTTTATCTTCTGAACGGAACCTCTTATCTCACCAAGACTCAGCTCAGGGTACTTCAGCAGCAATTCGAATCCGACCCTCAGGGACCTTTTGCTCGCCTCCTGTTGGGGCGGTTCTATCGTGAGCAAGATGCGCGATTGGCTCTGGCCTACTTTGATTCAGTCATCCGACAAGATCAAGGCTGGTTATCTTGTGCCGTGTATGAAACATCCTTGACCTTTGCCCTGGAAGGCAACCGACAAAAAGCGCTAGAACATCTGAAGCAACTCAAAACACCTGTTCAAGATGCCCAATGGAAAATGTGTGTAGAAACCCAAAGTCGTTTTTTGTTGGACTCATTGGAATCAACAAGGTTTCATTGAGCTTTAAAGTAGAGAGACGTACCTGAGAATAGCCAATAAAGATTATCCAGACATTCTATTGATCTGACTCTTTCCCTCCCCCTCCTCCGTCTTTTTTGACGGTCACACATCGCTTGTACGGATGTCAAGTGGCTTAAGATAGGTGTCACCAAAAAAAAAAATTTATTAAATACAACGTACAAAAGAGATAGAAATCGACGTTTAGACGAGCATGCCTGCAATCGAAGCAGATAACCAAGTACTGAGGGTACCACAGATTAAGGAAGAGATAGCCAGTTTGGCTACGTCACCCGAACGATGAGGAGCCAGTGTACTAAGGACGGCCACCTGTGTACCCACCGAACCAAAGTTAGCAAAACCACAGAGAGCGTAGGTGGCTACGATTTCTGAACGAGGGGTCAACAGACCTTTGTAAAAGCCAGTCATTTCTTGGTAGGCAGCAAATTCATTGGCCCAAATCTTGGTGGCCATCAAACGGCCGACGGAGACCAGGTCTTGGTTGTCGACACCAATCATCCAAGCAATCTATAGGAAAAATGAGTGAGTCAGGTGACCCCTCCATTAAGTGATTGAGAAACTTACGGGTACAAAGACATAGCCTGTGATCATTTCAAGTGTGAGGTTCTGGATGGTGATAAAGTTACCGACCCAAGTCAAGAAGCCGTTGAAGGCTTTGAGGATAGAAAGCAGGGCAATGAGGTTGGCCATGATCAAAAAGACGATTTCAATACCAATCTTAGCACCCTTGCCAGCAGCGTGAACGATATTGGTAGTGGATTCAGAGCCAGCATGAGAAGGTACGACCTTGAGGTGTTTCACCTTGGATTCTTCTACTTCTGGGTATCTTATTTTGGAGATAGCGACCGAACAAGGAATGGACATGATGCACGAGGTCAACAAGGCTTTGGCGGAAATGCCCATGGAGATATAGCCGTAGAGGGTGGAACCAGAGATGGTAGCAAAACCGCAGGTCATGATCTGATGAATCTCAGACATGGTCAAATCTTTGATGAGAGGTTCGATCAACAGTGCGTTTTCAGAGGATCCAATAAAAGGCTAGATATATTTCAAGGGTTAATCAAGAGAAATAAACACTGTTTTTTTTTAAAAGGGGAGGGGGTACTTACAGAGGCAATTGTCACAATCGATTCTGCACCTGAGATATCTAAAAGAGCAGCACAGACTACAGAAAGCTTCTTGAGAACGAATTGAATGGTGCCCAAGTAATACAGCATCTGAACCACTGCGGCGAAGAAAATGATGGCTGGGAACACACTGACAGCAAACGTGTGAGCATTGGCTGTGGCGTCACCAAACACGAAATCGGCACCAAACCAAGAGTAACCCAGGAAAGCCTCACAGAAAGCGGCTAGCCACTGAAAGATGGAGCTGCCCACCTCAGAGCGGAACACAAAGAGCGCAAGGAGAAACTGCATCAACATGGCTGTAGAGATCGTATTCCATTTCACGGCCATACGGTGCTAAAATAACAATGAGAAGACTGGCTAAAACACAAAGGATTCCCTTTCTTCTTACCGCGGATGTTAACCAGGTCACAAAGATCAAAAAGAAGAAACCAAAGAGAGCGATCAGACGTCGGATGCGGGGCGATTCTTCCTTTTCAGGGAAAGAAAACACAGTGGCCACAATGATGGCTACAACCAAACAGGCATAGGTAAAAGAGCGCACACGCGGGGTCAGGTGATGGCAGATAAAGCCAGAGACGGTGTTGACAGAGTAATTCCAGGGTTTGGTGACAATCGTGGTGGGTACAAAGCAAAACAATAAATAAAGAGTGGTGTAGAGGTAAATAAGACCGAGGATCAAGAGTTCTTGATCGTAGCCCTTGGGTATATTAATTACGTAGGCAGCAATTAAGAAGCCAGTGAACAATACCCAAAAGATGTAACTAAACATAGATCGTGTGAGATCGTTCTCTTGCTTGCCAATTCAAAAAAAAAAAATTTCTCTCTGTTGGCGCTTTCTCTCTCTCTCTCTCTCTCTCTCTTTCTCTCTCTTTCTCTCTCTTTCTTTTCACACATGAATAAAAATATAAAAATCTTTACAAGGAGCACCGTTTGAGCATAGCAAAGAAGCGAGCAGGAAGCGATTTTCGTGCTGTTTCGGGATCGTATTCGTTGTAAGCATTGGTTTGTTCCATATCAAGCGAGTAGTTTTCTTTCTTCTCATCAGGAAAGTGGGGACCTTTGGGGCAGCTACTGATACTACTCTGGGTAGTATCAACCTTTTTTAAATCTGTATCCATGGTAACCAAGTAACGGTAATAGTAGTGAAAAGAATGTTTCTAGTGTTTTTCTTTTTTTTTTTTTTTTTTTTCAGTTAAAATATATAAAAGAAAACCAAGAAAATAAGTTGAAAGAAAAAAGGAACGGATCAAATAGGCGTTATTTAAATGGTTTCCGAAAACATTAAATTTGGTTAAAAAAAAATTTCAAAAGAGCGACATGCACCTATGAAAAATCAAAGGGTTTAGTTCGATTAAGAAACAATATACAAAATAGTCCAAAAACAATAAAAAGCGGGTAAGGCTAATGTGACACACAACTGGCCAGAGATAGAGAGGTCTTTTATACTCTTTACTCTCTCACATGGAGCGTTGTGCTGCCTTCCTTTTACAAACTTTGGTTATACAGCGTGGAGTAAGAAAATAATTAAAAAAAAAAAATTTTTTAAGAGTGGCAAGATAGAGTAGACATGCTGTATTTTAGTTTGCAGAATGAGTTTAGGTGACCTTGCCTTTTGTAATAGAAAGTTGCGTAGCCGCATATACACACATATCTATATCTATATATATATATATATATACATATATTAGAATAGAGTCTACGTTTTGCGTTAGGTTCTTTGTGGGGTGATTTGTTTTGTTTGGGCCCTGCCACTGGTTTGTAGGACTCAGATAGCCTTTGGCTTCCATCAGCGGATTTAAGCTCCAGGCGCTAAATTACACTAAAACGCATCATTCATGGGAGACGGCAGTGAAAAGTGCTTTAACCAAAAAAGAACAAGGGCGCTTTTGATTGTCAATGCTTACATCTTTGCTTTTCTTTATTAATAGTCTTCGTTTCAAAGCCATTCAATTGTTTAATTATGTGGGGATTGACCGGGACATGATTGTCAGCGTGGGAAGTTTTGAAAACCAAATGAAGACTGAAAAAAAAAAAAAAAAAAAAAAAAAAATTTTTTTTGGTGTAAAGACATCATCGTACTGTCTATGGATTAGCATTTCAAACGATATGCGCTTTAGAAACAAGCTTATACAAGCAGCCATCGAATACCTCTTTCATTTTGACATGGAAATCCCCATCACTTACAAATGCCAAAGGAACATGGCACTGGTTTGCTCAGGTTTTTGACTTGCGTTGGTATTTTCACATGCTTCTTGATCTGCCATGTCTTGAAAAAACAAAATCAAGCCATCTTTTTGTACAAGGTTGCTTGCCAAACAAAACCAAGGGTGATTGACATGGCAAATCTTGCTTTTTTTGGAAGATATCCAATTGGAGACACACTTTTTATTGTTATTTTTGCTAAAATTAACCAAAAAAAGAAAGTTTCTCACGTAGCGATCCTTGTAGAGGCCAACCAGCAACAAGAAAGAGAGAGAGAGAGAGAGAGAGAGAGAGTGTGTGTGTGTGTATATATATATGGGTGGGTATAAGCCATAGAGTGGCAGAGGTTTTAATGGGAACCAAAGGAATCCGTGGTAGAGAGAGAAGTAAGGCTGGCGTCTGTCGAGCTCGAAAGTCTGTCACTCGAGACCTGATAAGGAAACATTGGTGCATGTCCGTAGAATGCCGTGCCTACTTTTTGAGCATCAATGTGACAGGAAGACAGTAAATAAGGTAAGGCACCCATCCTATCGATTCATTGGTTAGCGGTAATCCAATCACGTGTGGCCAAAAAGCTTACCTTGCTAAAAACATCTGAAGTCGCAGTCGGTTGATCTGTTGGTTTAGGTCGTCCAGCGACTTATTCTTGTATAGCCCTGCGCGAAGATGTCTTATTAAGCCATAGAACTCAATCACAGTCACCAGGCGGTCTCGGCAGTAGCGGTCGATACAGGCCCATTCGTCAAAGTAAGAGATACGAAATCGATAGCAAAGCACCGTCCTGGCCTCTTCCTCCTTCACCCGTCTCCCACATGCCTGGCAGCCAGAGAAAACCGAGCTGGCGGTAAAACGCTCCCACAAACTGGCAGTCACATCCTCCTTACGTTGTTGCTCTGCCATAAACCCTGGAGGGCATTCCTCCACAAAACAGGTCTTGACAAGGATGGCGTCCATGATCTTTCTAACCGTCAGACGGGGGTGAGGCCCAAATCTTAAACAAGGTTCGATATCCTCCCTAACGTAATATTTCATCTGTTTGAGTGAATGGAGCTTCCTGAGCGGGGTCTGGCCCACTAGCCTCATGAAGCTCTCTAGCCCTAGCAGCGTGTCCCTGTCTTGCTCCCACCTCAGCCCACAGCCTGAATCGAGACCGTGGCTGTCCAGCATCTCAAGCTGGGCCCGGCAGTACACATCTGCCTCAATCGCCGTCCGTGATTGCATCTCTCCCTTAAGCTGAACTAGCGCATCCAGCGTGTGCTTCCATTCGTTCTCGACCTCTTTCTGCGTATTCTTGAGTGCGTCGTTTCCTTGTCGGATCCTGTCCTGCTCTCTCCTTTCCACCCTCACCATCCTTCCGGCTTCTTCAAATAGCTTCTGGTTCAACTCTTCCAGTTCCTTTTTCACGCTCTCCTTGGATCTCTGAAGCTTCTCTACCTGGCTCTCTTCTTCTCTGTATTTCATCTCCAATACTTGGATAGCATGGCCTAGTGACTCGATCCTTTTCTCCGTCTCCTCCACTCTCTCTTCTCGCTCCATAATCGCTTCCTCAATTCGTTCTGCCTCTTTTTGACCTCGTTTCTGCTCGCTTTTCAGTTGCTCTCTTAAATATTCTAATCCTGACTTGTCCATAAACCATGTTACACACCGTGTACACCAACCCACGCCACTACATTCGCATAACGCATCTGACATTGCAATGAGTCTCTGCTCATCGTAACCTTTTTCGCTTACACTTTTCATTCAATAACAAATAAAAAATTGCAGGCTTCTTTAGAATGCTTTTATGATTCTTTTTTTTTTTTTTAAAAAAAAAAAAAACAAAAAAAAAAAAACAAAAGGGAATAAAATACACAAAAACAAGCAAATACTCTAAAAATAAAATAAAAAAGGGAGAAAGAAAGGAGATAAAGTATGCTACATTCTGTTTTTATTTTGTTATTGTTTTTCTTTTTTATTATTATTATTATTATTATTGTTTTGCTACTCATACGGTCATGATTGACTCTGGGTAAAAAAAGGTCAGTCGAAATAAGAGAAAACAACTGCCGACATAGTCCATCGACATCCATATGCATCTAGAATTAGAATGTCAGACAGAGTTGGGTAGTTATAGTTGATGTCAGCAGTTTCTTCTCTGGTCAAACGGTGATAATAAAAAAGAATCCCCTGTGTGTGCAGTAAATGTTTATTGGCTCCTCAAGTGTTTTTTTGTTTTCTTTGAGTTTTTTTTTTTTTTTTTTTTTTTGGCTGCATTGTACTGCCAACATGACATATTTCTATGTAGAATGACCGCAAAGAGTAATGCAAGCTATTTTTTAAAGGTAAAATAAGAATATGAACGATATATGTACTATCTTATTTTAACAGTAAAACGCACCTATTTAGGCAAATGGTTCGAACAGAAAACAACATCTGTACGTACAGACATTCTGTTAGATGCTCTCTTTTTATTTACTTGTTTTGTCATTAAACAGTAGCTTTTTTTTTTTTTTTTTTGCTTTCTGCAAAACAAAACAAAATGGGAAATAAAGCAACTAGAGCGATAGAGGTGCGTGTGGCGCCTATTTCACCTCCTCTTTTTTTTTTTTTTTTTTTTCTAAACACAAACCTTTAGAAACTAAAGCTATATAAATAAATTCATAGCTTGTTCTTTTCTTCTTTTTTCGTTGCCCCCCCCTTTCTACAGCCCCTCTTTTTTTTCTGTTTTATTATGATTGCTCTACCAAACAATAACATTGCCACCGTTTCGCCTCTTTTTGCCTCTTCATTTTAAATAACCGAGAGGCAAGACAAAGAATTCCTTTTTATTTATTTATTTATTTATTAGGCTCCCTTAAATAATTATTGTATATTGAAGGGGAGGGTGAAGAGAAGAAACGGCCAATGGTATCCATAACCTAGGGCAGATTCGTTTTATTTCACTAGTTCAAGAAAACGACCCATCACAATCAAATAAAAGTCAACTGTCAGCATTATCTAGAGATGTTATTTATAGTTTGGATGGGCGACTAGCCATGGATTTACACTCTCACCACACGCATATATACATATATATATATATATATATGCGTGTGGCAACATAGAACGAAAAACGCATGTAATTGATCCAATAAACTTTAATTATTTTGACACGTCCTGGCTGTGTTGTACAGATATTGTCTCTCTTTTACAAGGGGGTAGCATCCTACCCTCTCTCTCCCCCCCCCTCCTTAGCTCTTAATCTCTCATTTACATACACTTTATTTTTATATATATATATAGATATCAATAGTCTCCCGAAAGGATTTATGTTCTTTAGACCATTTTATTTATATTTTTGTTTTGTTTTGTTTTTCTGTCTCTTTCTTCTCATTCTTTTCTCTCGCTCATGTTATATTTAACAGACGACGTGGGCCTATTGCCCTTTTTCTTACCATTTGGTATCATTGGCTTTTATAGATACTTGTGGTACTTTATTAAAATAGCCGCCTGGTTGGTATATAAGCCCAGGTTACCCAAAGAGAATCCAACCTATGTGGGGGAAAATGATGTCACGATTGTGGTGCCTACGATTGACGCGGGTGAAGAGTTCAAAATAGCCGCTCGTAGCTGGCTGGCTTGCAAACCCAAAGAGATCATTATTATCACAGAGACAAAGATGCGTGGACCTTTAGAAGAACTGGCAAACGAAGTGGATCCTACCAAGATCAAGGTACTCACTGTACCCAAAGCAAACAAACGATTACAGATGGTAGCTGGAATCAACGCCTGTAAAACCGAGATTCTCGTCTTTTCGGATGATGACGCTATCTGGAAACCCACCATGTTGGATTATATCTTGGCTTGTTTTGAAGACCTCAAGATGGGAGGCGTAGGTACCAGTCAGACAGTTCACGCAGTCGACCCAAACGGACACCAAACGCTATGGGAAATCCTTGCTGGCTTTCGTCTTACCAGTCGAAATATCGAGATCGCTGCCTCTACGCATATCGACGGTGGCATCTGTTGTCTGTCAGGCCGTACCGCAGCCTATCGTACTTTGATACTGAAGGACCCGGCGTTCCAATATTGCTTTACAAACGATCTCTGGCTAGGCAAATACCCCTTGAACTCAGGAGACGACAAGTTCCTCACCCGCTGGATGGTCTCTCATGGATGGAATACATACGCGCAAATCTGTAAAGAGGCCGAGCTCTATTCGACCTTTAAAAACAACTGGCGTTTCATCAAACAGGTCTTACGTTGGACACGTAATACCTGGCGTTCTGATTTCCGTTCCTTGTTCACTGAACGTTATATCTGGGCCCGTCATCCCTATGTGGCCTTTACTATGCTAGACAAACTCTTCAATCCCCTCACACTTCTCGCAGGTCCTATCCTCGTCGGTGTCTTTGCCTCTCTGCAAGAAAAACGCGCTGGACCCACCAACCCGCCCCTGCCTGCATGGAACATTGTGATCTCCTATATTCTCTGGTTACTCTTCACTCGTTTTGTCAAGCTCGTGCCTCATTTTCTCAAACGGCCTAAAGACATCTGGGTGCTTCCTGCCTGGTTGCTCTTCAACTATTATTTTGCTGTGATGAAAATCTATGCTCTCTTCACTTTACATGAAGTAGGCTGGGGAACGCGTGCAGGTATCGGTAACGAACTCGCAGCCAACATCACCGAAGAAAAACATGTAGAAATCGAAATACCACCTCAAACTAACTCAACGGATCCATTCAAATAGACTAATACCCCTTCTCGTTTTCTTTTTCTCTCCTATCTTTATTTTGTTTTGTAAAAGAATAAATTATTTATAATCCATTGGATTCACTTGCTCTCTTTTAAGGAGGATCTAGACTAGGGAGATTCTGGTTCTTTTTTTTTTTTTAATGAAATCCTTCTATTCCCCTAAAAGCCTTATCGAAAACCATGATTCTCTTTTTCTCCTGTTCTCAAAGAAAGATAACTATCACGTGTCTGAAGACGTTCCCTGTTCCTGAACCGGATCGCCCTCGATAAAAGACAGTCACAATCATGCTTGTTTTCTGATGATTAGAACAGTGCTTGAACGACTGCTTTATCAAGCCAAGCCGTCTTGTTTTTTTTTTTCGCTTCTCCCATTGAACAATAGAAAACAACGCAGAAACGCTTGTGGCTCTCTTCTTTCTTGCTTTCTGTATTTTAAAAACCAGAGGGTTACCTATGATGTCATTCTATGAAGATGATGACAGCTTTCTGTTTTTCTTTCTAGCTTTTTCTTTTTCTTTTTGTTTCATCCCTCATACAAAGAGCTACAGAAACAATGTCTCAGGACTCGGTGATTGTGATGTCTCGATCCAAAATCGCACTGGTAACCTTGATTACCGTCTCTGTCCTTGGTACGTTTTACTATCATACTCGACAGCCTGCCAAACCCACCACTACCACTACCACCACCGCCACCAAGAAAGACGCCGACGCCACCAAAAACTCTATTTATGAAACCTTTGTTGAATCGCTACCTATTAGTATTGAGAGCGAAGAAGACTTTCTGAGCAAGTTGTTAAAGGCAACTACAGATATCATTCCTACCTCGCTCGAAGAGATCACAGAACGCTTAAATTCAATCTACCCTGCCTTTGAACGTCAATTGGAAGCCTTCCGAAACATGTATTCTAGTTTTTGGGACTCTCTTTTCCTGGAAGACTTTACTCAGATTGTAAAGGAATCTTTAGAAGAGGACAAAGATATTGAGCTTCATCCTGAAATTGAACTGGATGCGCATGTACGCGAAGGACAGGATATAGCCGAAAAAGAAAAGGAGTTTATTCGCACAAGAAAAGAAAGAATTAGAGAAGCTTTTGCATTTTTCATAGGTGTAGATCAACACGAAGTAGAAGTGGAAGATATTCCTACCATTGGTATTGCCTCTAGGTAAACAAACAACATACACACACATATATATATATATATATATATATTAATACGCTTATTGACAGCGGAGGTGGCTATCGCGCTATGATTGCTTGTTCAGGTTACCTAGAAGGTTTCAGCGACACAGGTCTTCTAGACTGTGTTTCTTATATGGCCGGTGTCTCAGGATCCACATGGGCCATGTCCCAATTCTACAGTCCGCTGGCGGATGCTTCTGTCAGTACCCTGAAGGATCACCTCACGAGCAGAATTCATACTCATATTGCGAACCTGTCCAATTTTTTGGCTGTTCTCAACGCCTCACGTCACAATGCAAAGATCCTTCTGCATGGTGTTGTCCAACGCTATTATCAACAAAATGGGTCGATCAGTCTTGTGGACATCTTTGGTATGCTCCTGGGTGGCACTTTACTGACCAAAAAGGTACTGGTCGACATCAAGAAAGAAGCGGTAGAGGAGGAAGAATATAGCGAGTCTATTAGTATAGCCGAAAATACAGAGCTCAGCGCTTCCGGTACCATTCAGGAAGGCAAAGAGGAGTCAAGGCCTGAGGTGCTCCATAAGAGCGAAATCAAACTCTCCAAACAGAAAAAGTACTTTGAAGACGGCACTCTGCCCATGCCCATCTACTGTGCTGTGCGTCATGAAATCAATCGACCGGGTATCACCAAGACTGATACTTTGTCCTCTAAAGAAGCCAATCAAGAAGATCCAGATGAGCAGGAAGATCAAGAAGAGCCGAGAAAGAAAGAAAAGTGCAATGATGAAAACAAAGAAACAACAGAGGCCTTAGACAACGATGAGAAAGACTATAGTAAAGAAAAAAAAGAGGCTAAAGTAGGGAAGGAAGAAACCAAAAATTCTCATGAAGACAGTGGAAAAGCAGAACAGATAGAGAAAGAAGAAAAAACTAAAGAGCAGAAAGAAGAAGAAACTGAAGAGCAGAAAGAAGAAGAAACTGAAGAACAGAAAGAGAAGGCTGAAAAAATAGAGAAAGTAAGGGACGAGGCACCTAAGGACCTATACCAATGGTATGAATTCACTCCTTATGAAATGGGAAGCGAGGAAATTAATGGTAATAACAATGAAAAAAAAAAAAAAAAACCTAAGGTTTAGAAGGGGAAGGGAATCAATAACTCTTTTATTTTGTTAATCAGCATGGATTCCCATATGGTCATTTGGAAGAAAATTTGAAAAAGGAGAAAACACTGAGAAATTGCCAGAGCAAAGTATAGGTGTGTTGATGGGTATGTTTGGCTCAGCCTTTGTTGCAAGTTTAGCCCATTTCTATCAAGAAATAAGGCTTTTGTTACCCGATGCTGCAGTGCTCAAGGCCGACCAGATGATTGCCAACTATAAATCTTCTGTCTCTACGATTCATCCCATATCGCCCGCTTCATTCCCTAACCCGTTTTATCAAATGCCTACCCAGGTACAAACGAAAGATGATGATCATGAGGAAATATTAAGGTCCGAAAGTTTGGTTTCTTCGCAACAAATTGAACTTATGGACGCAGGTATGGACAATAACATACCTTTCTACCCGCTTTTAAGAAAGGGAAGAGACGTGGACATTATCATCTCAGTAGATTCGAGTGCAGATATCCAAGATGCTCCTCATTTCGACCGTGCTGAAGGTTATGTCAAGCGTCGAGGAATCAAAGGGTGGCCTTTAGGAGCAGGCTGGCCCAAGAAGAAAGACACCGACCCCACAGAAATGAATCTGGATAAAGAAAGCATGCCAAAGTATGGCCTCCACACATGTACCGTCTTTTCTTCTGAATCAACCGAAACAACGCCTGAAGACAAAGACAGTATAAAAACAACTTACCCTGAAAACACAAACCCAATCACTCTCATCTATCTACCATTGATCGTCAACGAAAACTATGACCCAGAATTCGATCCTCAAACAGCAGAGTTTTGTAGTACCTGGAATTTCGTTTATACCAAAGAGCAAGCAAACAAATTACACGGTCTTTCTGTCATGAATGTAAAAAACAACATTGAAAAAATACGTAAAGCCACTAAAGACGTGTGGTTAAGAAAAAAGGAAGAAAGGTTGAATAAAACGTATAGTTAATTTCGGTTCCTGAATTTTTTTCATTGTTGGTTTTATAGAACGCGTTATTTTGGCCCCCTTTTTTTTTTTTAAAAAAAAAAAAAAAAAAAAAAAAAACGACCTAAACCGTACTTGTATCAACCTTTAAAATCAATTAAAACTTTTAATAATACAAAAAAAAAAAGTCACTGTTTTTTGTTGTTTGTGTCTCTTTTATTGCTCACAAAGAAATCATATGGCTCTATTCGACCTTTTTATTTTGCCTTTAAAGAAATTCAAATGGCGCTGTATAATAATGCAAATATATAAATTTTTCTTTCATTCTCTTTTCCGTTTCTTTCGCTGCTTACTAGAAAAAATAACAATAAGAATAAAACAACAGAATGGCCGACTCTATATTAGACTTTAGTAAAGAGCTTGACGTCACTTTGTTAGATCAGGTTGTCTTGACATTCTTTGGAGGTGTTGGTCAGGAGGTAGGCATCAGCAGTAGTTTGTGTCTTTTTAAAGGATGATCTCATCTCTTCTTTTTTGCCCTTTTTCTTTTTTTTTTCTTTTCCTTTCGCTCACTCCATAATAGCAACAAGCAGCACAGCAAATATTAACTCAATTCCAAGATCACGAAGAAGCCTGGACTAAAGTGGATGGCATCTTACAAAAATCGAATGTACCTCAAACCAAGGTAAGAGAAATAAAAAAAAAATAGAGTGCTATCTTTAAGATTCGGGCATAAACCTTTCTTTTTTTCTCTTTTTGTTTTTTGCCAGTTCATTGCTTTGCAAGTTCTTGAAAAATTCATTCAAACGCGATGGAACACACTTCCGGCTGATAGCAGAAATGGTATGCTTAAAGACATCACACATAAAAATTAATAATGTTGTTACCTATAGCCATTCGATACTTTGTTGTCAATATTATCGTTCAACAGTCCTCTGACGAAAATAACCTTATAAAGCAACGTACTTATATCAACAAGTTGAATATGGCTCTTGTTCAGGTAATTTAGAATAGAAGCCTAAAAAAAAAAAAAAAAAAAAAAAAAAGACAGTAAGAGAACTAAAGTGGAGATTGTACTAGATCTTGAAACAAGAATGGCCCCGGAACTGGCCTACGTTTATTCCTGAAATCGTTTCTTCCAGCCAAACAAACATTTCTCTCTGTGAAAATAACATGGCCATTTTAAAGCTATTAAGGTTTTTTTTTTCTGTCCTTAATGAAATCAAATATGCATAAACTAAAGCCCTTTTTTCTTTAGTGAAGAAATTTTTGATTTTTCAGCCGAGCAAATGACACAATCTAAGGCTGCTACCTTGAAGCAACAGATGACTGAAGAGTTCTCTCAGATTTATAGTTTATGTAGAGAAGTTCTGGGAAAGGCCGACAAACCAAGCTTGATCAAAGCTACTTTAGAGACTCTATTGAGATTTGTTCATTGGGTACCTGCTGCTTATATTTTTGAGACCGATCTGATCAAAACATTGCAAAGCAAAGTGAGTAAAAGAGATGCCTGAAAGATAAAGAAGAAAGACTGATTGGACTGGGTTTTTGTTTAGTTTTTTGAAGTTCCCCAGTTTAGAAATATCACACTCAAATGTTTTACTGAAATATGTGCTATTCAAGTCAATCCAAACTACTATGAAGTAGTACATTCAATGTTTGTTGACATTATGACAACCACCAACGCCATGGTTCCACCTGATACGGATATTGCTGACATTTACGAGAACAGTACAGACAACGATCAAGAATTTGTTCAAAACTTGGCGCTTTTCCTTACAAGCTTTTTATCAGCCCATTTATCTGTCATTGAAGGTTTCCCAGATGCAGTGCAGACCTTGTTGAACGCCCATTTTTACTTGATAAAGATATCTCAAGTGGAGGATCGTGAGGTGTTCAAGATCTGCTTAGAATACTGGATGCGTTTAGTTGAAGGGCTCTTTGAAGAAGCTTCTAGGCAAAATCAAACCCGACACAACGTATATGTACATGTTTTGACCCAATTGAGAGTTGTCATGATTGAGCGTATGGTCAAGCCAGAAGAAGTACTGATTGTAGAAAACGATGAGGGAGAGATCGTCAGAGAGTTTGTGAAAGAAAGCGACACAATTGTATTATACAAAAGCATGAAGCAAGTATTGGTTTACTTGACCCATTTGAGTGTAGAAGATACCGACAGTATCATGACTCAAAAATTAAGCAGACAGGTAGTTGTTATCTCATATTTTTATTTTATTTAATACTGATTTCGTATAACAAAAAAAAAAAAAAGATGGACGGCTCTGAATGGTCTTGGAACAACCTGAACAAGTTGTGTTGGGCCATCGGTTCTATATCTGGTGCAATGGACATAGAAACAGAAAAAAAGTTCCTAGTCACTGTTATTAAAGAGTTATTGAGTCTTTGTGAAATGAAACGTGGAAAGGACAATAAGGCTGTTGTTGCCTCCAACATTATGTATTGTGTAGGGCAATATCCCCGCTTTTTAAAATCGCATTGGAAGTTCTTGAAGACAGTTGTCAACAAGCTGTTTGAATTCATGCATGAATCTCATGAAGGTGTACAAGACATGGCCTGTGATACATTTATCAAAATCTCTCAGCAGTGCAAAAAACACTTTGTAACACTTCAATCAGGAGAAAACACTACTTTTGTGGATGAAATATTAGACAATATCAGCAGAATCACTTCAGATTTACATCCTCAACAAATCCACACTTTCTATGAGGCTATTGGTTATATGATTTCTGCCGCTATAGACACAGCTTCTCGGCAACGATTGATTGCCAAATTTATGTCACTGCCAAACTCTGCTGTAGGTTTTTTTTTTTTTTTTGTTTTGGGAGCGATATAAAAACAATTACACCTACTTATAGAATTGTAGTGGAACAATCTTATCGCTCAAGCCAAACAAAACCCAGAGTGTTTGAACAGTGCAAGCGAAATTAAAATTTTAGCAAATGTCTTGAAAACGAACGTATCAGCTTGCTCATCTGTTGGCTCTGCTTTTATCCTTCAACTCAGCACTATATATATGGACTTGTTGGCACTCTATAGGATTATTGGCGAACTGGTTTCACAAACAGTGGCCAAAGAGGGGCTTATCGCAACAAAGACGCCCAAAGTGCGTGGATGGAGAACAATCAAGAAAGAAATTTTGAAGTTGATTGATATCTATGTAAAGAATACATTGGACCCTAATACTGTAAACGAAAATATGGTGGACCCTTTCTTGGAGTCTGTTCTTTCTGATTACAATTCCAACATAGACGCAGCGCGTGATGCCGAAGTATTAAACGTGATTTCCACTATTATTGACACCTTACAAATCCTGATGACTCCCCGTGTAGTCACTATCTTTGAAGCTACATTCGAACCTACCTTAAACATGATTACTAAAGACTTTACCGAATACCCTGAGCATCGAGCAGGATTCTATTCCATGTTAAAATCCATCAACAAATACTGCTTCCCTGCTTTGCTGGAGCTGGCGCCTGCTCAATTCAAGCTCCTTATTGATAGTATTGTGTGGGGATTCAAACACACGATGCGCGATATCGCCGACCTTGGCTTAGAGATTTGTGGGGAATTAATTGATAATATCAGTCGTACAGACCCGGCTATTGCAGGAGCCTTTTATCAGTCTTATTATCTTTCTTTACTACAAGACATCTTCTTTGTGCTCACTGATTGCGATCACAAGAGTGGTAAAAACTTGTAAAAAACAACAACAACAAAAACTGATTGGGTTCTGTGTCTAGGTTTCAAAGGACAAACTGAAGTGCTGGCTCGTCTATTCCACTTGGTTTCAAATAACATGATCTCTGCGCCTCTTTTTGATTCATCACAGTACCCCAACCCCAGTATGACTAATGCAGACTTTTTACGTGAGCACGTATCGACACTACTCCAAAATGCTTTTCCACACCTCCAAAGGTAAAACCAAAAGCTCTATATAATCAATTCAGATGGCTCACTCCAAATATATAGTACACAAATCAAGGTGTTTGTTCATGCTATGTTTGAATATAATGGAAACCCTTCTAAATTTAAATTGGAAGTGCGCGATTTCCTTATCCAATTGAAGGAGTTCGCTGGAGAAAACGCAGAGCTTTATTTAGAAGAAAAGGAACGCGAAATAGAAAATCAAAGAAAAGCCGAAATAGCAAAAGCTTTAAGTATCCCGGGTATGGTGAAGCCTTCAGAGCTGCCAGTGATGGAAGAAGATGAAAATCTCTAATCCATTTTCTTCTCACTTACTTATTCACTTACATGCACCATTTTTCTTAAAAACAAAAAGACATCAAAAAAAAAAAAAAGAAAGCGTTGAAACTATTAAAGATTTTTTTAAAAAAACAAAAAACAAAAACAAACCTGAAACTAAAGTACCTTCTACTACTCTTCTTTCTCTTCTACATATATGGTAAAATGCTGTTTGGGCTGTATTTATTATTCGTTTAAATAGTAGCAGATAATTCTATTAATAACAGTAATGGTTGGAAAGTGGCGATGTTACGTAATTGGGGGTTTTAGTTTTTCTTGTGCTCTGTATTTTGTTTTGGTCTTCAAGGTGACAAATAACGTCATTATTCAAAAAAAAAAAAAAAAGATTGTATTTAGTTTTGTACAGTTTGTAACAAGGTCTCTTATACACGAAGCAAATAAGCAAAGGCTTATAAAAAAAAATAAGGCCATGAAGCACCAGTGTTGATCGGGGTAAAAACCCTTTATGGAAAACTAATCTTCAACCATACACATTAGGCTTTTAATGTTCTAAAACACAACATACAAAATCAAAAGCCTGTCTTGGTACTTACTCTACTCAAATGCTTCTACTTTAAGCAGTAGACACTAACGGGGTTTTCAGTCTTTTTTTTTTCGGGTATTAGGATATTGTTTTGAATCATACCATGACTACATTATATGTAATCAATAAATGGCATCAGCTAGTGCCTCAATTGACCTGCTTTTGGGAATAGTTTAATTTTTAGTCAAGACAGTTTGCCAGCTTTTGTTTGTATACAGCTTGGTTGTTTATATTTCCCCTGTTTGTTTCAAGTGATAAAAAAAAAAAATAGGCAGTATTCAAGTACACAGACAAGCAAATAAAAACTTTCAATTGATGCATTCTTTTTCTCGTCATTGTACAGAAGAAACACTATTACGCTTTTTCATAAAACAAGTGATCAAGGTCGGTGTAACTGTAAAGCTAATGACAATGTTTCTCTTAACACTATATATCTGATGTTTGGTTTTATGGCGAGTAGTTTCTCAACAATGTATTTATGGCCTCGGACCGTACAGACACTATCCCTTATCAAAACTAAGATAGCTTTTAAAACCTTTTTTCTCCTTTTATTTTGGACGTTTAGATATTTATGTATGATACAAAAAAAAAAAAAAGAGAAGGAGCCAAGGACATGGTTTGGAAGAGTAGTATCGCTCAAGTATGATACTATGATGGTTTCAGGCATTGTGTGCAACAGATTACGGCATTATTAGAAGCTCACGTTGAGCTCAAGAGTGGTCTTAGTGTGCTTGAATAACACCCTACTACTATTTCTCTAACCCATAGATAAGGACTCTTTACAAAGAAGCCCTGTTTAACCAGGGTCAACCATTAATAGTCCTCTGACACTCAAGAAGATACTTAAAAGGTTTAAAACTGATTTTTTACTTTTAAAGAGTGTAAAGAAAATGTATATATGTGTATATATGTTGATTGTATGTTTATTATTTATTATTTGTCTAACTTAAAATAAGATGTCTGATATGCTAGAAGCATAAAAAAAGTATGTGCTATGTACAGTAAAGGGAAAAAGGAAAAGGCGTTTGAGGGTTATTGTTTTTCTACACGAACTTTGAGATGGCTCTTTGGTAAGGTTTGATAGAAGCACACTCTGCACGCAAATTTTCAGACAAAGGATGGTCCCATTTTTTTTGAGCGATGAAGCGACGCGCTAGTCGAATACAGAGCTCTTCTCTAAATTGAGTGTAAAGTCTTCTGTTGTAATACCTTTCAATGTTTCTGGCTTCGTCAGGGTAGGCATGTGTCTGGTGAATAATGAATTCATTGGGTAAGACATGATAACTGTAACCAGAAATGTAGAGCTCATAAAGACAAGCAGCTTTGTTGCTTCCGTAGCCCGAGAATCGCTCGTCACACCAAGGTGAGCCCTGATTTTTGAAAATGACGTAGGGCTCATATGAGTGTTGGTAAGAGGTAACAGGGTAGATATCTTCTTCAAAAGAAGTCCAGCGCTCGTAATCAGTAGGGGCATGGCCAGGTAGCCAGAAAGAATGAAACATCTCGATCTTGTTGTCTTTAAAAGCATTGACAAGCTCTGTTTTAGTCTTGGGGAAAGTCCGGTAATCCAATCCATCGGATTGTTTCGAGAATTCAAAGGCAGGAATGACGAGTGCAGCGGACCCAGATTCAAGAAGTGCCATGGCCTGAGGATTGTTGAGGACGTTCTCACGAAGAGGTGTGCAAGGGTAAAAATCAATATCAAGCATCATGATATAGTCTGTGCGGGCAAATAGCTTGGCTATATTTCTCCACAAGTTGAGCTCGCGATCAGAAGAATCCCGTACAATATGAACGTCCACATATCGACGCATATCGGGGTTTCTTTCCATTGTGTTTTCAAGAATTTCTAGTGTGTAGTCACCCTCCTCGTCATCTGTCAAGTGTAGTGTAGTGGAGATAGGGCCTTTGTATTGTTTAGCAAGTCTTGCTAAATTAGGTATTCTATTTCGAGTAACTAGTGTAACAAGTGTGATATCTTTGGGTTGCATTTGCATTTCTGCTTTGTAGTAGTAAGGCTGCATATTGGTCTGCCCTGAATAGGCAAATGCTTTGGATAAAATAGCCTCTAAAGGCATTTCGTGCGTCGTTCCTATACGTTTATAAGTAAGAAGACAGATAGATTGTGATTTTTAATTGTTGATCCTTACCACGAACATCTGTCCAGTTCATGGAGATACTCGTATTGGTCGCTTCAGCTTCGAAAAAGTCTTGTGTGTATAGTACAGCTTTTCTGTAGTAAGAATACTGAGTAGACGGGGTTATATATCTGTATAGCAAAGCTAATGCTGACAAAAGGGCAATGAGCGCAAGCCACTTGGGATGTTTACGGCTTGCAAAATCAGTGTTCATTTTTTTGGTGTCGAGAAAAGAAAGACAATAGAGAATCTAAAAAAAAAAAAATATAAAAAAGAAAGCCAAAAATAAAACAGAAAACAAGGGCTTTTATATACACAATACGTAGGTATATAAATGATAGATTTGTATCTAAAAATAAAAAGTAGAGGCTGTTCTGCATACACATGACGCTGATGACTGTTGGTGTATACTCAGCCCAAGCTATAAAAAAAGAAATTGACATTTTTGAATGCCTAGTACCACCGTAAACAAAGGCAAACTCTATTACTCTTTCAGCCTACCTCTAGTTTCCTGAATAAAAAGCCGATGGTTACACTTTTTTTGTGGCTGTTAATGGCTGTGTTTTTTGTTTTACAGTAAATTTTGTCACTTTTTTTTTTTGTAAAGCCCTAGATTATTATTTTGTCACAGCGACTGATATTAGTTTTCGGGTTATTGTATGCATACATATATATGTCTATTATTTTTTCGCAATATACATGTGTATAGAAGGGGAGAGTTAAGTGGCGCTTTGAGAACAATGAAAAGCAAAGTTACGGTTCTGACGCCAAAAATTAGTCAAAATTGATGTGTGTGATCGGAACTGGGGATTCTCTTCCTTAGAGTGGCTCAGGATAAGTCTCTGAGGTTCTTGAGTTACAACCTTCGGGACTAACAGTGTGCCATTGTTACGGCATCCAAGAATGTTCCTCTGCCAGCTTTGGAAGAGACGTTCAATTTTGGATATAACACTTTCCAACAACAACTGGAATTAGACAATTAATCTAGAAAAGGGTAACGATTCCAAACAAAAGTTGGCTGGCGTTGAATACAATTTCCAGAAACAGCCGAACAAAAAATAAAAACATGAAAAAGTATAAAAAGCCAAAAACATTGAATTCGAAATACAGTTATCTTGCAACACCATGCTTTTCTTGACATTAAATAAATCCTTTTCGAATCCTTTTTATTTGTTTGTTTTGTTTCAAATCTTGTTAATCCCCTGAAGTTAACACTGAACATTCATTGTAATATATTTTATTTCACTTTATTCAGTTTTCTTTTACTTTTAAACAGCTTAGTATATTCTACAAGATCTGGTGGTCATTTATCAACGAACCTGCTTTTATACTCTTTTTATTTTTTTTACTTATATTTACAAACAGCTTTGGTCTTTTTTTATTTTACTTTTCACATTCAACTCTACAGCTTTACACCATCAAAAATCAGACGTCAGTGAGCCCGCGAGCAGTATAGTAACTAGAGCCGTTTTGGGTAGAGCAGAGCGGAAGGATGGAAAGAGGTTTAGCTTCTACGGTTTAGAGGGCGGTTAAGTGTCAAAAAGCGAGGAAAACTAGTGTGACCAAGTTTGCACCCACACTCTCTGTTTCGCAGGGCAGGTGAATAAAAGACAGAAGATCGTTTCAGGGTTTCGGCTTAGAGTGCACGAGCCATCAAACAAAGCCGAAAGGTTGAAAGAGTATAGAAGAGTCTTACATGGTGTCTTTTTGTGGAACATTCTGTACCAAAGATTACACAAAGGATGTGTTAAGAGGTGTGTCCAAAAACTGTCCTAGGGAATCTTGAAAAGAAAAGGGAGGTAATGGCCTGTGTAAGCAGCACAGACGACAGTTGCGTTGAAAGCCCACTAGACGTCGAGACAGAGAGAGCGAGGTCTTAAATATGGTATGGATGCGGACGATAAGACAAACAGAGCTTTGGAAAAAGGTATAGCACCCATGTCTAACTCAACACGAGTTAGAAAAGCAAGAACTCTTGCTCATATCTAAGAGCCGGGTCCAACAGACAGGGAACAAAAAAGGATTCAAGTAAGCTCCACCAGGGAAGTTTTATCGAAGAGTTTGCAATATAAGGACGGGAAGATGTTCAATTTCGAATATAGCTTTGGATGGAGGTATGTTGGTTCCCCTTCTTTGGAAGCATGATTACCACGCAGCTTAGAAAAAAAAAAATAAGGAACTTGAGTAGCGTTGAGATCTATTACAACATTGATCCGAAGCAACCTTTTATATTGGGATCTGAGAAAATCCTCATTTATATTGTTTATATTCAGTCCACACACAGCTCACTAAACAATCAATTTTCGAAAACCATAATACCAATATTTGTTTTGATTGTTCAATAAAAAGTACACTGTTTATTTTAATCGTTATACTAGTCTTATTTTGCATTCAAATCTTTCCAATAATTTCAGGTCTTTCAATAGCATTTCTGAATCATAGATGGAAACTCTATTAGAAACAGCAAGCATTTCTAATACTGCTTTTTGGTTAAAGGTTTCTTTTCAAACAACTATTTAACTTAATGATCCCTTGATGGTAAACCAACAAAGTCTATCGATACCAGACATACATTGCACTTTATAGAATTTAATTATATCATTGTTTCTTTACCAAAGCAACGGATTTTTGTAAGCAAAGTCTGCATGTCTGTTTTATGTTACTAGTTTTTACCTTGTGTGTCTTCGTCGATATTATTTAGTTCCTTAACCTTTATCACCTTTCAAATCTCATTTCAAAAAAGGCTTTGAAAAGCTCGAGAAAGAAGACATATGAATTTGTGTAGCGAAAAAACGAGAAAATGAGTTGTCAATTATCGACTCAAGTAGTCTTACTTTCGTATCCAAATTATCTGTGGTAGGGGGCTTCATAGCATATCCTATAATTTCAAACTCATAATTTGGCAAAGTTTTATATGGTTGCCAGTAAATGCTCACTAATTGAAGTCAACATACAATCAGAAAAAAAACATAGGCTAATGTTAAAGTTTAACGGTTTGAAATTATCACGATAAGCATCGTTCATAGAATGAAGCTCTCTTCTACAGTTTGGAGTATTTCTACTTTCTTTGGCTCGTAAAAATAATGCTCTTTTGGTTGAGCATCGCCGAGTAAAAGCCAGAAATGTTTTGTTTTCAAACTTAATTGTATACTCATAAACTGTGTTAAATGTTTCTTATTCAGTAACCTTTTTTTTTTTTTGATAAAATTCTTGGCTTTTTATATCATCGACACAATAAATACTATTTATAAATTAAACTGCTTGTGCGTCAGTGTTATAAACAAGGTAGTGTTGCGCTATCGTATTTCTTTTCCTTTTTAAACTTACAGAGTTAACATCTTTTTCTATTTTGCTTTGCTTTTTCACTAGGCGCAGCATTCAGGCGTAGTGCTTCCACTCTCAATTTACCAGCTTTTTGAAAGATCTACTCGCTTTTTTTATCGGTCTATTTTTTTATCTGATAGCTTTCCAAGAACATATCTTGAATAAAGAAGCTCTACGATTTGATTAAAAGCTGGTCAATTTATACTCAAAAGTATTCCAAATAGTTTTTAAAAACTTTTACAACGTTTTGCACAAAGGTAAGTGTGTTTTTCGAAAAGTTGGTAAATCAAGAATGAAAGTACTGTGTCTGGATGTTCTGTGCAGTAAAAAATTAAACCAACAACTGCTATAAGTCGTTATGTTGCTTCGCAGTTCACCCATATAAAGTAGTGGAAAAAAGAAAAAAATGTAACGTAACACGATAGAGTGACTCAGAGTTTGTTGTTTTTTATTGTTATTTTTATTCCTACTCTAGTCGTTTTTTCTCATGTCGAAATTTTCAAACATAAGAATCTCTCTTCTTACCACACCTGAAGAAAAAGAAAAAGCATTCGAGGTTCGTGTGGCTGTCTTTGTGAATGAACAAAAATATCCTTTGGATACAGAACTTGATGGGTAAGGACAGAAAGGCCGCACGGAGACTTTCTAAAGCTTAAAAGCTTAGACGACGATGCTGTTCACTGGGCTGCTATTGCCGATAAAAAAAACGACGATGGTTCTGTAGAAAAGGGTGTGTTTATCGGGACTATACGTCTTTTGCATCGCGATACTGTTGCTAAACTTGGGCGCTTGGCTGTCCTCTCAGAGGCTCGAGGTCTTTATGCTGGTCAATTACTTGTCAAAGAGTTTTTAAATTATGCTCGAGAAAACGGCTATCAATCTGCTGTGCTTCATTCACAGTACCCTAGACGAGGATTTTATCAAAAATTAGGATTTACAGTTGAGGAGGGTGAAGAAATTTTTGATGAGGATGGGACGCCCCATATTCGTATGTGGAAACGCCATCTTTAGTATGTCTCTATCTGGATCGATTTTTAATGCAAGAAAAGGTTTGTTATAAAATTTGCTTTTATTTCCGAGAACTAACAGAAAAAAAAGCTTATTGTTGTAGAAAAGTAACGGATTTCTTTTTATTTCTTGGGGCAAATTGGAAATAACCCGATAAAACATTAAATAATCTTTTGAAAATCCCCTTTAAAGAACCATAGCTGTTTTCTTCAATTTTCTGTTCATTTTTTCTCTCTCTTTCTTTATCTCCCTCGTTTCTTTAAAGATGCTGTACTCTCAAAAGATTTCGCAAAACTCCCGTAGTAAGAAGGAGGCTCTCTCCTATTTGAATATTATGGTTGTTGGTCCTGTTGGCTCTGGAAAAACTTCTTTTGTACGCACTTTCTTCGAAACACTGAAGCCTAATGTGATTCAGGGAACATTCAAAGAAACCAATCGGAGAGCCGGCAAGGGTTGCACTCAGCCCACTGAAGAGCTTTGTACGATCTCAATGCATATTGAAGAAGAAAACCGACGTACATCCTTGACACTTATCGATACACCTGGGCTTACGCCTGCTAACGCAACTAGTAGACTTGATGAGCTGGCTCAATATATCGATGGTCAATTTGCCCTTACTCTTGCAGAGGTATAGCTCTAGCTTCTTTTATTTGGTTTTTTTCAAATTATTGATATATGTTTTCAAACAGGAGTCTAAAGTCAAAAGAGATGCCAAAGCCCTAGATACTCACATTCATGCTTGCGTATACTTTATGAATGACCCTGCCAAAAATGGTCTATGCAAAATGGACACAGAGGCCTTGAAATCACTTAGTACTCGTGTAAACGTGATTCCTGTAGTCAGTAAAGCAGATGTAATTTCTAGTGCCCAATTAGAAAGCATCAAGAGATCAGTCCAAAAAGAAATATTTGATGTTTCTCGGATCCCAATATACGGAAATTTACCTTTTGAAGAAGATGAGGATGAGGCCATAGCTTGTGACAGTGTCGGGCTTGCGAAGACAATCCGCAACCTTGAAGAGTTTGCTAATGAAGACGAAGATGTTAGAGTTATGCTAGAATACTTAAATACGGTGCCATTTAGTATAATTAATTATGAAGAAGAACCCTCTACAGGCCGCCCTGTTCAATTTAGTCACGACTCAGAGATGATTGGAAGAAGATACCCTTGGGTGGCTATTGATTGTTGTAATCCGGACCATTGTGATTTTATTATTTTGAAAAATATGCTTATGGACTCCCACCGTGAAATGCTTCGACTGGATACCTTTGAATGTTTTTATGAAAAATACCGTACACAGCAACTCACAGGCCAAAAACTAGCAAAAGAAAAACAGCAAGAAAAAAAGGATTCTCTGCACAAATCAAAAAGTACTGCATTAAGCAAGTCACTCAAAAATCCTTCCGAAGAGTCTTCCGAAGAGTCTTCCGAAGAGTCTTCCGATGAATCATTCCAAGACCCTTTTGAAGAACGGTTTGAAGAGTCGCTTGAACAGCCGTTCGAGCAGCCGTTCGAGCAGATACCAAGAAAAATATCCAGACACTCACTGGCGCAGTCTTCAGAAAACTCAGTTGAAGAAACGTTTGAAGAATCGCTTGAGGACCCCTTTCAAGAGTCGTTTGAACAGCCTTTTGAGCAACCTTTTGAGCAACCTTTTGAGAAACGCGTGGAATATAGTTACGAGAAGCCTTTTGAACAGCCCTTTGAACAACACTTTGAACAGCCCTTTGAGCAACCCTTTGAACAACTCTTTGAAAAGCCATACGAACAGCCTTTTGAACAGCCTTTTGAAAAGCCCTTCGAACTAGAACAAGGGATGGACAGTCCCATTCTTTGCCCCTTTGAAAAACCATTCGAACAGCCTCTTCAACGGGGTTTCGAAAAACCCTTTGAATCAAACCAAGGATTGGAAAGTCCCATTTTGTGTGCTTTTGAGTAGATTTGTTTAGTCTATTTTATGTGCTCCGATAATAAAAACATAGTATTCATTCACCTCTTTTTTTTCTTTCCAGCCAATTTATCTATCCTTTTCGTCCTTTTTTCTTTTTTTCACATCTCATGCAAGCCAAAAGCTCTTCAACACTTCGGCGCGGTGGGGGTAGCTCTAAAAGAGGCCAGAGGGCATTCAACCCTGCCCATGTATACGACTATAGCTTAAGATGTGCCATTCGAGCTTGCTTAGAGCAAACTAAGGTCAAAGAGACTAAAAGAGAGAACAGCCTTCATCGTCATTCTGTCCATTTGAGTGGCATGACAGACCGACTCGGAAATCTTGCCGATAGAATAGTAGGCGATGAATATGAAAAGAGCAGCAACAAGTTAACCAAGCCGGTTGTTGTCGGGCTGATGCGTCGATTAGAAGACATCAGAGATGCAAAAGATGTATCGAAGCAGGAATACCTCGATCGTCGTTTTATCTCAGTTATCCGTCACGTAAGAGATACTGTTAAACAACACCGTTATCGGCCTCAAGGCTCTATAAATGATCTGGTGGTTGCTTTTTTAAAAGCAAGCGAAGCTGAACTCAAAAAGACAGATCCAAATCCGGCTGCATGGTTTAAGGACTTGGATCGCTTTGTAGTTCGGTTTACCGAGATACTGTTGACTGTTTTAAGAGAAGATGCGCCTAATGCAGCCTCCTCAGAGTATATTGAATCCTTAGAAAAGTCTATTCTTCCCAAAACAGCCAAACAGCCTGAACGGAGAAAAAGCCATTTGGCAATGGATACTTTGGATATAATTGAGAACTTTCCAATGGTTCAAACAGTTCGGAATTTATTTCAAATCGAAAGCTCAGTTCACAGACAGAAAATCAGCGAGCTCCTATCAGTTTGTACTGAGTCGGTAAGGATGTGTCTTCTTTAATACTCATGCATGTAATTTATTAAATCCAGGATAATTTTTAAAAATGTGGATTGTATAGAACTATCTTTTAGATTTAAAACAGTGCATTAACGCCATAAATACCAATCAATCGTTTCCTGGACGAAGAGAGGATTTTGCATCTCAGAATGCTTATGACAGCTGGCTTGCAAGAGAGAAAAAGTATCTGAATGGGCTGATGACCGTAATGGTAATGAATCCCAACTTGTCAATCAATAATAAAGAGCAAGATTTTGGATCTACAAATTTACTGTCAATAAACGGGAGAAGGCCTTTGGATACAAGTAGACGTACTTCAATGCATATGGAGGAGGGATACACGTTCATTCCTAATGATCCCCGAGCCTGCTTTCGCTTACTAATGAATATGTGTATGGATTTGGATACTAATATTGCTCCTGATGCCGAGAAAGCTAAAACCAGTATCCTATCTCAAGCCTCAGATGACTTGTTGCGTGAATGTTCAAATACCTGGCGATTGTCTGCTCCTTTTCGCTCGGTTCTGTATTTGGAACTGATCAAGGTGCGTATGGATACCGAAGAAATGGATATATATGACGCTTTCGATGACGCTCGTGAAGCTATTCGCGCACTTGATAAATGTCTAAAAGAAAATGAAATACAAAGCTGGACTATAAATGATGTAAACATATATCTATATGTTAAATATTTTTAAATTCTTACAATTGTTTACAGAGAGAAAGTTTAGTGAGAGTCTTTGAGGATGTGAACCACACTTGTCTTCACGCCTTGGCCGAGTCTTTAGGAAGATATTGGGATGTTGAGTAAAGTAAAACCAAAACAAAAGTAACTATGTAAAGAGAACTAAATGTTTGCTAGCCCAACTTTAGTAAAAAATCAGGTGTGCTTGCTGGAAAGTATCTATGAAAACCCCGCTTACCTAGAAGATCATCCGGACCCGTTTAAGCAATTTGTATTACTGGAGGACACAATAGCCGTAATGTGCATTATGTAACACCCTAAAAAAATTATTTACCGTTCGAATTTCAGGGTGCTGCCGTATCCAGATGGCGAGTTTTAGAAAAATCTGTATTAAATCCTGAGAACGATGATATGGCGAATTTAATGAATCTGGCAGACAAGCTAATCAAAGAATTAGTTGTTGTAGCCAAACGGTTTAAAAAATGTCTAAAAGGGTAGGTTCAACCTTTTTTTTTGAAAGAAAATACGTACAAGCAATCTTTTTGTTCTAGATATTTGCATGCACCTGGTATTGTTATGGCCCGTCAAATGCCTTTTTTTGTACTAGAAATGGAAAACTGGGCATTTATGCCTTCTGCTAAACAGGCACCAATTGAGCAGACCTTTGATTTATATGACAAAGTCTTAACTTTGAAGCGGCTTTATGACCAATACGGACCTAAAAAGAAATCAGCCTTGTTTAAAGTGGAATCTTGGTTTTTGACGCATGTACGTCGTTGGTTAACTTCAACTCATGAGGCTACTCCTGAATGGGTCAGTAACGCAATCAAGCAAGATCCATACCGACATATAAATGACAGCACATTTCATTCGTCTTCGGTAGTAGATCTTTTTACTATGTTTCATCAAGCGGTCGAGTTCGTACAGAATTTAGAGTGGCCCAATGCTTTACAAGAATGTCGGTTCAATACAGCACTGTCAAAAGTAATTGGCGTTGCTCTTGAGCAATACACAATGGATATGGAAGAGATGATTGCAGTTGATATCTATCCCCGTGCTGCGCGCGAAAGGGATGACAGTGGAACTTTCTTTGATAGAGCTCGACATCAACTGATTGGAGGAAGACCTTTGAGTAAAGCTACAAATATTCACGACGTACCGGCTGATTTCTTAATGAAGGTTTTTATTCACAAAACCGACAAAAAAGACACTAATTAATAATCATACTAGACGTGCGTTAAAATAAACAATATAGAGGCTGCTAGATCTAAATTAGATAGACTATACCAAAGTATGGATGTGGACGAGGTGGCACAGATGATGCGAGAACATGAATCACAAATGACACCGTCAGAAAAACCTGAGGAGCAGAACTACTTGTATTCAATCAAAATCGTGAGAGCAGAAAATTTACCACCATCTGATAATAATGGCCTTAGCGATCCTTACATTGTATTGGAGATTGACAATAAACCAATTACAAGAACAAAGACTGTCTATGAAACTCTCAATCCCCGTTGGGATCAAGTTTTTGATATTTGGCTAACAGAGCAAACGGTAGATGTTTTAGCCTTAGTCTATGATGAAGATATGATTGGGGCTGATGAAGAATGTGGTGGAGTGTGGTTCAAACTGTCACCAGACTACTTTGACGACTACCAGACGCATGAGCTTGTCCTGAGCTTTGTCCCTCAAGGAAAGCTTGTTTTGCGTATAAGTATGGAAGGCGAAAAAGATGATATACAGTTTTGGTTTGGTAAAGCATTCAGAACTTTAAAGAGGGCAGAAAACGACGTAGCTAGCATGGTTGTAGATAAGGTAAGGTGATTTGATTTGGTGGATTCAAAAATTCATATGCACCATATTTTATAGATGGGTGGTTATTTTAGACAGATTCTGAGTCGAAAAACTCTAGACAAATTGTTTTTAAGGGAGCGTAGCTTTTTTTCATCCTTTTCTCGAAACACAAAACATGTAGAACCAACTCTTCAAGACTGCGAAGACTCAATTGTACCTATTCTGGACTATCTAGAAAGGAATTTGAAAATATTGAATGAAAACTTATCAGAAACAAATATGCAGTCCATTGTGCTAAGAATATGGAAAGAAATACTTTTGGCTCTTGAAGGCGTTTTGCTGCCGCCCCTTTCAGAGCAGCTATCAGATTTGAAACCTTTGGATGATTACGAATTCCATGTTGTGTATAAATGGTTAGAACTACTCAAAATTTTGTTTAACGGTGGCGAAGACGCAGATGCAGTACCACTCGATAAACTCGAAAATTCTCAATATTATGCACTATTAGCTATTAATGCCGCTTATAATATGGAGACAGAAGAGCTTATTCAGGGTTATAATTATGTGCTAAAAAACCAAGCAGAAATGAAGTTGCGAGGAGGAAGAAAAGCAGACAGAAGTAGGTCTGTTTATAAATCAAAAAACACAGTGAAAAAAAAGCCTGTCAAAAAGTCTGTATCGATCGAACTACCTAATGCTGATACCATTCTACGTATTCTCCGTATGCGAAAGGACAAGCAAATCCGTGACTTCCTTCATACAGAATTTCAAAAGCGAAATTACCCAGCGCCTGCTGAATCAACACCTGCTGACAATATAAGCCAAGACGCAAAAGAGATTGCCCCTGTTGTGCCTGAGCCTGTTGTGAACGACTTGACACCAGTAGACGAAAACACCCTGCCTTTAATATAACGCTATATATCAGTGTGCTATTCATTACATTATATTTTGTTTTTTCAAAACGGTATTGTGTTCAATAAGGAAAGGGAAATGTAAAAAGAAAAGAAATCACAACAAGGAAAATAAATAAAGCAAAGTTTTTTTTAGTGGTCTAGAAACAAAGCGTCAAAAAGGGAATATTGCATTATTAAAGCGGGGGTGGTAGTTAAAGATTTGAATTCGCACTGTTATTAGGAAACGCGTTTGACCATCTAAGTTGATGAAGAAAAAGATTACTCAAGTTTTCTAAAATTAATAGGTTTACCTCTCTAGCCCAGCGGGCAGTTTCTTTGGTTAGTTTACTATACTGCTCATTCGTTCGCGCTTCTTTTAATAATTCGGTAACCCATTCTTGATTAACCAAAAACTTTAGTTGCCCATCAGCACCAAAAACCTCACAAAGATCACTATGAAATTCACATTATTAAACAAGCGTTTACTGAAGCCATACCCTATGATTCCAATAAGACATCTCATGAGAGAGTCTCCCTTCAAAGGCTCCATAGCTACTTTATAAACAAAGTCGAATATTGGGGGCAAATATCCCACCAAATTTTCAGCAAAGGGAGTATCACTTAGCCCTTGAATAGCACCAACATATGCATCTATAGTGCCCTCATATAAAGAATGAACGTACTCAACCATTTCGCGATTATCGTGGTCTGCATTCATATTGCCTGCTTGTTGTAGAACGGTCATTGTTATTTCAAGATATCTATGAAAAGACTCGCCCAAGGATAAAGCAATATCGCCAAAGCAAGACAGTGTTACAGGCTTTACGCTATAGTGAAGAGTAGGATCTTGTAGATTGACTATAAGGAGTTTCATCAAGCCATTGCAATAAACTGCAGCTTCTTTGCCTAAAGCACGACAAATATCGCCAACTATACCAACTGATATAAGACATAGTTGGTACTCAGCGGTATTCTTAAGGCCATCAGAAAGTATAGGTATAAATGATTGACAATAGCGATTGAAATTATGTTCAAGAGCACCAATCGTGGCACTAACTAACAAAAAGGAATCTTCTATGGTTGTATTTGCATGTTTAGATTGTATGACGATTAGTTCAAAAACGGCATTCATGACACGATCTGAGACCATTCCGATTTGACTCCCTAGACGACGCACACAGCCAGTCAAGACGCCTAAGAGACTGGATTGCAACTCAAAAAAACGAGAACTATCGTCTGAGTTGACAAGCTGATTATAATTAGCAGTAGCTCTTTCCAATCTGCCTAAAACGATTACACAGGTTTTCTGAACAGCATTAAAGCAATCGTCAGCAGAATACATAACAAATGTAGAGACTGCTTCATAGGCCGACGTCCTACAGTTTGCTACATCATCTGCTCTTTCGGTAAATTGTAAAAGAGTGAAGACTATATCTTCAAAAAATCGAGAGAGAGCCGAGGTAGTAGCCGATGTTCCTAAAGGTGGGCCTAACTGGCTAGCTAAATTTATAAAAGACTACATATATATGTGAGTACATACAGTAATCTTGTGCGCAAAAAAAAACCCTTACCCAGCAGCAATTTCCTACAATCCGAGGACTATCCTTAAGACCAAGAGTAAGGACATTAATCAAATCACTCAGATGTATATCGTAGTTTATGCAATGAACAAGTAGTTCACAAACACGGCCCAATGTCCATGCTATAGTATCTCGTACCTGGTCTACAGAGTCTTGCATCATCTGTATCAAAGTGGGTAGTGCTTGCTCAACTAGAGGAGTAAGTATATCAGGCTCAGGGCCATCTAAAATAGAGCCAAATGCCATAACAGCAGCCTCGCGCGTCCTCCAGTTTTCGCTGCGAATATTCCTCTCAATAAAAGGAATAACAATTGAGATAGTCATACTACCTACGCACTGAGAAAATAGCGAAAGACAGGTAGCAGACCCCATAGCAACTGTCCAGTCGTCTTCATCATAATCTTCCCCTTGTTTTGTAAGAAGAAACAGCAAATTGGGAAGAACATCAGCAAGCGCAAGCTCTGCAAAGTGATATAGTCTACGTGTAGGTTGTTTCCCTGCTTCTTGTGCCTATTATGTAAGCATCATTTAGTCTTTTTTCTTTTAATGAATGCTGTGCTTACTTCAATGATATCGAGCTTGACACTTATTTCTTCGTCACAAACAGTGGACCAAAACTCAATAGCTTGTAATGCTACTCTCTCATCGTTGCTATTCATACCAGAAATAGTAAGCTAGATAATAGGGTGTTAAAATTAATAATTTCCTCAAATATACAATATTTGATTACTCCAAACAAGGCTTTTTCCATATAAAAACTCATACTATCGTAGTATAGTTGCATAATACGAACCAGGCATTGAAACGCAGCCACCTGAAGCTCCAAATTATCACTTTGTGTGGCTTCACATACGACCTGCATGATGAAGTTCCTTTCTCCCTAATTATAATGTAAGTATTTGTTGTTATGATACTCAAAATATCAAAAGTACTCACTCCGCGTCCAAAGTTCTCTCTAATAAAGCCGAGGGAATTGATTAGAGCATTGATGGCTGCCAGACGAACCTCTGGGCTAAAATAATAATAGAAAATTAGGCCTTTCTCTTTTCATTGCAATTATTTTTTACTTCGGTTCTTCATGGCGAGCTCCTTGAACTATGGCTGTTAACAACGCATTTGATTGTGTGGCAAGGATGACATGATCCTAGAAAAAAAAACTATTATACATAACCATTAAATAAACCAAAGGAAAAAAAAACAAAGAAACTACATTTGATTCGCATATATAGCCTATAGCTTGTAAGGTCGATTGTCTCAGGGCAGCGTTATCTGTTTCGAGGTATCTAAACATTATGGTGATTAGATCGTTCCAGCCTCCAAAACGCAGTTCAATCGACGCTATCGCTGCAATAACTTGAGCAGCAATTTGCCCAACGCTGTTTTTAGGTGAGCCTAAACTTTGGAGTATCTAACAGGAATAAATAAGACTGTTTTGAATGGTAAGTATTTTACACTATGTTTCACTCGACTGCGGAGTTCGTCAGGTACGGACAACCATCTTTTAGAGAACTCTTCTCTGCGAGCAAAATCCTAACAAATAATAAGTATAGAACAGTTTCTATCTTTATCGTACTTTTGCTATCAAGCTGTTTTTCACAGCAAGACCGGCTGACATTCGAGTGGCATCGTTAGCATCTTCGGTGGCAATGATTTGACATAACGATGCAACGTAGAGGGACTTTGTTTTATTTTATTAAAAAAAAAAAAGGTTAAGGAATGTGCTGGCGAGTGACATTTACATAGTTTTCTTGTGCTAGCGTTTCCAACTGATTAGTGGCTGTCTCACGAAAGATACGATCTTTGTAGAGAATACAAGGAAAGAGGTGAGCTTAATTCCGTAGTAATTTTTTAATTAGTTGAAATAAGAACCTGTTGACAATGAATGGCTAAGAAGTGTAGTTATATCCATTTTCTTTTAAAAATCAAGCGAAAAATAAAAATGAAAAGTAAATCTGCAGATCTGCTGGTTCTAGAGAAGAAATAAAATAAACCTTTTATTTTTGATAAATTGGCAACTTTTTTTTCTGCAGGACTGTAAACTTTTAGTGTTTGTTACTACTTTCTAAGGCTAAACTGTGTTGTCACACTACAGTAGTTGTGAGGCTTTTTGGCCTTTAGTATCAGGTTTCTACAATATTTTCTGCTTAAAGTTGATATGTCCCTAACCTCATCCGCATAATTTTTTTTATAGATCATTATGTTACATTTAATATGATATCTTTTATTTAGAAACATGGTTTGACAATACTCTCAGTAAACACTTTTGCTTTTGAAAAATATTTAAGGGGTTAATATTATACGAAGAGTGTTTGTGTTTCCCAGTCCTCCTCTCCAGCCTTGAACTACTACAATGGACTCTTTGTGCCCTATCAAACTTTTACAGAGTCAGAAAACATACGTAAAAACTTAGCCTACCCATATTTTATAGCTTGCTCCATGCCTGAGTTCAATATAACATTTAGCTGTTTCGATTTCAAGTGTTTAGTATTTTTTTACCCCATTTTATTCTATTATCTACGTCGTCTTGCCATGGGCTCAAGTTTAAATGTTCAAGATAGTCTGTGCTATACGAAGCACTTAGAGCGGAAGCCTCTTTGGAAGAAGCTTTAGGGTAACAAAAAGGAAAACAGCCTCGATGCAAATGTACTTGACGTGCTGTTTGTGAGTTACGAGTAACTACAACGATAGGTACGCTAGGCCTGTACTTGGATATCAGCCTAGCCGATTTTCCTGAAGTTGTTAACACAATAATGGCTTTAGCGCCTTGTTCTTGAGCAGCATTAACTGCTGCACAAGCTATAGTTTCTGTTGTGCCAGTAGGCAAAGCAACCAGGGATCTTATTTCATTGAAAAGGCGAGGGTAGCAAAGCACTGCTTCAGCAAGTAAGCATGTTTGGTGCATTGTATGTACAGATTCCACCGGAAAAGTGCCTTTGGCTGTTTCTCCAGAAAGCATAACACAATCAGCGCCATCCAAAACAGCATTTGCAACATCTGATACCTCTGCGCGCGTTGGACGAGGATTAAGCTATCCAATATAATTAACACATATACCACGCTTAGGCTTTAATTTACTGTCATAGATTCCAACATTTGTGTTGCACTGTTTTTTTAATTAAAAAAAGTAATGTATAGCTTTTGGTTTTTCTATTTTACCAAATAACCGGCTTTCCGGCGAGATTGCATTTTGAGATCATCATTTTCTGAGCAATAAATACTCTCTCTAAAGGAATTTCTATACCCATATCCTATTTAGTAGATGAGCTATTGTGCTATAAAGTTGTCTTTTCCAAATACATTACACCACGGGCCACCATAATACCGTCGGCTTCTTCAAGAATCTCTTCAAAGTTGTCTACTCCCTGGTGATTCTCTATTTTTGCTATTATCTTTATGCTGGCTCCTTGCTCTCCCAGAACATCCCTTATGTCTTTTAGATCCTGGGCACGGCGAATAAAAGAAGCAAAAACTAAATCGATTTTATTCTCTATACCGAATCTAAGATCCGATTTATCTTTTTCTGATAGAGCCGGAAGATCTACTGGTGTCCCAGGTAGGTTTACACCTTTTCTTGAAGAAAGTATGCCTTGGTTAAGAGCAATCACATGGACCCCCTCTGAAAATACTTCTTTCACACGTAGCGATAAAATCCCGTCATCAATATGTATCATTTTCCCTACTTGGATTACCCGAGGCAGGTTCTTATAATCTATGTATATAAAGGCCTCATCACAGGATTCTTTGTATTGATCATTTGTAGTTAAAGTAAACTCATGACCTGCTTTGATAGGAACATCTACATTGTTTTTCATTAAACCAGTACGAATTTCGGGTCCCTTTGTATCAATTGCAATAGCTGTAGGTCTACCAGGATACACTGACATTGTATATTAGATCTGTAGAAAACTCTAATTTACTCACATTCACAGCTTTTGCGTGTGTTTTCTATTACTGATCTATGGTACTTCATTATATGTCAAACAGCTTTCTCAACTGAGCAACATTAACTAAATTCGACATACCTCATGGGAGCCATGAGAAAAATTCATACGAACAACATTTAATCCAGCGTTTCGAAGCTGAGTAATCATTTCTATGCTATTTGTTTTAGGTCCTAAGCCCAAGATTTCAATATTTACTTTTGGTGCAAATATGAATTTTACCAATTGTTCCAATAATAGTTGTTTTTCTGGTATGTGAGCACTCAACATCCACATTCATTTGAGAGACCCACTCTAGTTCAAAGCTTGTAACGTTATTTAACTTCATTTTTTATTTAGTATTAAAGAAATTCGAGGTAGAAAGGAAAAGGAAGAAGAAAAAAGTATCCACACAGCTAGACCATAAGGCTGCCAATGAAAAAAAAAGACCCAATAAGATCTAATATCTGTCTGATGTTTATGCATGACCATCAAAGCACTTCCCTGACTATTGTAGGTGTTATAATCTCAATCTGGGTTAGCTTCATGCTAACAGATACAATTTTGATTCTTTACAGTAATGGATATAAGCTGGGCGTACTTTAGAAATCAAAGGCTATTGTAAAGTATAATAAGAGTCGTTGGTGCTGATATATTCGTCTAAAATATATGCAAATGATGAGATATTTAGACTTCCAACGTTTCAAAATCGTCAAAAGTATTTTTAGACTATGGAAATTTCTTGCAACGATAAACGATATTAGCAAGAGAAACTTTGCTAGTATCCAATTTGCTCGAGCTCCAACAAATAGACTCCCCTGTTTGAAAATCCTTGTATTTTCTTTTTTGAAAGTTGAAAACATAATGAAACCCTTCAACCCCCCCCCTTTTTTTGGGAAAACATTGGCTAAGTCTTGAAGAATTAGATAGCAGTAAAAGACTTGGTTTAAAAAATCCAAAGGACACCAAATCTGCTACATTTATTTTTAAGAACTTTTTTCTTTAAGCTGGTCTAATGTTATATTTTGAAACAGGCCAACTTTCTTCAATTATATTTGTATGAATGTCATCAGAACTTCGGAAACCTCATTTTTAGCTGCTCTGTTTGTATAATTAAAATAGCCAAGGTTTATGTATCCTCTTTACATATCAGTGCATACTATGGTATAATATTTAAAGGATCTAGTTATGATATTTAACAACTGCTCAGCAATAGTCATCAGTAGGTTTCTTTCTAGTGTTTTTTTTTTTTTTTTTACCGCTGAGAGCCCATTTTCCATTATGACTACTGTCTCTATCATGTTTCTTGTAAACTTCTACTCATCAATTTGAGTTATGTTCCTTCTATCACCAGTTTTTCTTGGTTGTTGTTACCTCTTGCGTTCACTAAGATTATATCTTTTTCAGGTCTCTTATAAAATATACCGCAGGCAATTGTTTGATAGTAAAGTTTTTGTATTGCGAAATAGCTTTTGCGGGTGTCTGTTTTTATACAGTTCCAGAATTATCAAAAATAGACAAAAGAAAATAGAGCATTATAAACTTCTGCTTTCCAGTCAAGTGTTACTACTTTTGAACCTTCACATAATAAACATTTTCTTGTACAAAAATCATAACTTGACTGGAGTAGTGCTTGAATGCGTAGAAAAACTAATAACCTTCTATTTTTAAATTTTTACTGTTAAACAGAAAAGATATAGAATCAGTGTTTAGGGTGGGCTTTTTGAAAGGGGAGTGGAAAAACAACAAATAAAGCCAATGACTTTTTATTTTAAAACTGCAATTTTTTCTAAGAAAAAAAAGAGCCAAGTCAATGAAAGCAGTAAGAAATGTAAACGCTATAAATAGTTGTTTTTCAAAACTAGATGTTTGTTTTGAGCTCTGGGCATCGTATATAAAACAAGGGGCCTTATTTTCATTTTATATTCCAATACTTATAGGCTTCACCGATAAAAGCAAATATAGAATTTGAGCTTTGTGCTCTAACCCTTTCTTTTTAGCTTTTTTTTTCAAATCAAAAATATTCGAGCAAATAGTTCTTACCCGGTTGTAAACACCTGTATACTGTACAAAAGATGTGCAAGTATGTTTTTTTATTTTTTTTTATTTTTTTGCACTGTGACGGGCTTCCTAAAAAAAAGAGACAAAATAAGGTCATAGTTTTTTGTTTTATTTTTTGTTGCAAGAAAAATGACAGGTACTTGGAACAACGAAACGAAACAAAGAATAAAGAGAGGAAAGACTTGCTAAGCGTTCAAAAAAATAAATAGACTATTTGGAAGAACAAAAAAACGAAATTGAAGCTCTCCAATCTATTTATCCTGATGAATTTGAGAGTATAAGCGATAGCGAATTTCGAATCCCTGTATATCCCGATGAGCAAGACCCAGAACATCCTCGTAAATACATTTTTTTTTATTAGATGTTTTAGATTTCATAGTCTTTATTCGATTTACTTACTATACTTTTTTTTAGGTGCACTGTCATTGCATGTAACTTATACACCCAACTACCCTGACGAATTACCAGAGTATGAAATCGAGCCTATTGAAGGCCAAGTACCCGAAAAATACCTTTCTAAAATAGAGGAACTCGTCAAAAATGCTGTAAGTCTACACGTGCTTATATGTTATTCGCTTATCTTATATGATTAAGGCGGAAGAATCCATAGGTATGGCTATGGTGTTTTCTATGGTAATGATTATTAAAGAAGAGCTGGACAATATTGTTTTGGATGTTCAAAGAGCGGAAGAAGAGATCATCAATGAAAGGAAGCGAAAAGAAGAAGAAGCAGAGCAGGCAAAATTCAATGGTACCAAAGTGACCAGAGAAAGTTTCTTACAGTGGAAAAAACAATTTGATGCAGAGATAGCGGAGCAAGATGCTGTTGCACTGGCACAAAAACTGAAAGAACTGAAAGGAAAACAAACCGGTAAAGTAAAAAAAAAAAAAAAAGAAACGAACAAAGTGTTGGACGGTTCTAAGCACACGCGTGTATGAAAATGTAGGTCGCGCATTGTTCGAGCAAGATAAAACGTTGGCTTTATCAGATGCTAAATTCATGGATGATGGGGATATGTCTGTAGACATTTCCCAGTTCGATAAATCTGAGCGTGGAGGTGCAATGAATCAGGAGGATGACGACGATGACAAAAATGCTACTTGGAAGCAGTTGGACTAAAAATGAATAAAAAAAAGTTCTGTCTGTCTGTATAATCGCATTTCTGTATATGTTCAGTGAAAAAGAATAGCAAAAATCATTGTCTATTTTTTTCTGTTTTTTTCTCTTTCTTTTTTTGCATTTATTTTTCTTGAGAGGATGACCCCATAAGAGCCTCAATTTTAAGCATCAACCAATCGTGCCTATCTGCATCTTCTTTCTTTACTGTTGGGCGTGCAGTTCGGGTTAAAAACATTTCAGCTGGTTTAATTGTAGGTTCCTCTTCGAATTTGAATTTGTATGGATGTTTAGACTGGGGTGGTTGAATACATAGGACAACCTTTGGTTTACCCTCCTCATCAATATGGGCTTTTTCAATATAGAATGTACGTAAACTCCTATCGCTAGCCTTTGGAAAAAGATAAGAGTAGCGTTTGGGTAGAAAAGCAGCTATACCACCGACACCGACAATACGACCCTTGTGCGGTACAGCATTCAAAACACGTCCTCTCACAGCATAAGGGGCATCAATGTTGTGTTCAGAGTATGTCGGTCCAACAACCATATGTCCAGGGCTGTCAGAGAACCTAACTTGAAGGTATTCAAACACTTCTTCGGGATCTTTTTTTTGTTGTTTAACTAGCTTTTCAAACTCTGGGGCTTTTTTGGCGCAAAGTTGAAGGAACTGGTTAAATTCAGCAGGGGTCATTTTAACAATGTTGTATGATTCAGTGTCTTCTCGAGAAGCCGGTGTTTTAGATATTAAGAAATTCTCTTTCCAACGTCTTATAAACATAACTTGCGTGCTGCCTGACTGCCATGGGGTTTGGTGTTCTGCTGTATCTAGGCTGTCAACATTCAAGTAAGGAGTGCGAATAACAGTAGGCAGGTTACGTTTTAGACCCCAGTCGCCCATCCTTTTGGCCTGCTTGGGCGTTTTGTAGACCTGCTGAATAGAACGGTCAAATGTTGCAAGCCGTGAGCTCCTTAGTAGATTTCCAAATGAGTTTGACATGATGTTAAAAAGAAAAAAATAGGTGCAGAGTGGCTTGGGCTCTATCATAGGCTAGACGATTAAGATACAGCTAAGAAAAAAAAAAAAAAAAAGGGACACTCCTTGAAAAGCGATAGACCACACATTTAAAACTAGTTGCAGTTTCACGAGGCATGCTTATCCACTCCAGAAAAAGACTTTGACAACTATTTGTCTATAGAAATTTATCATAAAACAGAACCTTTTTTTACAGTCAAGACTTGGTTAGAATAACAAAAGCGTGGATTGAATTATTGTAAATAGCGAAAGGCAACACTAGCTAACTGAAGTTGCTTCTGTTTATATATAAGAAAAAAGGACAGTTGATTATTTGCATAAAAACCAACGTTCAAATGTTACACATATGCTTTACCAGTTTAGCCAAGGTAATTAAGACGTGTGAGTAAAAAGAAAGTAGGAGGTCTACAATAAATAAATAATATAAACAAGCAAAAAGAAGATGGGTTATATATGAGCTTTTCGGGGCCTCTTTCATTACATATTCTTTCACATCCCTGATGCATGATTTCTTTGTGCTAAATCTAGAGTTTTCTTTTGTTTTTATTATTAAAAAGTAGACTCCTTAAACTTTTGATCACAATGTGATACTTGACATTCATATAACCCTCCTTCTCCTTTTACTTTTATGAACAGAGCAAAGGCTCATTATAAGCATAGGTTTGTTGTTAAAAGGGAGAAGTGTCACATACTAAAAATATAAATGCAGTCCAAACAAATAGTCTTTTCTTCTCTCTTTTCTTCCTTTTATATAAAAACTACCTTTTCGTTTATTTATTTCTTTATATAATGTCTTCTCTATTATCCAGTCTACTATACTTGAACAAAAAAAGGAAATGTGAGAGCGTGTTTACCTCGCCACGCTGGTTGGCCAAACTACGTCAAAAACCATCATCATCACCAACCAATATCTGTATTCAAGAGCCGATCAGTTATAATAAAGAAGTTGATTCTTTTGAGAAATCTTATCTTTTAGCGATAGAAGAGGTAACTAGCATTTGTCGCATTCCAAAACATGGTTTTGACCCGCTTTTTGTCTCTTTTACTAGCTCAACTACGCTATTGAATCACAAGGATCTATATATTATCATGGAGATTTGGTATCGTCAACAGAAGCAGTTCATCATTGTTTTGATAAATTCAACTACGTATTGCGTCTATTACAACCTACAGATGCACATTTCTTTCAAAAGAAATGGTCGGCAGCTCTTTACCAGCTCCAACTGTACCTGAACTCTCTACCCAAAAACGATAGTGAATCATTTTAAACTACGATCTACTCACTGTATACCTCCATGCTTTGTATGACTTCGTTTATTTGGTTAACATCAATGCATATTAGAGTCCAAAACATGACTGTAAATAAAGAAAAGTTTATATACTACTTATTATTCTCAACACACCTAAAAAAATTAAACTCGATCAATTTACTTTGGAAAGCAGATATCATTATAAAAAAGTCGTGATCCGACAACAACACAAAATTACTGATTAAACGATATCCTAATTCCAATATCCCCTTCATTAGGCTAATGTTTATCGCTGCCCAGTATTAATAGTAATGTAAAAATAATTTTAGAAAATTCATGCGTGATAGGCTAGGAACTGTGCTATATAAACTTTGTACCCACTGTTATTTTTTTTCTCTTTTTTTTTTTGGTAGCAATTGTTAAACTTCAAAGTGAGGCAATAATTTACAAGCAAATGTACTCCCTTATTTTACAACTAGTACCTGCTTTTACTTCAGAGCATCTAAAGAATCCTATCAACTGGGCTTTGTTTTTCGTAAGTTTTTTTTTGGTATTGGTACATTAACAATAGACGAATCTAGATTTTATTTTATTTATTAAGATGCTTTGCGGTATCAAACAAATCCAATCTTTCGTCACCTAAACATCCGACTGTCTACATGTTTAAAAACTATACGCCAATATCCTTGCTCTCAAACGACGGAAACAATGGAACTGCCATCTTGATGGCAGTCAATGGGTCTGTTTATGATGTGTCTGGAGGTCAAAACTTTTATGGCCCAGGTATTTTATAAAAACTCTGAGCTTTTTTAAACTTTTGTTTCAAAGGTGGTCCCTACGCTAACTTCGCTGGGCATGACGCTTCACGTGGTTTGGCGAAAAACTCTTTTGATGAAGACATGATGGCGGATCCCTACGGCTCTATTGATAAGCTTGAAGACCTACATTCGGACGAGTGGGATTCTTTGAGATCTTGGGTATATACAGACATGTACAAAGGTTTGCGAACTGATATATTCTGTAGGAGGATCTTTTTAAAAGAAAGTATTTATTGGTTGGGAAACTAATAGAAAACACACAATAAACACATGTATGTATAAATGCATATGTGTATCTATTTATATGTTCAAATGGCACCCTCGGCCACTTGTATTTTAAACCAATCTACGGTTTCTTGTAAGCCCTGCTTCACTAGAAACCTAGGTTCCCATCCTATGTTTTCTTTTGCTCTAGTTATATCTGGTTTTCTTTTCTTTGGGTCATCTTCGACTGCTGGTAACGTGACAAGATCCACATGGTTTGGCGATAGAGGTGGCTGGAGTACCATTTCTCGAATTGTGTTTGCGAAATCTTTGATGGTATATTCTTCGGGGTTGCCAATATTTACTGGCTCACTGTAATTGCTGTTCATCAATAAAATGAGGCCGTCTACTAAATCGTGAATATATTGGAACGATCTCGTTTGCTCCCCATTTCCATACAACGTCAGATTTTCCCCTTTGACTGCTTGCATGATGAAATTACTGACCACCCGTCCATCAGCAGGCGACATACGTGGTCCAAATGTACTTATTTGAACAACCTTTAATGAACGAACAAAGATACGGTGCTAGTCAGACCACTTACTTAAAAATACGCGCTACGCGAACATCCACACCTTCTTGTCTCATGTAAGAGTATGTTAGTGTTTCCGCAATACGCTTGCCTTCATCATAGCACGCTCTTGGACCAATGGGATTGACGTGTCCCCAATATGTTTCCTTTTGTGGATGCTCTTCCGGGTCGCCATATACCTCTATTATGCAATCAAATCAGAACAAAAAAAAAAAAAAGAAAGAAAGGCTTGGCCAAAGTAGTCTTTTCAATTCACCTGAGGTAGAGGTCAACAAAAAGCGAGCTTTAGTTCGTTTAGCTAAACCAAGCATGTTAATGGTCCCCATTACACTGGTTTTTACTGTTTTTGTTGGGTTATATTGATAATGAAGAGGTGATGCTGGACAGGCCAAGTGGTATATTTCAGACACCTCAACCATGAAAGGATCTACTACATCGTGACGTACAAGCTCAAAATGTGGATGCCCAATCCAATGTTGCACATTGCGCTTAGTTCCAGTAAAGAAATTATCAAGTACAACCACCTCATGACCCATCCACATTAAACGATCTACAAGATGAGAACCCACAAAGCCTGCACCTCCTGTCACTAGAATTCGTTTGCGATCAGAAGGTCTGAGTTGTTTAACAGGTGGAAAGCTCATGTTGGGCCTAAAAGAAATGGTGCCGTCCTTGACTTCTCGATCTACCTTTTCTTTGGGCAAATATAGATCATGTAAATAGCTTAAATCGACGTTGGAGCCAACTTTTTCATGCCCTACACTCCTAATCATGTCGAAGACAAATATAGACAAGTAGGCTCAGAAAGAAGGGAAAAAAGAGAGACAATTTAATTAATTACAATTTAATAACAGACTCTTATATCGTTGTGCTTCGCTATTCCTCGCCTGTCTATTTGAGTTTTATTACTAAAATTTTATTCTGAACGGAAAGGCGGCCAGGAAAGAGTAAATGTTTATCTAGAACCTTTTATTTACTAAGACCAATTGCTTTCCTTTTCTTTCTACCCCTGATTGTTGGTTGCTACATTTTGCGCAGCATTTGTCTAGTCATTTTTTTTAATAGAACCGGGCTTAGATTTCCTCTCATCTGGGTAGAAAAACAGACAAATATTTAGAAAATATACGGATAAATATAGATCTCGTCAGTACATAAAATAGACCGAGCTGTATTGGTAATAGGGCATAAAAATGGCCAAATACTAAACACTGCTGTTTTGCAATTATAGAGCCCGAACTGTAGTACTGCATGAACATCCTATATCTTTACAACATTACAGTTAGCAAAAACTGAAACATAAGCTCTTTGGCAACCCTCCTTGTCGCACACTCAATATGATCATTTATTTTAGCGTATGCTTTATAAAACTACAACAGCTTTAAAAAAATGAGTAAACTTTATCCCTTGACATACATCTTAGTGTCATCCGAAAAGCTTTATTGTACCAATCACAACTCAGCTACTAAAGTCTATAGTGAAGAGTTTCTTAAACAATTAGAAGAAGCCAGGGCAGCTGTTATCTTTGCATATTGTATCAAAATACCCATCACGCATTAGTCCTAAATAGACATTCGTAAAATTACGGTGGTATAGTAAACTAACCGCCTAAACACCTACTCTCCTAAAACTATATACAAACTAAAATTGACACCTAGCCACCTCCCAACCAGATTGAGCAGGCCAAAAGGCACAGTTTTGGTCCCGACAAAATGTGTTTTTCCGAATCTCTAAAATCAACACATATTCGCTTGTTAGACTAAGACAATCGCCCTGATGCTTTAATAAAGTTCTAGCATTGTTTTTCAAAGTATTCCTTTTTCTATTTTATTTTTTTAAAAAGAGTGTTCTGTGCTATAGAATATGAACCTCCTTTTTATAGTAGACTGCGCTTAGTGATAAAAAGGCAGGCATTGGACCCAGGGATTTGGACCCTAAGTGTTTGAAATCTAAGTTTGAGCTTTATCAAGCATACTTAGAGCAGTTTCAAATAAAACAGCTCTCAAGATCTCTGATAGACAACGGGAGATATTGTAAAACCCTGCCATAATAGAGATAGTAAAAAGTTGATCATAAACCTGCATGCCGTTTAATATGGAGTGTCGGAATCGATCTCAAACAGTAGTTATTGTTCAGGAGAGGGGGGCTCCTTACCAAACATCTCTTTTTATTAAAACAAGTATCTCAGCGTTCCTTATTTTTGGACTTTGGCTTTTGTACCATAGACTGAAAAGATACAGCAATTGTACCTGAAGCACATTTTCGGTTACATATGCCATACTGATCCCTGCTGATTATGTATAGGTTAAGGAGATTTATCCAGAATTACCTCAAAACAGTCTAGTATCGGTTGTATGAAATCAACATAAGTCTCAACCAAAAGGCTTCTTCTCTTAGTTTAATAATTTTTTACTAATTCTGGTACCATAGGTTGGAAAGTATCATTTAAGATTTATTGAAGAATAAATTGCTTTGTACTAGAAACGAACGCACATTTGTACTTAAGGCGGTCTCCTTCTATCAAGGTTATATAAAATAAAATTTTAGTCAAGATGTGTTGGGTCTAAAGCGATGAGTAACTAGTACTAAGTGTCTATTGCTAGTATCTATAACTCTTCATGTTTATAACAGTAACTATCAAATACACTGTGTAAACAATAGTTCTTTTCGTAACATTACAATAACCAAAACTGTAAAAGATTTGGGTAACATGTTCATTTTTTTCCATAAAAGGCAGAAAGGGTTCTATCGAAATCGAGATTTAATAAAAATATAATTCAAAGCGTTTTAATATAACTTCAAAAATGAAAATTCCAATAGTATACAATAATTTTAAATGAAACAATATTGGATACAAAGCGTTTTAAATTAAACATGCCATAACCCTTGTAGCAAAGAAGTTTTTGAAACTGTATAGACCTATAAATACAGCTACGACATAACTACCTTCCAATGAAAGATTGTGTTGGCTGACAAAGGTACAATACCTATTTTTGTCTGACCAATAATGTTTATGTGCTTGGGATTTTATCAGTAAATGCCTATTATATACTTTCGGTAGCTCAGACCAACTTATTGTCTCCTATAAAATTCTTCGACTAAGGGTGGCTCTCTAACAATTCAGGGTCTACGTATTTATTACTGTTTTTTATTACACCAATTAACCTGTAAACATATCCCGTAAAATTCTTTTACTGCTACTTTATTTTTAAAACAAGAATCGCAGAACTTAAACATACATATAGTACAGAGTAAAGTGCGGAAACAAAATTGAATCAGAGACAGATGAAAGTAGTCAGTTTGAGGAACTGACTGTAATATTTTTCTTTCTAATAAAAAATTGCAGTGACAGACTGTTAGAAAACAAACTTTAGCTTTAGAAAACAGACGTGTAAAAATGTCTTGTGGTACAGTACAAATATAACAACAATAACGAAGGATAATATAAAAAGTCTATTCATTAACAACTTCAATGAAGAATGTGGACTTTAAATAAAATTAAAAAAATCAAATACTAACACTCTGGATGTTTTTCTTTTTTTGGTTTTATGGGGGACGTCTTATATAACGTCTATAGATAGACATTAAATTTCTTTTAGATTTTTAGCGAGCACACGATTTTAGTATAAACTACCTGTGTGCCGCGCTTATTCTTCGGATATACAGCAGATTTTTACCAATAAAACCTGGTATCTTCGTGCTAGTAAAATACATTTTACCACCTACTACCTTATTCTTACCAAACCACATATAGTACAAAAACTTAAAAAGGTTTTTGATAGTAAGGCCTCACAGAATCCTAATCTCCACCTATGCCGCAATTTTCTCAAAAGGCAGTGTACCTCTTAAAAAACTAATGAAAAACACTTCTTATTGTACTTTGTACCAACGCTCTTATTTCGCTCATGTTAGAAACTACAACCTTCCTATATATTGTTCCAAAGATAAATACTTATCGTTGTCTTGTAAGCAATGGCAGTTTAATAGCTACCATGTTTAGATTTTTTTTTCTTTGTAAAGGAGAAAAAAATATCGTACCTTACATAAGAGGGACTTTTTTTCATACGATCGAAAATTCCATTCGAATTACAAATTGAATACTTAGTACACAAAATAGAACTTGAGAAAGGAAACTATAAACAATATAAATCATAATATGGTGTACAACTTAAGACAATGAGGTAGTACATGGAAGAGACTTTGCAAGGGCTTTACCGACGGAGGTTGTCTGCAGGCATATTCATCATTGAAGCCGCCTTTATAAAAGGAAGCCGTATATACCATGCTACGCAGAAAGCTTGTAAGATACCAGGTAAATACTTGGGTGCGAAAGACCTTATGAGCATGAAGTAGCGTGAAAATATGTGCTTAAGAAGCAGTAACTAAGCTGTAGACTATCTGTATGTTTTTGCAGTCTCTTTTGGTGTTCAGCAGGGTTAAAAATCTATCACATCAATTATAGCTTTTAATTTTATTTATTTGGTATACGTTTTCAGTACGCATTGAAAAAATATGTTGCTTGACGAGTAGAAAATCAGTCAATAGAATTGGTTGGAATATTTAGCGTACTGTGTTTGAAACGTTTGGCATGTTGTATACTTTTTGATAGTACTGGAACTTTTTTTAGCTCTAAAAGAGGCACTGGCTTTTACTATATTTATTTTACTTCACTATTATGTAAAACCATTTAATTTGGTACAATGAGCACTGTTTTAGTTTTAGCTCTATTAAGCTAAAGCTTCAACCATCATGACAATTGAAAGCTTTTTGTATCTCTCCTCTGTTAATGAAGCGTATTCTATGACTCAAAGTGAGTAAATGCGTTTTTGGCTGACAAAAAAGCTTTTGGTGCTCCACACCTCATCATAGATTTCTACATTTTTCAGTGGTATTTTTTGGAGAAGTTCTACCATATAGAGAAACTACAAAGATTTGTACTTATTTTGAAGAGAAGGTTTATCCCTGTTGCTAAATGCACTTAAGACCAGCTATGTTTGATAGAGCTTCAAGTACACATATCTTGAACTAGAGCATAAATGAAAGTGTTTGGGACTGAATAGGCAATTTTTGTTTGTAAATATACTCGCCTTTATGGCAAATTTAGTTGGTTTTTTTATTCAAGCCGCATATTATTTGATGCGCTTTTTGGGATGGAGCCTTCAAACTTTTTTTTTTTATTAAACTCTCCTTTTAGGAGTACATGGGTCAATTAATGCTATGTTTGTATATTTCTGTCTTTTTTACTATTAGAAATTAAAAAGTATCAATAAGGGACACTAGAACCTTTTATACAGCTCAGGATTTAAAGCTTTTGGTTGTCAAAATAACTATTCCATTGGTCGATGTCAAACGACATAGGAATATCCCAAAAAGCCGTTCCTATTGGGTTGAAGGAAGTGTTGTTGAAACCGTTATTCATTAGATACTCTGGCGTACTTTGAATTGATTGATTGGTAGGTGAGTTGTTTATAAAAGGAGGTTGAGCATATTGTGTAAGATAATCAGGAAATCTCTGTTCAACAGAGCATTGTGCATCAATAGGATTTTTGAAATCTTCTAGAGGAGCAAGTGGAGAGTTGGGTACGGCAATAGAAAGTGCTTCAGGCGGGCAAAGGGTTTGCTTCTTTATAGCTTGACGATCGAATCCTTCCTCCACATCTTCCAAGTTGATATCGCGCAAACCGGCTAGCTCTCCTAAAATGTTGCAGTGCCGCGCTGAAGTAATCCATGTAGTCTCTACTTCATCCATTGCTTTGATTACTCTGTTTATGCTCAATTTCGCATCAAATGCAAAATCAGGATCACTGGACGAAGCGTCGTTGATGAAAATAATCCCTGCCGTAAACATTGTATACAATGTGTAGCTATTTATATTTTTCAATAGATCACCAGCAGAAAGACATTCGACAATGTCCAAAATCTTATTTGCTGCAAAAGTACAGATAGAAGCTGAGGGAAATACTGATGTTCTCATTTTCTGTGCAGGTCCAGGTATAAAGGGACGATGGAGTAAAATAAGAGTTGTATAAAAGAGCATATGCGTCTGGCACACTTCTAATTTGGGTGGTGGGAGCTTCTCTGTGGTTCGTGTATTGGGCGGTCGATATTGAATACTGGGTGGGAGTTTGGCCATCCAGCTGTTTAAAGATCGATCTATTTTTGATATAACACTATCGGGTGAAGAAAGCACAGATAAATGCCTTCTTCCCTTTACCATATAAAGCTGACAAAGAACGTCGCCCAATATCTCACACAGCTTTATTAGCTGATGAAAATTGTCCATTATTGTAGGTGTATTCTGCTCGTCGTCTTCGTCAATTTGAGATGGATAGGGTGCATCAAAATCACGTTCATCAATCATAGGTGCGCGTCCATGCATAGCACAACTCAGTCGATCAATGACAAAACAACAATAAAAGACGCGCTTTCTTTCTTCCTTTTCTTCGTCTGACAGGTTCCAAGAGTCGCAATTTCTATTGAGCCCTAAATTTTGACACATTCTGAAAGCCTGAAGTGTTCAGGTCAAAGGAACTGTTTTTAAAATGTCTATATCATAGGTGTAGTTATCAGAGTGCCTTACCAAACCGCTATACAACCAGCCACGAATATTTTTCAGTGCTCCATTCTGGTGGCTACTGATTAAGATTAGAGATTGCACCGTTGACACCTTATAGTCGTCCCATTCCTCGTCCAATAAGCGCCTTGCTCTTTCCAAAAAAATATCTCCCGCCGTATCTGCAAGGTCGGGGTTAGCTCTGACTCTAATATCCGGTGACACCCGAGAAGCGACAGCATAAATAGCATTCATCAACAGTAAGGGTGGCCGTTTATTTGGATCTTCGTTTTCTAGTGAGACTAAAAAGGTCTTTTTGTGCAAAAGTGGTATAAGAGGATAAAAGTGATCAAAGTATAGATCGAGTAGATGTTTGGAGAGATCTGGTGGCGGAAGGTCATAGGGGTCGACAATTAAAGAGTTGGTAGGGTTTTCAGATCGGTAGCCTCGCGAGTTGAAATGGAATGCACCATTTTGAAAGTTTTTACTATTGCGGAGCATGTAAAAACCTGAGGATTTTCCATAGTAACGCAATTGTCCGCTTTCGTCAATGGATAGGTTACCTAAATTGTCGTTTGCATTCTCCTCTACTGAGTCGCTTTCTTTTTCCTGAAGTGTTTCTTGGTCTACAGCAGGCCGTGGTCTCACCAGCTCCCCATAGGCCGTTTCTATGGGCGCATTTATTTCAGCGAAAATAGCTTCTGATCTGGGATCGTCCTCTTCCACAATGCTTCCTAGTAATGCTTCTAATCGATGCAAACGACCCTCGATCGCCTCTATATATCCTTTTGGTGGTCCTCTCTTTTTTTTTTTTTTTTTTTTTTTGTTAAAAAGCAATAATTCAACAAAGGACCATTACCTTTCTTGAGGTTTCTTTGTAGGTACAAACGGTGTTGGCTGAAACACAGTTTCCACAATAGGGCAACATCCCGTCACATTTCACTTTTTTTCGTCGACATTGCTCACTAAAAATACAAAATTCAGTAATGGTCCTCTTTCAGGTAATAACGTGTTTCATATTTTGAATAGCTACCAGGCTTTGCTCACACGCTGTCTCTTGTTATGGTGCATGCTAGAAGTTACAAAAGGAAGAAAGGAATAAGAAAAGGAAAATTTAGGCAAGGGTTATACAATTGTCAGTCGGATAAGACTTCTGCCGCATGATTTTTGAGTTTATTTCAAAGAAAAAAAATTAATACACATAGAAATATACAGATATAAATAAAGGAGGTAGGGTTGAGAGGATATGGAAGAATATACAAATTAGCGTTTTGAGTAGCCAGCGCAGGTCCACATCACTGCACGCCAGATAATAGCAATACCCGCCAGTCCTGTGACGGCCGCACCACCGTAGAGCATGACATCATGTACTACTTTACTACAAAGTTTTCCACACGCCTCTTGTGCCGTTTCATAGACTTGTCCACACTCACTATTACATTTGTCGGCTACAACTTTGGAAGCAATCATAAGAGCAATACCGCCAGCAAGGAAAAGAATATTGATCAGCATAAGGAAGCAAGAGCAGCAGGTTAAAGCGGGATTATAACAGCAACAACAGCAGCTGCGCCCATTGTTATTCTTATTTTGGTTGAAACGATACGAATCTGCTTCGTTTTCAGGCGCTACTGTTGGACGAGTAACATGGGGCTGGTATTGCATTCTGATCGCTTCTTCTTTTTCTTTCTGCTTTTTCATCTGTTTTCGTTCCTTTCTTCCGAGTGGCTTTTCAGAATCTATAAGCAATTCTTGGTATTCTTCTGTATTCTTTTCAGTGTCATTGTATGTGTTCGGTTGTTTTCTCATGTATTCTTCTCTTTCTGTTTTCAGGTAATCTTCAAGCGAAGACTGGTTGTGACTCGTGTGGGCTTCCTCGTCGTATAATACAGGCGGCCGAGAATGATGTGCCTGTACAGGAGGAGTATAGACAGCTTCATGTAAGGGCGGCGGTGTATAATGATCTTGTTCAAACGATACATGGGGCACAGAGTTATGTACATCTGAATAGCCGTGTTCTTGAGGCATAGAATGATGAACATCTGAATAGCCGTGTTCTTGAGGCATAGAATGATGAACATCCGAGTAACCGTGTTCTTGAGGCATAGAATGATGAACATCAGCATAAACATGTTCCTGGGGCATAGGATGGTGTGCATCAGTATAAGCATGTTCCTGGGGCATAGGATGGTGTACATCAGGATAGCCGTGTTCCTGAGGCATAGAAGGACCGTGATAAACGGGCTGTGATTTATCAAAGTATTGTGGATTAGCATCGTTTAATGGAGGGGGAGGAGGGTATTGTCCAGCATAGGGGTCAGCATGGCTAGTGTTCATTTTGTTGGTTATAAGAGAAACTTAAAAAATAATTAAGGTGAAAGAAAGAGAAAATAATCACAAACAACTACTATTTTAAACATTTTTTTTTATCCTTGGCAAAGTCCAAAAATAAATATAGTAGGCTGCCTTCGGAGATTATTTCAAAAGCAGATTATAAAAATAGTTTTTCTCAATGATACAACTCAAACAAAGGATAAAAAAGAGCAAACAAAAAGTTGCCTTTGAAAGGCTTTTCTTGCAATCAAGTATAAATTTGGCACAGGGGGCAGCAATATCTTGGAGAACTTTTGGACTTAGTAGGTCAATCAATAAAGCAAGACTGGCTTTTTAAATGAGAAGCTATTTAGATATTTCACAGCTTCAGTACAATTGTGATCCGTCATTGGAAGGTTATAGTCAAAACTCACTTCCCAAAATAGTACTTCAGCCTCATAACAAAAAGTGTCTATGTTTAAAATGGTTAAATCCAAGAGATTTTATTTTTTTTTACCACTAGAAGGGCTTTTATCTATAGAAATCGTTGTTTGTGATCGCAATCATTACTCTAAATGTATAAGCCATAACAACGGCTATCTGATCAGTCTCTCTGAAAATAAAAAATAAAAAAACTGTCACTTGTATTTAGGATGAAATCCTATATAAACAAAACACCTTTTTCTAGCTTACATCTATTTAAGAACTTCTTACAATAAATTTCCCAGTTATTTTAAAGACTACTCAAATAGCAAAAGCAAAAGCTTGCAATACTCTAGACACCGTTTAGCACCAGTGTGTTTTCTATCTATTTAGATATATGGAAAAAGGCTTTAGCATCGCCTTAAACAAAAACGCAAGTGTGAACTCAACTCTTCTGTGAATTTTATTTGTAATGTATTGATTTATTTTCTATTCTCTACCTTGTCCTTATTGAGGTTTGTTCGCTATTCTTTTGTTACACATGTTTATCCACTGGCACAACAGAACAATGTGGTTCACAAGTATGTTACACACGTTTGCCCCGTTTATTTGAAGCAGTTAGTTCTGTCTACGAGCAATGGTAAGCTTAAGCTGACGGAGCTGATTTGGACTGGCCCAAGTTAGTGCTTCGCTCAGGCGCTAAAAAATCGCGCTTTCGCCTATTTGATCATGAGTGATGCGCTTAATTTAGAATCGATTTGCCCTGAAATATCACATATGTTTGCTGTTTAAGGAATAGGTGGTTGTGGTATCGAATAACAACAACTTTTTTTTATAAAAAAATAGCTCAAGTCACAAATCGAATGAATGAAAGGGGGTGCATTATTTTGCGTTCTTCTTGTTTAAAATCATGGTAAAGAAAAACAAGTTTAATAGACATTGTTTTATGCTAAAACCTCTGTATTCAGTATCACAATACCAATCGGCATTTACAGAGTCAGCAACAAATTCTTCAGCATGTTCAAGACGATTCGCTCTTTAATCAGCATGCGGAACATTCCTACCCAACAAACGCGACATCTGACTCTCATCTATATCAATTCCACAACTATCTACTTCAACAATCTTACATAAATAATACCACTAATCAAGGACAGTTGAGGTTGCCAAGTGAAATTGCACCTCATAGTTTACGAGCACATAGTAATGTTGAACAGCCGGTTAACAAAGAACTGAGCTCTTTGTTATCTCTCGTTCCTAAGAAAAACGTAAGCTGCTAATTATAATGAGAAATAGATGCTTAAGCTCTTGTAATGTAGCCAATTGATTCCCTAACCCAGTCTTTAAACAACATAAATCAGGATTGCAAATCAGATGAATTGACAAGTTTGACATGCAATACCAACCTGATTTCGGCTACTCGTACACAACAACAGACACAACAAGAGCCTAAAAACCCAAAGCCCTATGGATGTGGTATTGTAGGTTGCCTTGTGAATTTCGATTCACCAAGTCGACTGTTTTATCACTTGAAAAATGAGCATATCGACACAACCAAAACGACGCCAAAGCCCTTTCGCTGTGCCATTGAAAACTGCTCTAAAACCTACAAAAACTTGAACGGACTTCAATACCATGTAAAGGAATCGAAAGGAGCCTATGGCCATAATCCATATCTTAAAAGCACCAAGATATTTCAATGTAGTGTGCCTGGATGTCAAAGAGCCTATAGAACACCTAGCGGACTGCGTTATCATCAGCGAAATTCTACACATTTCCCAAAAGGCAAAACACCATCTGTTCTTCTAGAACATCAATCAATACAACAGCCTTTTTTTTAAAAAAATGAATAAAGCCTCCGAAGAGCCAGTGATGATTTTTATTACAATTGAATTTAATCAAAGAGACCGAAACCCATATCATCATCGGATTCTTCCTTTTCTTCTTCCTTAGCTTCAGCAGCGGGGGCATCAGAAGAAGCAGCAGCGGCACCGGGGGCAGCAGCAGCACCACCGGTAGGGACGGAAGACATCTTTTCCTTACCTTCAGCAATGAGCTATGTCATACAAACTTATTAGAACTCTTTTATAGACAAACAAATTCGATAAATACCTCGGAAATGTCCTTCTCAGCGAGGGCAGAGATTAAAGAAGAGATGCGTTCGTCATCAGCTTCGGCACCGACGGAGCTCAAGATGGACTTGACATCAGCAGCAGAGGGGTTGGCCTTGCCGGCAACATTGAGAAGAAGATAAGCAGCGAGATATTTCATTTCTAAGGTTGCGTTAGATAACTTTGATCCATCCGTCTGTTGATTGATGCTATCTACCTTTTTTTTTTTGCGTAAGTAACGATTTAACTCCTTTGAGATACGAAACGCTTAAGGAAAAAGCAGATTGTAATGAGGCTGGAAGCTTTTATACTCAGGGCCACATCGTATGTCGAGTCACCATGTTTTTGTAGTAGGGATTTCTCCACATTTGTCCGGCCTTCACTTAATCCGGTCAGCTTCATTTGTTTCTCCGCGTCCACAGACTGATAAAATGATGCCTCTGAATTTTACACCAGACTTTGCAAAAAAACAAGTATCTTTCGTTAAGACCTAAACCTTTTTGCTTGCCTTAAAGGCTATCTAATACCACGAATATTCTTAGATTAATAAAATACAATTGTATAGCTATTGTTAGCTTTCTTTAGACAAGAAATCCCTAAAATGAAGCTTTGCTGGCAAACTGTATTTTGACAAGGACAATTTAAAGAGGCCTAGTAAGAGTAGCGACAAAAAGGTCTCTAGTTTAGTTTGCAAATTGAGTTTCGGATCTCCTGAATTTACCTTGTAAGCCCAAAACAGTTATATGTTTTTTTTTAAAAAAGAAAAACTATTCTAAAGCTGTACACTATATATGACATACATTTTTGGCAAATTCCATGCTTTTGTTGCTTCTTTTCTTTTTCAATTGATAGCTATTAGCACGACAGCTGAATAAGAATACATCCTTTAGATATTTCATCGATTCCTTTGATTGATAGCCTTAGAGCCAATATTTTTGGCAATATTTTAACTCCTTTTTTCTTTGTCAATATCGTTATTTTGTTTAGCTTGGCAGCTGCAGGTTGTCTTTTATCAATACACAGCTAACTAAAGAAAATAGTAGACTCTTACTCATAATTTTGATATATATATATATATATCAATTACAGAGCAAGGGCGTATATTTAAGTTATTATTTCAGGGTCGCTTTATTAAATAGTCGTGGCTCTAGGTAGATGAAAAGTCTGATTAGACTAAGCGTTACCAAAGAGAAACAATAAGGAAATACTAGATAAAGCTATAAACGGCTATCTTTCAGTCGTTACTACCAAAATAAACCTAAAAATATTCTCATTGGCAATTGGGAGTAACGATAGTCAATTAGCCATATTGACATTATCGCAAACCGCACTCTTTGAGTACTCATGACATAGTCATAAATTGTGCTGAGGACACTAATGAATATTGTCTTCAGAGTAGCAGCTGACTCTTCTTATTGTATAATGTCGTAGACTGTATGTTTGTTTTAAGTCGGACTTATGAACACTGTAAAATAGCTTTGTAAAGAACGTTGCGTCTTTTGACAAGTTTGTTGGTTATTATCAGATACTACACTTCTTACACTACTCTAGCTTTAAAGCCACTGTGCGCTTCCAAAAGAAACTTACACAGACCAAATACTTACATCTAGATTCTAACTGTATGCAAAAAGAAGTAATCATCAGCCAATCATTTTCTTTAGTGATAGTAGTTACAGTGACCGCAAGCGAACAGTGTGGTCACTGTTCATTACTTAACACAAGGTTTATCGGAGAAACAAAAACAGTGTTTTTTTCCTTCTAAAAAAATGGAATCACTAGATAGACTTAATGAACAACAAAGAAGAACCTTAAGTCAATATCAAGTAGGCAGAAAAAAACTCGCACACTACAGTTAAAAGGGCTTTATTAATACATCCTTAAAAGTCCATCACTCGCTCGCATGATATTGAAGAAGCTGTACGTATATTAATGGGAAATAACTGGAATCTAGAAGTAAGAGAGAGAGAGATAAAGAAAAAACAGCTTGTGTAAAAAAAAGAGAAAGAGGCGCTTTGAGCTGATGATTGCGAAGGGGATAATCTTGGAGCCTAGTTTTGTTGAAAAAGAAAAAAAGAAGACGTGATATTAAAAAGTGTTATATTAGAATGCTATACAAAACAAATATCGTACAATTACTCATTATGAAGCAAACAATGAAACCAGCGAATCTAATTCAGCATCCTCTTCTCTTCTTGGCAGTCAGAGACGGACATTGGAAGAAAGGACGAACCGAGGGGTACTTTCGCTTGTTTTGTGGCCTTTCACCTTAGTATGGAAGATTGTCTGGAGCTTGTACCATATTATTGGTAAGCCAACAAGTCAAAATAACAGTAGCGTCAATTCCTTAAATTGTTTACAATCAGTGCGTTTACTATACAAACCATCGACTACAACTGTTTCGCCACGAAGAGACCCTCGGTCGGAAGCTGACAGGTTCTTGCGTGACTTTGAGTCAACTTATGGAACAACACATCCCGAATTTTTCGAGGGAAGCTATACACAGGCCCTCCATGTATCAAAAAAAGAGTTGAGGTATCTAATGATAGTTTTGGAGAGTGAGGAACACGATGATAACGATGCATTTTGCCGGTAAGCACAGTATATATAAACAAACTATATATGTTCAACCAACAAATGTCTAGGTCAGTACTTGCATCTTCTGAGCTTATTGAGTTTCTTCGACAAAACCATATTGTTGTTTGGGGCGGCAACGTTCGACATACTGAAGCATTTCAAGTTAGCAATATTCTTGAGGCAACTACATACCCGTTTATTGCTATTATTTCGCTTCAGACACACTCTTCAGGCTCCCAAGATCCCACTCAGTCAGTAATTGATCGTATTGAGGGGCCGACAAGTTCTAGTGCAGTCATAAGACGACTACAAAATGTCATAGCACGAACAGAAGTCAACATAAATCGAATGAGGCAAGAAAGAGAGCGTCGAGAGCAAGAACAAGAGCTGAGACGAGAGCAAGAAAGGGCTTATAACGAAAGCCTTAGAGCTGATAGAGAAAGAGAGAAAAGAATGGCTCGAGAACGACTGGAGGCAGCTATGCGAGAAAAGACCAGGCAATCGGACAAAGAAAACAGAAATTTATATATCCGGAACTTGTGTGAAGTTTTAAAGAAAACACCCAGCAGTGAAGAAAAGACAATCAGAGTCAGTTTCCGGATGGCAGATGGAAGTCGAGCTATTAGAAAATTTAAAGACAGCGATACATTAGAAGTAAGCTCTGCTTCGGTCTAATCAAATCATTAATACAAATTGCTTTAGACTCTATACCAATTTGTCGAGGCTTACCCGCATATGGAAACTTATGAAAATGATTTCCCCTTGGGAGAAATATCTGATAGCTATGTTCATAAATTCAAGTTTACACTGCACTCTGCTTATCCAAGAACAGAGTATCAAGCAGATCCAGACAAAAAGATAGCTGATGAGCTAAGTCTATGGCCTAGTGCTACATTGATAGTTGATGCAGAAGACGAAGACGAAGAGCAGCCATAACAGAGGGGCAAGCTCGCTAGCAAACAAATATAAGACCTTCGTCTTGGTGTGCTTTAATACCCATATAACTTGCCCTTCAGAACTGAGTTAAAAATAAACAAAAATCTAGGGTAAAACCAGGCTGTAAGAGAAACAGTTTTCTTTTGTCTTTTTTTTACTAAAAATGACTAAATTGCAACTTTATGTATGGGGCTCTGCATTAAATGCGCCCTCTATTGATCCCAAATGCATCATTGCTGAGTCTTATTTGCGTTTAACCAAGCTAGAATACTCTCTTGTCAATTGCAATGATCCACAAACAAGTCCTACAGGAGAGCTTCCGCTTTTAAAAGACGGCCCTGTTTGGATTGCAGGCATCGATCGCATATTGACTCATTTAAGCAAACACCGAAAGGATGCCAATGCTGCTCTCTCGCCCGAAGAAAAAGCAGACTCTCTTGCGTAAATAGCCTATCACCATTCTTTTGTGTATGTTATTTAACTTATTTTTACTAGTTATGCCGCCTTAGCTACAAATAACTTGTTCGATTCTATGGTAAAAACAACAAAAGGACGATTGTTTTTTCAACTCTTTTTTTTGACAACACAATTTAGCTGTACACTTGGTATGCAGATTCAACCAACTTCATTAAAACAATCCGACCTACATATGCCAAACTTTTGTCTTTTCCCTCCAACTATATGGTGCCTATTCAATTAAAAAACAGTGCACAAGCTAGATTATCAAGATATAACGTCAAAATCACGGGCGATGATATAGGCTTGCCTCAAAATGAAAAAGAAGAAATGAAAGAGCTGTTAAAATCTGGCTGGCACCAAGTAAGCAAAAACACAAAAAGAGATTCTTTATGCATTAACAATTAAACTTTTCAAGATGTACCGCATAGTTAGAGAAACGTATGGCGTTTTACAGGCACATTTAGGTGACAAAGACTACATGTTTGGTAGCTTACCCACTACCTTGGACTGTATTGTGTTTGGGTATCTCGCCTTACATCTCTACCCAGATCTTCCGCATAAGCGACTACAATATATTTTAACAAATGAATATCCTGTATTGGCCCAATATTGTGAAAGAGTTAAAAGTCTTTTATATCCGCCTGGTCAACAAACTCTCGAATCAAGTCCCTCAGAAGATGTTCCTTCGTTTTGGAAGACTGTTGCAAACAATCCAACTCAATTTTTAAGCTCAATCAAAACCGACTTTGTATCTTACATGGGAAGCGAGAAAGAGAAGAAAGAAAAGAGCCAAGCCCAAGTTGATTTTGAACGCAAACGCATCTGGTCGATTGCAGGTGGCGTAACAGCCATGTTGGCTTATATCATATACAATGGAATAATTAGTGTTGAATCATTGAATGAAGATGATGAGTACTATTATGAAGATGACGATGACTATTAAAAAACCGAAATCAAAATACGTTATTTTCCGTTATTACATGCCCTAACCGTTGCCCAACTAGTTGAGGAACCACAGTTTCTTTCGTGTAACAACCAAATGCAAACTCTCAAAAGACAGATTAGGTGTATACCTTTGAAAGCCTACCTACAGACTCAAGTTCAACTAACTATTTCAAAGTCTTTTGGGACGATAATATGCTAATTGTTTTCCAACACATTTTTTTTACACTTTCAATACCTTTGTTTTAATAATTTAAACAGAAATCGCAAACATTGACCACCGTTTAGCTTGAAAATTTTAAAGTTAATACGTGTATGTTTACTTCTTACCAGGCATGTATCGCAATAGAGGATATATAGCGTGGCTTGGCTTCCTGTTTAGTAATAAGGAGTAGCACAGACAAATGTAATTGGCGCTGTCTTAATGACTAGTTCGTTTGCATTTATGAAAATAGAAATGCTGGTTCCTTTTCTTCCTCTTGAGCATACATAACATGAGCGAACCACTATTAGAGGATTTTGAGTTAGAAGACAGAAAGACAGCAGACCAGGCTTTAGATATAGTATTAGCTAAAGTTGGATATGGAACATTTCATAAAAAACTGCTGGTAAAAAATCATTAAACTGGAATAGCTCACATAGTATAAGATTATGTGTGGTTTAGGATGGCTTGCAGATAACGTAAAGGAAATGGAAATTATGTTTTCGTTTTTCTAACTTTGTTTTAGATGTGGTTGCAGGTAAAAAAGAAAAAAATATAGCCTTATTTTTTTTTTGGTTTATAACGGCTGACTCGTAAACAAAAGACTGTAGCAATCATCTTACCGCGTATACAAGGTAAAAATTAGCATGTCTGTCACTTAAAACTAAGTGCCATTTTAAGAGTACTACAAGGTTTCAGATAGACTAATAGGAGTTTTGTCAAGTTCTTCGTTTGCTGGAATGACAATTGGAGCGTTTTTTTGGGGGACCTTATCAGACACCAAAGGCAGAAAAATGCCTTATACCATGACCCTTGTGATTACCTGTATTTTTGGTACACTTTCAAGCTTTACGTTCAATTTTACTTCGCTTTGTATTACTTTGTTTTTATTGGGCTTTGGAGTAGGTGGAAGTATGCCAACAGACGGTAAAAAAAAATCAGAATCAAAACAGGGTGTATCTTACCAATTCTTCTAGGCGCGTTATATTTGGAGTTTTTACCAAAAGAATATCATTACTTGTTGACCTTCATGTCAATTTTTTTTTCATTTGGAGCAGTGATCGCTTCTATATTGGGCTATCTAGTTTTGCCTTGCGAAGGTGAAGGTTGCGATAACAGCCAATGGCGAACAATGCTTTTAGCTGCATCTTTTACAACATTTGTTATATTGCTTATTCGATCTTTTCTAATCAAGTTACCTGAAACGCCAAAGTTTTTAATGAATCAAGGAAAAACGGAGGAAACCGCAACTGTTCTTCAAAACATTGCGCGAATCAATGGTAGACAAGTGAATAGAGAAGATCTAATTGTTGCTGAGTACTATGATGACTTTGGTGACATTCACGAAGCTGCAAAGAGAGGGGCATTTGGGGATTTGATGTCAACAAAATGGAGAAAAACTGTATTTTTAATTTGGTCCATATGGACCTTTACCTCCGTTGCTTATACTATATTTAACGTTTTCTTGCCAAAATTTTTGGAGTCAGTTGAGCAAAGCGATATTAAGCCAACTTTGAAACAGATATACTGGGACTACATGATCTACTCTCTGTCCGGTATGCCTGGATCTGTGGTAAGTTTAACTTAGCAATTCGTGAGGCAGCTTACACATTATATAGATTGCGTCCTATATGATAGAAACTCAACTTGGAAGAAAGGGAACTATGGCCTTATCAGCCTTAGGTTCTTCTTTGTCTCTTCTTGTTTTTTCTGCTATAAAGTTGCGGCTGGTGACCGTACTATCGTCCTCCTCAGTTTCGTTTCTTGGCACTCTTCTTTATGCAGTTATTTATGGATATACCCCAGAGGTGTTTGATACGTCTGTTCGTGGCACTGCTGTAGGTACTGCTTCAGCTCTGGGCAGAATAGCAGGCATAGGCAGCCCTGTGCTTGCTGGCTTTTTGTTTACAATCAATTCCTCGCTGCCGCTCTATGTGAGCATCGTTGGTTACCTTTGTGTAGGTGTCTGTATATTGTTGTTACCATTCGAAACCCGAAATAGAAAATAAAGATAAAGATAGAAATGAAAACCTATTTATTCAATCTACGTTGCATCCACCCCCAAGTTTGTAGCTTTTTAGCTACCGTAGGGGTTATAGCTGCTGTTAAAGATAGTCTAAACGGTAAGAGGACAGTTTTATGGATACCATACGCGATTACAAAAAGAGAAGTTAAGGAGGGTTTTTCATTTGCTAGACGAGAAGAGTCCACGGGTGTGTGTTCAACACCTACATAACCTTTAAGCTTTCCAATGATATAGTCTTCCGCCTCTTTTATTTGTTGAGCGCCTTTTACGCTGATAGCAGCCATTGTTAAGGATAGGTCAATAACGCCTAAGCCTAAATAGACGCCTATACCCGCATAGCCATACTTTTTCATGAATTTTCTAGTTTTAGATACAGGTTTTTTTTCTTGAACATGGCTCGGCGAAGTAAAAAGGTGACGTTGTGAAGTATATCGAGAGGTCGTTTTTTTGAATAAGAATCTTGAAATGAGTGAGCTCATGTTAGCGTATACAAAAAAAAAAAAAGATGTCAGTTTTCGTTTTCTAGAATAAGTATTTTCTAGACTCAGATCTTTTGCGCATTAAACAAATGCGAAATTTCAATAACGAACCAAACTTAGAGCCGCCAACATTTTCCTAAAATTTAACGAATACGTTTATTTTATTTTTAGAATAAAAAAGAAAGCGGAAATAAAGAAGTCTAGAACATCGATAAGGCCAGGAAAACACAGTAAATGACAAAACTGCTAACAAAGGATAGCAAGATGAATGGCTAGCTGGTGTGGTCACGATTAGCGAAGGCAGTCAGCCGGGCACTCAATCGATTTTTTTTGTTGAAGCGCGTCTATTCAACTGAAGGGGGTCTTGTGTAGCAGCTTACATATTGAAGACTGAAGCTTAAAGAGACTAAATGTAGCATTCTTTTTTTCAGGAAAAAGAAAGCAAGAGTAATATTTTTCCATTTTGGTAGTCAACCAACTGCAATTTTAAAACTATTATACTCTTAGCATATAAATGCGTCACCCTTTTTTTCAAAAAGATATGGTATAACAATATCAAATAACAACATGGCTTTTGTTTGTCTTTCTAAGCGATGCTTTCTGATCTATATTACAGCTAATAAATGTATTACAAAATAAATAAAAAAAAAGGCCCAATAACACACAATTACTAATACAAGGAGTATATTCATTTATACCACACATTTGGCGTATACTGTTACTTGCTTTATCTATTCAATTGCATTTGCAAAATAAACAAAATATTGACTTTTAGCTTATACATGAACCCACACGTTTTTTGTACATCTACACGACTTGTTTTTTTTGTTTTGTTTTTGATTTAGCTACAAGAATAATATGAAACACTCTTGTTTAAAATGCTTCTTGGTAGTGTTTTATTTGTATTTTTAGGATCAAAAGGGAGAAAAAATATTTGCACTACAATTTATGAGCTTCTTTTGTACAGAGTAGATTAGAAATTATTTAGCTCCCTCTTTAACCGCCAGTAATATAGCAAGGTGGTATATTGACAATACAGCTTAAAAGGAGGTGGTTTCAACGCTCGATATAGACCACTGTTTTTTAATTGTTATTATTATTTTTGTTTTGTAGATACATAAAATTCCAATCGAATCGATGGGAAAGTCGTAAACACGGACCACTTGTGTCCCGAACGTACACTACTGAACCTTATAAAGAAATACCGTTCTTTTTACAGTTTCAGTTGAAACCGTGCGGTACTTAGTTCAGTACACATATGCTCTGTGTTTTTTTCTTTTTCGGTAGAGTTTTGAGTTGGACAGCCTTTCTTGGCAAGTAGTCCTTTTAGTAGTGGCCTTTCATAAGACCAGATGAACACAAAAGAAAAGAAAAACGTTATGGTGATACAGATTTTAGGGAGTTGGCTCAAAAAGGAAATATGTCTCCATGCCCTTAAATTGTTAAACCAAATATATCTATAACTTAAGTGAGGCCAGTTGTTTTAAACAAGTTGGCTGATCAAAAACAATTTTTAGTCGTATAAAAGCTGAAGAAAAAAGCCTCGAAAACTTCTAACTTTACCTGCAATAATCGTTCGCTTACGCGAAAAAAAGTACCCCAGTATTGTAACAGAGAATAATCCTATGATGATGGCCGATAGCCTTACCAGATTGACGTATATTCTCTTTAAAAACGATCAACTTATACTTTCGCATCAAAATAATTCATAAATATATATGTCTACATAATGGTTATAAAGTCTTATTATTTTAACAAAATGTCTGTGTAATTTCACTTGGTCTTGCAATATTTTATCAATAAAATAGCACACATTACCATATGCATATATATATTCGCTTTGTTTTATTCTATAAATTTCAATTGAAGAGACTTGCGATGTTATATGAACCCTTCTTTTGACATTTATTTCAAGAGTATCAAATAGAATCTCTGGTTTGACTTCTTTTTACACTTTCACAAGCTTCCTCAATATTTTTTGATGCTGTCTCTTTGCTATTGTCCGATTTTTTTCTTTTAAAAAAAGCCATGGAAAATGAGCATTAAGGCTCACGCACTTATTTTGCAAATATTCAGTATCTCTTCATATTTTTGTGAGTACAAATGGATGTATTGTTTGCAACGCAATGATCATTCGTGTGTGGATTTTTGTTTCCTTTATCAAGAGCCGTTTTTAGGGAGCTAATAAAACGACCTGTAACAGTTTCTAGGTTTGTTTATATTTCAACCTCTCTTTGCTTGTTTTTTTTTACGTCAGCGTTCATCAAAATTGTAGCATATATCATACACAAAATGCTTTCTCTTGTATTATATCCGCCTCTTTTCGACAAGACTTTTTAACGCTTCAGACTTGTATCAACAAAAAATTTGTCAGTGAATACATGGTTGATGGGAAAATTGTGTCTGTAGCTTTATATTGATGAGCTTAGTTATCATATTCCTCAATTTGTCGTGTTTTTTTCTTTTGATAGAATGGAAATATGCTTTTTTCACACAAGAAGGCTAAATTCGCTTCTCACAAAGACCAAGTAAATTTTTTGAGTTGCTGAAACATTTCAACAAACACTTGTTGTCTTCATTAGGATAGACGGGTGGATTACAGTCAATAAAACTGACAATTTATTGTGTGACCAAAAATAACTTTTAACTTAACAATCCCTTTTTAAAAAAATTGGCCTTTGTTTTCAGCCTCACTGTATAAATATAAAAATCCGTGAATATTACTGGTGCAACGATCTGATACACAGAGGCTTTCATGTCAAATAGTCGGATCCCTTTTATCGCTTTCTTTTCAAAATCGGAAACTGTTTTTTTTAAGGAGAACGCAACACTTTTGACACTCAGTTTGTGTACTCTATCACGCACAGTTATTTACACACTTCACATGAATCTTTTCTACTCTAAATATATAAATACACAACATCATGCTTTTTAGAGATCGATGCCCTTTGTTTTTGTTTCGTTTTTTCTCTCTTTTTGTACTTTATTTCTGATAGACTTGGTTTTGAACAGCTTTTTTTATGTCTGACATATTCACAGTCGTCCAATCCGCTCAGCCTGACCCAGCCGAAATAACAGCAAAAATTATATCGCTCCTATGCACCTCTGCGCTATCGGTACTGTTTGGTATTAAAACTTTCAATGTTCAATTTAAGTATCTTTCATATTCAAAGTGGATTGTGCTTGTTCTTTATCTGCTTTCATGGGCTTTCACTGTTATGAGTATGATTTTAGTGACTACTAACAACAGTAAGCGTGTTTTATTTTTGAAAAAAAAAGAGCAGTATGGTTAAATTCTCACAATAGAAAACCATCTTTCCTGTCTTATAACTATTCTTGTGTGCGATGTGCTTTATTGTGGCTCTAAAGTCACGATTTACTTTTGGTAATACAGCCAAAAACGAACACAACAGTAATCTTATTGTTTTATAGGTTAATAGAGAAAATCTATGTTGTATCTGCTACAAGACAGGGTCGATGGAACACGCTCTCATACAAGATACACATCCTATTGCTTACGCCTTATATAGCTATATTTATACTTATGGTAAATCAAAATAACTGCTGTCGACCGATTCTTACTAACTCACTACTGCCTATCCTAGATCATATTCCATATTGCGGAGATTCAAGACGATGGCACATGTATAATCGGATTGAAGCCAGCGGCAACAATTCCACTACTGGTAAATCATGACATTCGAACAATGTATAGATTTTATCGAAATTACTAATCCAGGCTTTTTTCTTTTGATTCTCCTAAAAAAAAGCTGTATGACTTTTTGTTCAACCTTTATATGACAGTACTTTTTATTCTACCCCTATTCAAAATGGGTGGCAACAGCATGTCTTTCGGATCTAAGCGCAATTCTAGGTTGAATGAGGTAGCACTACGTACTTTAGTAGCCTCAGTTGTATGCTTAGTAGTCTCCTTTGCCAATATATTTGCACTTCACATGGTTGGAGGTCGAGAACGCGGTCTACTATGTATGACCTGCTGTACTTTGGATGTCACTATCAATGTAATAACAGTACATTGGGTAACAACTCAAACTCCAGGGAAAAAATCTAAAGGAACAGACAATACATATATGTCTGATTCGGGTCAAGAAATAAGCCGACACCAGGAAATTATCCTGGGATTTAAAGACATCGACACTAAAGCAACGCTACAGCCTCATAGACTGGATTTGGATCAGGTATCTTCTGACAGCGGATGTTTCGATGCTTCTTTTCATGAGTCCCATGCTAGCTATAAAACGCTAACAAAACAATAGAAGATCTATTTTAACATTAAAACAGATTGTTTTTTCTTTCTGTTCTTTTTTTTTTTTGTCTCCTTGATTTTTTTTTTGTAGGAGCATTGTGACATTTCGCGTAACTTCCGATCGGTCAATGTCTTTCGTACCATTAGTTAAAAAAAAGCCATCAAAACAGAACAAAAAGATCTTCTAGAATAGCCAAAAAGAATACTTTTACGGACTTTAGACTTTTAAATGATATTTTGCTCGATGTTCTCCTACCTTTCCCTCCCTTTTTTTTAGGCTTAGTATAGCCATATATTGGTAAACAGCTAACTTGAATTATACTTTTAAGCATTTGTACACGAATTTCGTATCACTCTACTCATTACGCTTTTTAATGATTGATATCCATAGTTTGCTTAACTTCACCTCTGTCCATGTGTATCGCTCTGCTAAGTTTAAACTACTCTTACACTTATACATAGACAATCTACAGCAAACCATTTACCATGCCTCTTGCACAACGTAACTAACTCTAACAAAGCCTAAACTCCTTAATTACAGGACGGCTTGCTATTCATAACTTTGTTTATTGGAAGAACTCGGGTATATCAAGTAAGGATATAGCCCAGACCTCTATTGTATATACGATGTCTACTCCTTTTTTTTTCTCTTGTTTGCTGAATTGCCAATTTTTAAGCTCTAAACATACTGTTAAAATAGCTTCAGTATAATCATTTGAAAAAAGTAATAAACTCTCTACAATAATATTCAAAATATACTCTTTTGTAGTTAAGGCCTTTTAAATTTTGAATCAAGACTATACCAAGAAACCAAAAGTTTCATCAACAGCATAAACTTAAAGGCACTTCTGTTTGTCGACAGTGAAATAAAACATAGAAAAACCCTGATTGTACTCAACACAAAACCAGATGTTAAACGCATAAGTTGGTGAGAACTGATTGTATTATATATTTGATCCTCAAAATCTTACATTGCTTGCTGTATTTTCTTTAAATAAATTTATTGAGATAGACTAGAACACAATATATAGTCATAATATATAAATTTACAAATTCATTATAATCACTAAATAAAACTGATACATAAAAGCAAGGCGGAGCATTAAATTATTGCCAGTATGGCACAAGCAGTGTTCTCTTTTGTTTCGAAGCAGTCTATTAGACTTTGATAACGAGCAAGTATAAATTTAATCTCATTGAAAGTGAACCTTAACGCTCTCTCAAAGATTGGATTGCATTAAAGTATATACTTTTCTTTTTTCTTTCTCTATATATGTATGTATGTGTGTGCGAAAAATAAATTAGTGATACATGAAATCTTCAAAAAGCCAAAATAGTTATCAAGTGACTCTTTATATTTGAATCGACACTTCTACTATAACAGGATTAGTTTAAGCTTTATAGTTTTAATCCTTATGCCATTTGAACAAACCTTTATTTGAGCATTCGTCCTGTATAAATTAGGTTATATCGCTCTCTACAAGTCAAATGATATGCAGCTAATTCGGATGTTGTTTTTCTGAGATGGATTTGTGTAGTCTTTGACTGAGTATTGATACCAAGTCAAAACTATGTCGCTCTTGTTTTAAATTGGTTTTTGGTATTTGATTTAGCTTGAACCCCAAATGATGTATTTAGAAAAGTTTTATAAAGACGGTTTTTTCTCTAATGGAAAGTAAGGGAAGGTTTCCCGACAAACAATCCAATAAAAATTGCAAGTTAGTATGGCCATTTTTGAGTTCGTGCTTAAGTGTTTATACTTTTCTACGACTATAGGAAAAAATGAGCTATATTTAAAACTGTGTTTTTCACTAAACTTAATTATAGAGCCATAAGATAGTTTATACTACTTCATCGCTTTATATATGTTTAAAACGGTTTTTTTTTTAAAAATTGAGCAAACGAAAAGGTTAGCTTGAAATTTATAATATCTCACTTGTGTCTTGAGTATTAAATATACTAGGTACTCAACATATACACATACAAGTATAAATATATATAAATAAGTGGCTATAGGCTCTAAAGCTTGTTTTTATATTATCTGTATAGAAAACACCCATCTCTTATTGAAACTAAGAAGCTCATCTATAGTGAGGTGTTTCAACTAGTAAACTTCGATAGGTTGATGCTACCTTTCTACAGTCGTATAAATCAGTTTAAGGAGAGTGGAACAAACACAATTTTCCGCATGCATATATACATCATTACATTGGAAACGTCGTTCAAGAAAAGGTCTGTTGCTTGGGTCTCAAATTCAGAGCGTCTCTAGATGCCTAAATCAGTTAAATAAATACCTCCAGTACTCGGCCTCATGTACAGCTGTAGACAAGCGATAATAAATACTGTTGATTATATCAATGATGCTTCAGTAAGCTTCTCTTTGAACTGTGATCCTACTGCTAGAGGTAGCTTGGATTTCTTCCTTGTTTATTTTATTTTTAAAACAAAAAGCAACAAAAATAGAAAAACTTCTGAGGTATATTTTTCCTTTTTGCCGTTCTTCTCTACTGCTCTTTTCTACTATCTATGTCTATCTAATTTTGATTTGCACCACTCATGCCTTATATTTTTATTGATACAATAACCATTCTACTTTAGTTGCCCTAATTCTGTGCTAGAAAGGCTTGAGTTTACTGCTAGAAAACTAATTCTACTTTAAGGTTTTGTAGGCTATTTGCCTCTTTTTTATTTAGAGCGTATATGGCCCATGTTACTCATGAGATATGTTTAACAAACAAGAAAAAGAATTCAGTCTACGGTGGCTGCTAGAACGTCAGCGAATAGACCCACGCTATCAATCAAATTGAGCTCAGTTATCAAGGAAGCTATTCTTGTGACCCAAGTGGATTTAAAAGAATTCAAGTTGAAATTTGAGTCAGCTGGCGAAGACTTAATTCTTCGACAACCACCTCTTTTAATTCCGCCAATATTTTCCTGAGGCTACTAGATACTTGTCCTTCTCTTTCTAATTGTGAAAATATCTTCAAGAGTATTTAGTACAATTTTGAAGATTTTTTTTTACTATACCTTGTTTGTGTTTAACGTTCGATATGACATATATAACATTTTATCCCGATGTAGAAAGAAAACACCATCGCTATAGTGATTTGATATAGAGCTAATATTTCTGCAAAAAAAAACGTCCGGTCCACTCTTGCCCACCGCTTTTTAGAAAAAACTGAACGATTGAAAGTGGAGTGTATGCTGAACAAAAAATTATAGGCTTAAAAGCAATAAGGACTGGACAGTTCGACTGTTAAATCCTGCAGAATGTTCAGCATTTGGCAAAAACACTGGATCGGGTATGTCGTGACGGATCGTTCTTGCTTAATAAAACTGTTTTGCTTTTGAGGAAGATTCATAGCGAAAACAAGACAAAATTCAGTTGTTTATATTTTAACCTCAAAATTTTGAAGTGGCCACATTAGTGACCGCAAGAACAAAAAAAAAAAAAACACTGTAATACATACATTTAAAGATATTTGTGTTCAAAGATAAGTGGTGGAAACTTGATTTTTGATTTGATTTGATTTGATTTGATTTGATGATTTTTTTCCTCCCACTTTTCTGCTTTTCTAGTTTTTTCTCTTTATACACTCATTATATAAATACATATTTGTGTGTGTGCGTGTGTGTTTATGCTTTTGTTTATTTATTTTGTATTTTTTCCGCTGGTTTTATGTATCGATTACTGCATAAAGGAAACATATAGATTGCAAAATGCATGTTTGCCCTTACCCACTTCAATACAAACAAATTCCTCCCCTTTGCCCACTCGCCCTTTTTCTTCGTTTGAAGAGTGGCAGCAGAAAGATACGCGGCGACCGAGAAAGCCTAAAGGAATAGGCCAACAAGTAGTTGATAGTATAGATGGCGGGCTTTCAGATGATCTTGGTGCAATAATTGAAAATTACATGAGCCCTCAGCGATCTAACAATGTATACGAAAAAACCAGTACATATCTCCCATTGGCCAACAAACACAACGAAGTGTCGACAAAAACTTGAAATATCTTAAAGAGCGATTTAATTATGCATCTGTTGATTGTGCAGCCACTGTGCGAAAAAGCAACAAGGAAGCTAAAGGAATGCAAAGTATTCTAATTGAGTCTAAGGATCAATACTTGCTTAATCGTTGCTCCTCAGACAAGTTTGTTATCATTAATTTATGTGAACAGATTCGAGTTGATACAATAGTCATGGCGAACTTTGAATTTTTCTCAAGCACGTTTCGAGATTTCAAGGTATATGGAGCTGCTAAATATCCTACAGAGGATTGGTCGCTTCTAGGGCAATGGCAGGCGAAAAATACACGTGACCTTCAAGTATTTCGAGTTCCTGAAAGCCCATGGACTAACTATATCAAGATTGAGTTTCTGACACATTATGGCCACGAATACTACTGTCCCTTGAGTTTAGTTAGAGTCCATGGGATGTCTATGATGGAACTTTATACCAATATAGAAAGTAATGACGAAATTATTGAGAATACAGTGGACCACCTTTGGCCGGCTGAAATCCGAGAACAGATCATTCAACCACAGCCTAACATCATCAATGCGTCTGAATCGTTTCCAATTAAAATAGAGGAGGAGCCAGAAACCGCAATCCCTCCGATAGAAGAGCCTACGAATGAAACGGCTGATATAGAGGCCAGCCATGCTCTTATTATAAAACCCAATACCTGTGCACAAGAAAATACCCTGCTTTTAGACCCTGTTCAAACTACACATGTCAACAGATCTATTGCCCTTACGACAGCTATTTCCCATACATCTACACCAGAAGCTACTGCTACTAACATTACAGAAGACCATCGACCTATGATCACACATAAAGTCCACTCAAAGGAAACACAAGAATCAATCTATAAAACCATTATGAAGCGTTTGAATGTGCTGGAACATAACATGACGCTTTCACAAAGGTTCTTGGATGAACAAAACAAAGTGTTGAACGATGTGTTTGTAGGGATGGAAAAGAAACACCAGGAGCAGCTTATGATGCTAATCGAACATTTGAATGGGACAGCAAGCCAAAAGATGGAAATCATGGTAAGTGAGTTATTTAAGCCCCTGATTCGTATTATTTCTTTATTTTTGTTTTTGACTCCTTTATGAAGAAAAAAAGATATGAAAGATGGCATGCGGATATGAAAGAGCAGACAGAGAATGGCATGAAAGACATGTCGCTCAAAATCAATATAATGGCTGACCAGGTAAAATATACGAAAGGCGTGAAAGGAAATCTAAAAAAAAACGGAATGTAGCTCTCTTTTGAAAAAAGGGTATCACAAATCCAATCTGTTGTTATTATTATTTTGTTTGTGTACATGGCACTATCAAGTGGCACACTCAATACCCTTTCTCCTGTGATAGCAGCTCAATCCGAAGAGCGAAAAAAGCAGAAAGAAAAAAGAATGAATTTGCATATTGACACAAATCGCTTGGAAACCGAACCGAATCAGCAAGTGCCAAACTTAAATACGGCTTAATAAATACCATAAAAGGCGACACTGACTATTTGATCAAAATAGCAAAATCACTATCGAGAAAACCTATTTGTCGATCGGACCTCATTTTTTTATTCTCGTATTTTTTAAAAAGGCGTATCTATTCCAAATTTATCGCAACGGCCCAACAGCTCGGTTCGGGTGACATCATATAGGGGGAGGATCCACGTACAAAACGGACAAATCATTTTTCTTTGTTTCTTTTCTCTTTCCTTTTCTTTAAATAGAACGTCGTGAGTGTGTATAAGAGTGTGTGAGACGTAGAATATTCCATTGCTGTTTTTTTTTCTTCTTTTTTTTCTGTATTTTTGAGAAAACCAAAAAAAAAAAAAAAAAAAAAAAGTTGCAAGTTTAAGGTAAGCTATAAGAAAAATAGCGAATTTTCCTTTTATAAACAATCCATATTTTTTTTTTTTTTTTGGTTTTGGTTTTGGCTTTTTTTTTTTTTTTCTCAATAGAAAATCTACTATTCTGTGAAACAACAGTTGTTTTCTTGCCTAAATGGATAGTCGATCTAGCTCAACTAGTAGTAATAGTAGTAGTGAAAACCGACACTATAAAAGGTACGACTCCAATACGCTCTTACAAATAAACTCAAAAGCAATAGAATCAAATTGGATACAATTCAAATAGAAACCAACGATCATGCGCCAGAAAGTCCAAATAGCTCAGCTGTAAAAACACAGGCCGCCTTTGTCAATAAACTATACAAGTAAATATGAAGCTCAATAAATTTTGCTTTAATTGTAGTAAATAGAATGCTAGAAGATGCACAAACAGCCGATTACATTTCTTGGTCGTCTCAAGGGGATCTTTTCAGCGTACCCAACCCAACGTCTTTCTCAAAGTGTGTTTTACCGCAATATTTTAAACATAACAACTGGCAAAGCTTTGTGCGACAGCTGAACAGTAAGCACTGTAGAAGTAAACTTGATTTTACTTACCCCATTTTGCGTTTAGTGTACGGTTTTCATAAAGTAAACGACCTAATACATTCCAATCTGAACAATGAAAATCAGACGTGGGAGTTTAAACACCCTCATTTTAAAAGAGGGGCCATAAACGATTTACAAAACATCAAAAGAAAAAACACCAAAACACAACTTCAACAACTTCAGCAGGTGAGACAGAAAGACATTCAACAAGAAGCTACCCAGACAAAACTATCTGAAGCTATGGAAACGAACTATATATCCAAAATAGAATCGCATCTACAAGGCGTCACAAAGTCCTGTGAGTTGTTATATAACGAAATAGTTCATTTGAGAATGGTTGTTTCTAAACAACAAGTGGTAAAATAAAAGACAAAATTACCTTAAAAAAAAAACAAGCATAAAAATTTACTGGTTTTTTCCTTTTTTTAGGCTATGCAAGATCTTGTAGACGTAATTTCGTCTCCTAGACTAAATAATAGTATATAGAACCATGGTATAAAAAGTACGCGTATATTGATTTTTTTTTTATGTATTATAAATCACCAGATTGCGATTGTAATTCTATTAAAGCACTATCAAGAGCAAACAAACAAGATTTGCAAGATGGTAAATAAACACAAGGAATTTCCAATCACAATATTGACTCCCTTAAAAAGCGGAAAGCCTCCGACTACAGGTTTCGAAATTGAAAGAAAGCTCAAATGAAAACGGTCGAATGGACACCAAACGAAATTTGAGAAAGTTCACTGCTGAAAGAAAGTCTTCTTATTCGTCCACAAACCCCTTTTATTCTATTTTAGATAAAGGTAAAGGGTACAAGCTCAATTCAATATTGGCTGACTTTCTTAGGTGAAAGACCTCCTTCTTTTATGATGAGTCTTGGAAAAGAATCTCACATGTTAAACCCTATACGCGACACTGGTGAAGAAAAAAAGTCGGCGTAGCCAATACTATAATAACCAACCAAAAAGAAAAGAAAAATCCCACCCCACCCTTATCTTCCTTCAAAAATATACATACAAGCAACTATATATAAAAGCAACTCATTTTGTAGATTTACATCATTTCAAAAATAACAATAGTAATAAACAGTTTATAAATCTGCTGTTTTTTTTTTTTTTTTTTTTTTTTTTTTATAGCGTCTTTCGTTTCATTTCATTTTTTTAATGAGTTCAATAGCTGGTCTTGTGAATTATTCTGATGGAGAGCTCTCTTCTGGAGATGAAGAAGGTTCTATCCTGCTTTTTTGTTATTATTTAGATCAGTCTTGTTTTAACATGAACATTCAGTAGTCCAATCAGTCAATTCTACTTTTCAACCAGCACCCTCGGTGTCAGTACCAGTTGTCCAAGTACCAACCACCCAAGCACTACCCATGCCAGAACCAAATCTACACATTCTCACCAAAAAAACACGACTGATGAATGTTCTAGCACCTAAACCTATCGAAGGCATTGATAATTGGGGTATACCCAACGAACCAACACAAGCATGCGATCCTGAACGAGCAGTAAAGCGAAAAAAAAAAAAAAAAGAGCCAGTGTTCATACTGACATGCACCGTTTGTTTTTAGGAAAAGATAGCTCATTTCTTATCTCTCAAAGCTTCAGGACATCGTCTCAATAACCATTTAGCACACAGCAAGGCTTTTCGTAATCCACGCATCTATGCAAAATTGGTAGAATTTACCAATGTCGATGAATTAGGCAGCAACATGGACCCTAAGGAGTTTGACCCTAAAGGGTTTGAACCTTCTTTTTACATTGATGGGATCTTGGAAACTCAAAAAGAACTAGCAGAAGGAAAAACAAAGAGAAGCGCTGTCAATTTTGTAAAAAGCGAATTAACTCAGGAGCAGTCCGAGGTGATGGCCAAAGCTATGGCCAATGCAGCCAAAATAGCAAGTCGCATTACAACAGAGAGCCAAAAATAAACAGCCATCATGAAAATAGATGTCTAAAATTTTGAATGCCAGGTGTTTCCCTTTTTTTTTTTTTTTTTTTTTTTTATATAAAAAAAAAAAATATTTTCATTTTTCGGTTTTTTTCCTTTATTATCTCTTTTCATGAGCCGAGTCAAGCTATTCCATAAGGCAGAAACAGTCAATATCAAGAGAGGAAATACGCTTGTTCCTCTCATTGAATATGTCAAACAAACATGCCCTTCGCTCTATGGACCTGAGGCTGTGTATCACTCTACGCCCTATATGAAGAGTGGTCATTTGCAAACAGCTTATGCCGCATACTATAACGGAGCGGCTACCGTCAAAGATGTTACTTATGAAAGGTAAAAGCAGAGGGGATAATTTTATTGATAGTTGTTAACCATTGACAGAGAACTGTTGGATACCCCTGATGGAGGCTCCGTTGCATTAGATTGGACAAACCCTGTCACACAAGAACAGGTACCTACACTGGTTGTTCTTCATGGTTTGACAGGAGGTAGCCATGAGTCATATATTCGAAGTCTTTTGCAAGTGGTAAGACAGGATGAGATAGCCCGTTTATTGATCCTGCTTTAGCTTATCTGTCCCCCTTTTCAATACCGTGCTGTTGTGCTCAACAGCCGAGGCTGTGCTAATTCTGAAATCAAGACACCGCAAATGTATAACGGTGCATATACAGGTGACCTTAGGTTAGCCCTTGTGCATATACAGAAGAAGCTTGGTGTAGAAGTACCTTTGGTTGGTATTGGATTTTCTCTTGGTTCCAATATTTTGGTCAAGGTAAGATCCGCAATGCGATATTTCATTTCTTGCACTAAGAAAAACCTTAGTATCTCGGAGAAGAACAAGAAAAAACACCTTTCAAAGCAGCCATATCCGTTGCAAACCCTTTCGACTTTATGAAGTAAAAAAAAAAAAAAAAAAAAAAGAAAAGAAAAAAAAAAAAAAAGCGCGTTTAGAATGACTAATATCAATTGACTAACACGAATTAACCAAAAGCTCTATGAATCATCTAGAAAACTCTTATCTCGGTAAAACATTCTATTCGCCTGCCATGGCCACCAATTTAAAAAAAGTGTTTAGCAAGTAAGTGGTGAAGAGGGGTTAGTCTGGATGCTCAAAAAGAGGGGGGTTTTTTTTTTTTTACCCCTTCCCCTCCCCTTTCTAGGCATATGGATCTATTAGAAAAGGGCGGAAAGATCGATAAAGAACAAATCATGTCCGCACGGACCATTCGCGACTTTGATGACGCATGTACACGACGTATGTTTGATTACACCACTGTGAATAATTACTATCGCGATGCAAGCTCATGCCGTTTCATTGAACACGTCAAGGTGCCTTTGCTTTGTTTGAATGCACTGGACGATCCGATTGCCCACGCCAATAGCATTCCTTACGACGAGATCAAGTGTAACCCCAACGTTATCTTGGCCACGACTGATGAAGGTGGACATATTGGATGGTTCGAACATATTACCCAACCTACAAGATGGTGTGTCAAGCCCTTGTCAGAATTTATCGTTGCTATGTTTCAGGTATTTACATTTACAGCCAATCTACATTTTCGCTCATGTTGTGAGGGTCATAGGCACATGACGTTCGAAAGACTGTGATAGAGGGTAAAGAAGTAGAGAAAGCAGTAGAAAACGTACAGCAAGAGGCAACGGGTGAACAAATTGCTTAGATAAATTTCAAGGAGAAATTTTTTTTTTTTTTTTTTTTTTTTTTTGAATCGCTTTTTTTTTTATTGAGAGTAAAATCTATTACCACTAAAAAAAAAAAAAAAAAAAAAAAAATTTTCGTGGAAAAAATAAAAATAAAAAGAATCAATTTCTTACCATTTTGGTTCATTCCAAAACGATTTTGATTTGTTGTGAGGCGTAGCTGCATAGCGGGGAATCAAAACGAGCACCGAAGAGGGGGGGAAGAAAAATCAACCAACGTTGCTACTTGCTAGCTAAGAAGCAAACAACCCAAACTACAACCGCGTTGATTCAATGAATAGTAGGAGTGCAAGTGTAGAGGCTGATCCGTTGCCAGTGCCACTTTTTTTTTTTTTTTTTTTTTGGTGAAGGTATTTTGTGTGTAACCCTGCTGTTCTATTGTGACCATTTACGGGGTGGCTTTTCATTTCGGAAACAGAAAATTTTTTTTAAAACGAAGAAATTTTTTGGAACGAGTACTTTTTCCTGTTACTTTCATATACTTCGGTAAGTTGACCACGCACTTGGGGAGGTTTTCAACAAGATGTTTACTTACGTTTCATAGCCATGGGTAAAGATAAGACTAACGTCAGTGTTGTTGTCATCGGTCACGTCGATTCTGGTAAATCTACCACTACCGGCCACTTGATTTACAAGTGTGGTGGTATTGACAAGCGTACTATCGAAAAGTTCGAGAAGGAAGCTGCTGAACTCGGTAAGGGTTCTTTCAAGTACGCTTGGGTTCTTGATAAGCTTAAGGCTGAACGTGAACGTGGTATTACCATTGATATCGCTCTCTGGAAGTTCGAAACCCCCAAGTACCAAATTACGGTTATTGATGCTCCCGGTCACCGTGATTTCATCAAGAACATGATTACCGGTACTTCTCAAGCCGATTGTGCCATTCTTATCATTGCTGGTGGTACTGGTGAATTCGAAGCTGGTATTTCCAAGGATGGTCAAACCCGTGAACACGCTCTTTTGGCTTTCACCTTGGGTGTCCGTCAATTGATTGTTGCTGTTAACAAGATGGATACCACCAAGTGGTCCGAAGCTCGTTTCAACGAAATTGTCAAGGAAGTTTCCTCTTTCATCAAGAAGATTGGTTACAACCCCAAGTCTGTTCCCTTCGTCCCCATCTCTGGATGGCACGGTGATAACATGTTGGAAGAATCCCAAAACATGTCCTGGTACAAGGGTTGGAACAAGGAAACCAAGGCTGGTGCCAAGTCTGGTAAGACTCTCCTTGAAGCCATCGATAACATCGACCCTCCTACCCGTCCTTCTGACAAGCCTCTCCGTCTTCCCCTCCAAGATGTTTACAAGATTGGTGGTATTGGTACGGTCCCTGTTGGTCGTGTCGAAACTGGTGTAATCAAGGCTGGTATGGTTGTTACCTTCGCCCCCGCTGCTGTCACCACTGAAGTCAAGTCCGTTGAAATGCACCACGAAACCCTCTCTGAAGGTGCCCCCGGTGACAACGTTGGTTTCAACGTCAAGAACGTCTCCGTTAAGGATATCCGTCGTGGTAACGTCTGTTCTGACTCCAAGAACGACCCCGCTAAGGAAGCCGGTTCTTTCACCGCTCAAGTCATTATCTTGAACCACCCCGGTCAAATTGGTGCTGGTTACGCTCCCGTCTTGGATTGTCACACCGCCCACATTGCCTGTAAGTTCTCTGAATTGATCGAAAAGATCGACAGACGTTCCGGTAAGTCTCTTGAAGCCGAACCCAAGTTTGTCAAGTCTGGTGACTCTGCCATCGTCAAGATGACTCCCTCCAAGCCCATGTGTGTCGAAGCCTATACCGACTATCCCCCTCTTGGTCGTTTCGCCGTCCGTGATATGCGTCAAACCGTCGCTGTCGGTGTCATCAAGGCCGTCGAAAAGGTCGATAAGGCCGGTAAGGTCACTAAGGCCGCTGCCAAGGCTGGTAAGAAATAAGCCAACCGCTGTTATATATTGAACCAATAAATAAATAATGAAAAGCATTCCTATCTGCTTTTGTTTGTAAAAAAAGACCCTATCTTTCCTCCTTTTTGATCGTTTTTAAACTTTTTCAGCATGTGGGCCCTCACTAAGCGCTGTGTGTTTGTATATATATCTTGACAGTTTTTTGATATACGCTTGCGTATATTTGAAACTCTCTCTCTCTCTCTCTCTCTCTCTCTCCCTTTTAAAACATCTCAATATTTTGGACCTTTTGTAGAAAGCCGATTAGCCGAAGCTGTTCCTTTCCATTGGTTTGATAGTATCTTGAAGGTTAGACTAGTTTTATTGTTTCTTTGGCTTGAGTTTGTTTGACTTGGGATGATTCAATTCAAACTATCTTTTGTAGTGATGCGAGAATAATTTCAAAAAATGGATTTATTGTTTCGTGTATGTCTAAGTTTGAAATAACAATTATAGTTTGGCTTGTACCGGAAGCTCAGTGGCCAATACATCACGCAAGTCATCACAAGCCTCCTCCAAAGCTTGCTTGAAACGATGGGTTCCGTTCATGTACTTTTTGCCGTGCACTTCGAGATCCTTTACACTGGCTACGTTGAATTGGAGTGCATTGTTCTTGATCATGTAAGCCACGCCAAAGCCATCGTCTACCACTTGTCCCCAGCCATAGCCGTCAAAATGCTCAGAGGTTAACTGCGATGTAGACAGATACCAATGAGAAGAATAGGCACAGGCAGGATCGGTAAACAAAGCGGGCTTCTGCTCACCTTCTCTTAAACTGTTCTTTAAACCAAAAATATGGCGGTCAACACCACGGCCATTGACAGCACCTGCCATGTACTGTCCTTGTGCCTTTAAGGCCGCACGAAGCTTGGAAAGTTTCTCTTCAGTCGTGGCTTGAGGGTTTTCAAACGTCTTGACAAAAGCAACAGACTCATCCGATACAGAGCGACATGTTTCAGTACGACCCAGTTGGAACTTTCTTGTTTGACCTGATTCGTAAGTAGGCCGAGAGGTACCAAACATTTTGTAATAGGCAAGCTGAATGGCCATTTGAGCAAAGCCGTCAGGGGAGCACTTGAATTTTTTGATCATGTTCTTTCCGAAAGCGCTGTAGGCCAGTACAGTCATCTCGTGTTTGTTGACCAGCTTTTCATAGTCTTCTTCGGCCGTCCTGATGTTCTTTTCAACCTTGGGGTTCAAGATGAATGAAAGGTGCTCGGGATCAGGGATATCACTGCGCACATGGTCAGATCCATGCTTAATTAGATTCTTGTTGAGCCTATTGCCGTATGCATTAGATCTATCCCTTACAAATCTAGAGATCTTAAATTTACCCGTTACAGACATATTCGTTCAAACGGCAAGTGGTAGTACCATCCATACATGAGTGCTCTCCCATGAACCCTGCCTTGCCGTTATCAAACACAATAAACTGAAGAGGCTTATCGAAATAACGGTTGCGCCCATCGCCGTGCCAGCAAGCACGCACAAGTTCGTCTCTAGTGAAAGGTGTTGAGTCGTCGAGGCAGACCACAAAAGAAGAGCTTTCGATTTTATCTACTATCTGCTGATTGCTAGGGTTGGCTGCCAACAGCTCAGTACGATACTTTTTTTTTAAAAAAAAAAAAAAAAAAAAAAAAAAAAACATCTGTTAGACTACGCTATCGTATTAAGTGTTAAAGTTTACTTACATCGTACCATTTATCACGGTTTTCGGATGTAAGAACACCAATAGGGATACCCTTGATGTCCCCAGCGTTATCAATAACTCGTTGGAACTGTTGTTCAAACTCCTTAGTGCTTAGCTGCTTGCCGTTGTGAACAGTATCGACAAAATAGAATTTGTTTTTGCGAATAACAATGATGTGTGTGTTTTGAAGAGGGTCAAATGTACCCTTGAGATCGCTTGGCTTATTGGCAATACGACAGTTATTGAACATATACTTGTAGGAGTCCATACACATAGGTTCTCCTTTAGCATATTCTGGCTCTAGCGTCTTTTCTACTACCAACTTTTTGAATTCAAGAGCGGCAGTTGTGATGGCAGCTGCACGTTGAGCAGGAATCTTGCGGAACTTGTCGTCTTTGTAAGCAAAGAAATAACTAACATAAACCACAACAGAATCGCGATAACCCATATAGGCTTGATCTAACCACCATTCGTCCATCCAATTCGCAATCTTGGGATCGTTGGCACGGGCAACAAGACGATTTTGAAGTTCAAGACCAAGACCTCCAGGTTTAATGAAATCTTTTACAGCTTGCTCGGTCTTTTTGAATTCCTCTTCTGTCAAAAGAGGTCGAACACTCTTCAAGTACTTGGCAAGTGTCTCATTCAATTCAGGGACAGGCAATTTAGGAAGATTGTTCTGATAACGAAGCATAGGACCAGCGGCTTTGGGGTCCACAGGGGTTTTTGGTGTCTAAATAAACATTTCAGCTTTTTGAGGTTCAAGGGATAACAAAAAAAAAAAATTAACATACGTGAGTAGACATTGTGGTGAACTAAAGTAGAAAAAGAAAGCTGAGAAAAAAAAAGATGATTAATATTTTTTCCTTTTGTATTGTGGGGTAGGCTGATGTTACACCAGGATTTGTAAACTTAAATTCCAGTCGGCTTGACAGGCAGCGTAGCTTCAATTTTAGAGAAATCACTTATGTAAGATGCTATTCTTTTATTGAGCAGCCAGTTGTTTTATAACTACATGGCCTTCCTTTTCTTTCTTTTTCTTCTCCTACTTACTGCTTCTCTTGAAAAAAAGTGTACCATGTTTCATATCTGGCTACTTTTCTCTTGAGTGCAGAACCACCCTCAAAGTCTAGAATTCCATTTTGCTAGTATATTTTGAATACTGAACTTGTGGTATAAAAGCATTTTAAGGTTCATGCCGCTTTTTGAGACATGCTACAGCCCCCCCCCTTTTTTTTTTTTTTCACCAAAACCCCAAACGACCTATTTTCCCACCTCCCCTTTCCCAGCTCTTTTCTTTTTCCAACAACCCATTTAAGGAAAAAACCAACCAAAGAACTTGATTATAGAACTGCAAGGTTGACACAATCGAAATAAAAAACCTTAATTAGCCGCTTCGTTGAAAATTCAAATTTCTGTCTTAAAAAAAAGTAGGAGCAAAGCCAATTATTAAAGACATGCCGGTTACTTCTTATTACAGCTTGATATACTCTTAGAAAAGCTCAGTTCGCATGAACCTATACTATCAAAAAAGTAGATTAAAACTTGTTTCAATCAAATCATAACTATGAAACTATCTTTATCAATAGACCTGTATGCGTTTTTAAAATAACACAAGTAGGTCGCTTTTTACTAATATAATAGTAATGCCTCTTTTAAAAAAACCATTTGTAATCGTATTTTCTTTTCCTTGTTATTCATTCTTCTGTGAATAACTCCCGGGCATACTTCTATGTTATTTTGTACAGACATCTATTTACAATTACCAAAAAAGTAAACTGTTGGGTCAAACACATAGAAGGGCTCAAGTACTTTGCGCATAGCACCCAAGAAATTGAAAGTCGCTGTAAGCAAGTTGTGTGGCTGCAAAACTTTGAGCGATTGCCTTAAAAATGCTCTATGTGGATACTGAAAAGGAAAGCTAAGAGTTTTTTTTTTTTTTTTTTTTTTTTTCCGAACTGAGGTTTGTAGACTCAACCTTACTCTTATACAGTATTCGCTATCCTCTGAAATATTTAAAAAACGTTGCCGATTTTTATGCCGCTTAGTACTTTACACAAATAAGCCGTCTGTAATACGTATGAAAATAGTTGGTAAATAAAAGTTTTTGCTTAAGAGTCGCTCTTTCAACAGTACAAGCTAGGTTGACTGTGCAAAAAAGTTTATATTTCAGACTTGTTTGATCAAGAGACCGACCAGGCTTGGACATTAGAGTCGCTTGTTTTTTTTTTATATAAAAGCGTTAATGTATGTTTATTGTTAGTAGAGTGTGGTACACGGTGCAGAATAACAAATAGCTGTGAGTCAGGTCTTTTAGGTATGAAAAAAAAAACCTTTAGTTTTTTTGGTTTTTTTTTTTTTTTCTTGGGAATTTTGACAAAGTAAGGTCTCGAAGTTCGACCTTTTAGTTTTTTTTTTTTTACTACTTTAGACTTTTTTTTTTAAAAAAAAATCAGCTACTAAAAACAAATTATTCAAATATCATAGCTGATTTAATTAGATTGACGCAGATCGTTTTTTCCAAAATAGATTAATACAAAAAAGGAATTGCTGAAGATATTGGAATTAGCTGGCACAAAACAAAACAAAAAAACACATGGAAACTGACCCACATTATATATAAAACCATTCATTAGGAATACAATAGATAATATATAAAACTAAGTTGTCTTGGGCCATTTCTGATGTAGCATTGTGCGAGAATTTCCTTTATAGAATAGCATACAGCGTTCCCAAAATAGCGTACATTTCTGTATAATTTGTATTATAATTTGCAACATAGATTTAGGAAACATATATGATATTTAAAGAAATCTTAAATTTGAGGGCTTATGATAAGTGACCATTTTATATTTTAAAATAAGCCCCAAACTAATTTAATAGGTGCGTTGGTATGAGACAGTACTTTGATCAAGACAGTTATAATTTAAAGAGTAGCACGTTTTAGTAGTTAGAGCTGCCTCGATAAAGTTTTCAAAACAAACATAGTAAACTCGAAAGCTATGAGACTGCTTTTATGCAAAAAAAAAAAAGGTTTCTTAAAAATGTGTATCATAGTAAATACACATTTATATAGTCTACCAGCCTGATAGGCTTGTAGGAAAAGCTCAAAGATTACTTTTGTTTTCTTTCAGTTTATAGTAAAGTTGAATACAATAGACAGTTCAAAAACCCTAAAATCTTATTATACCTACTTATAAACGCATTAGCGAAGCACATTCGTTTTGTCTCTTCTGAAGAAGTTCACAGTTCCAACATGTTAAGTTAGCTACTCTGCAAAAGCGATGGGATTTTCAAGCATTTCAAGAAAACCTATAGACATTCTAAAGGATACATGAAAAAAGAATGGCATACATGAGGGTGTCAGTGACGGATCCATATTTAAAGTTCAATCAATAAGAAAGGCTTGATTAGATAACTTTGATAGAAGATGTTTTGTGTTTTTTTTTCAAAGAGTCGTCAACTGTGGCAGAATAGTGCAAAGAAGGTTGTGGTTCATGTCCATACAATCGTATATATAATACACTTATAAATAGCTACTGTATAATGTGAAAGCCTGCTTAGGCTAAGACAACGTTGAAATGCAAACGTTTTATGATACTTGTTTTGTATTAGTTTAGTACTGTCGATATTTAGCCGAATCGCTTTAGCAGCCCCTGTTATTTGGAGAAAGGGATTTTTGATCAGTAAGTTATCTAAAAAACACAAGTATCAAATTTTTTTTGTACCTTCCTCCAAAAGAAAATGTTTGAAAAAAAAAAAAAAATTCTCGCGACTTTTAATCATAAAATAAAAGCATTTTGTGGAAAAGGTGTGTATTACAAGCGTGTTGAATTTAGTCTTAAGAGTCGCAAATCTTGAATTAATAAACACCGTACCTCATTGTATTCCTTTTACTTGAAAAATGGCTTAACTTAATTTGAAACGCTGTGTTTTTGAAAAAAAGAATTGATTTTCATGAAGAACGCGTACACTAAGAATCACAAAAAGCTTAATGCGAGAAAAGATATACTGAAAGCTTCACATAAACAAAGAATTTCCTATTTTTCTATATTACCAAAGTACTAAGCTCGTATTGCACTAGACGCTATAGAGGCTAGATAGACTTATCAGAATATGTTTAGTCATCTCTTTTTGTCATACACCGAGAAGAAAGGTCGCTCTAAAAACTGTACCTATAAGTATAGTACAAATTAGCAAAAAATGCTCTAGCTTACTTTATAAAACCGTTTATCTATCAAGTTGCTTTAGGAAGCCCAGTGTAGCATTCATAGCTAATCAGATGTTATTTCCTTTTTTTTTTTTAACAAAAACATTTCACAAATACATTATTCATGTTCTCAAGTCTATAGTTTAAGCACACACATAGTATGTCCAAGGCGTATACTGTTAATTCACAGGCACCTATAGTCTCATAAATAAATAACCGGGATCATGGGTTTGTAATACTTCACATTCAACTCCATATCATCACAGGGGCTACAACTGCCCATCCCTGTCTATCTATAAAACCTATTTAGGACACCAAATTTGCTTAAATAAATGATCATTTTTTTATGGTTGGCATGGTAATGCTAGATACCACAAGACCGATAAAAAAGGCTCTAATATATACAGTACTGTAATCTTTGGAAAACGGCATATTAGTTCAAGCCTATTTTGTAGGTTTTTTCTACACATCTTCAATGCTCTGAGAAATTCACCGACCCTAAAAAATTTAAAGCACGAAAAAACATATCGAAAAGCGTCGAAAATTCAATTACTAGCTGCTTGCGATTTTTTTTTTTCAAAGTATTCTGTGTACAGCGACTCTAGTAGGTTGCGTTTATGCGCCATCAATATATAATGAGACATGTTGTATTAAGGTACACTATCGCGTCATGACAGGCAACCTTTAGGCTTGATGTTATACAAAAAATTTTAAACGATGTTTAAATCCTTTTTCTTGCCAAAAAAAAAAATGAAACTAAAGAAATGTATTTGTCATCCGATTGAGGGTACATGTACCCTAAAACATTGGGCATATATAATAATAGAAATAAACTGTTATCACGTAAGTGTCCTGTATTCATGTTGTACGAAGAAAAAAGAGCGGTAACTTGGCCTGGATACCATCAGTTTGAATTTTGTATATTTCGGTTTTAGTAGATGTACGTTAACGAACAATGTTTTAATTGGTATAGTCTCCAAAACATACCAAAGCGATATTTTTTTCTTGCTAAAAGCACAACTAATTATATCAAACATGGGACACTTTTACTTAGAAGTGTTTAAGTATTCTATTAGTCAAACACCCCTTCGCTTTTTTTTTTGTGAATGGACGTAGGAAAGTAACACATTTTTTTTCGTAAAACAAGTTTTCAAAACCAATCCCTTATCTTTATTTCTCTATTTCTTATTTCTTTTATTTAGTAAAAATAAAAGCAGCAAGATATAGGGTATTGAGTGTAGCGATTTTAAATTTTACACCCAAATGTCGTCTTCTGTAGGCTTTATATTACAATAATATAACGACGATACGACATTATTTTCTAAAGTTACTATAACTCCTCGTTCTGAGTTAGTCTCGATTGAGTCTATACTATTCAGTATAAATTGCACAAAATAACTTTTTTAAACAAAAGTCTATTTATTAAGCATGCTACATGCATTGATGTAACTTTCTAGAGGAAGCATATACAGTGATTTCTTAAAAGAAAAAAAGAAACAAAGCATTGGTATTTTGTTTGATGGATATAACGAGCGTCAATACTGTGTGAGCCTCTTGCCTATAGTAAGTTAAAAATATGGCAACGTGCTTTTACTGATGGATGGAGTATGAAAAAGCAAACAGAAATGTGGCAAAAAGTAACACACGATTAAGCCATTGAATATAATTTCCTCTCTTTTTTTGGATAGCTTGAATATTTTCATCCAATAAAGTCGAGAACAAAGCGTGATACAACTATTCTAATGCGGCTTTGGAAGAAAAAAATACGGCCAATAAAAAAAATCGAAAATCAGAGTTTCAAAAATCTAAAGGTTGTTTGTTGTACATATTCACGGTGTCACCGTAAAAAGGGTTACTCAACAAGGGAAAGCGTCTCAGGGAAAAAGGAACGCAATTGATCAGAATTTTTTATAGAAAAAAAAGATATGTGCACTTATACAATCACTCAATGGCACCCTCAGAAATAGATTTTGAAAGCCTATATAAAGTAAAAAGCGAAGAAAACAAGACTGACTCCCGCGAGCTTCCTATATCTCTAAAAATACGATCATAGCTAGCGCGGGCTCTACAGAAACTCAGATTGGCACAGATAGCAATAAGTAGTAGTCTAAAAACGCTTCAGCGAAAACCTACAAACATGATTGACATGGGCTGTATGTAAGACAAAGATCATTGATCGGATTGACTTTTTTCTGAGAGAGAGAACATAGACAAGGCATACTACAGGTGAATTTTTCTAAATGCATAAAACACAACCTAGAAAAAAACTGTATTCACTTATGTCTAACCAGGAGATGTTTTCAAATATCGCGCTATCGATTTGAGCTAAATATTGAGATAGAAAAGGTTTATAGAAAAGACCCACAAAACCCTTTTGTTTTTCGCGCTGAATTGGGCGAACCAACGCCAAAAACAGACCTTAGTTTCTCAAGAAAAATTCATTCACGACAGGGTTTTTCAAGGACCATTAGATTTCAACTTACAATTTCATAAAATTCATCAACATATATTCTAAGGTGTTATGAAATGGTGTAAGGTTTTTTAGGGGAGAGTTTGTCTCCGATGGGGTAATATCGTAGCCGGGTACTGCTACGGTCTGATACTAAGAAGCAGCTTTGTAAGGGCCTAACATACACATCACTTGAACTAATAATGGGTAACTGTAAGAGCAGCGTAAGACGTTCAAGGCGAGAATTTAAGAAAAGCCTTTGTCATCGCCGGTTGTACAATTTAAGCTACGCAACTGATCAGTAAATCGAAAAAAAAAAAAAATACGTGGTACTTTCTTATATGAGTACGTTCTTTGCAGGCGCTATTATTTTTCTTAAACATCCTATAGTATGTATGTGATTGTTTACTTTTAACAATTTTTTGGCGTATTTTTTATTGTTCGCTTTTTGCAAAGCAGACAATGTATTTTTCGCTTTAAGATGCAGCTTTATGTGTAACAGTTGGTATTGTTTTGATTTTGAATTAGTATAATAGTAAATATTAGCTTGTTATGAACCGCTAGTAAGTAATAAGTGCTCACGACAGTAGTACAAGTTTACAGAGCTTGACATAAATAAACATTGACGTAACAAGTGATATTAAAAAAGAATGCGGTAAGTTATTCTACCGGTACAAGCAGGTTCAAGAAAAGGTCGATACACAAATTTACCATTCGCTGTTCTAGATCTGCAGCTCTGTAATACCGAAACACTAAAACAAGTGATACAGATACCATCAAGACTGACATGCTTCTTACCATAGCGAAAGCGTAATAAAAATAAAGTGGTTAATTATTTTGCCGAAAAAAATAGAATCAAAATTTCTGTTTGTACCTTTTAACTGATTTCGGATTCGAAAACGATAGCATGCTCCAGAAGCCATACTTGGTTACACTATCATGTACATTTTTTTTTTCTTTTTTTTTTTTTTTTTTTTTGGAAAAGATACATGTTAGTCTTATAATGCCTCCAAATCCAAGAATTCGTGGAAACAAAACGATGACAACGAGTAATGCAAACAATGGGTAGCTATTTGCTTCGGGTAGAAAAGAAGAAGTTATCCGAAACGTCATTGGAAAACGAAACCTGAAAAGGATAATAAGTAAAACACGTTAGTACTTTAGAGATTCTATTCATTCGCAAATTTTGGTATTAGGGAGTTGAGGAGTTTGTCAAAGATTATACTGCAGGATTGCTGCTTCTCTCGATGGATTAAGAGGGTAAATAAGTTCATAAAAGTTTATATTGGCTTTTAATCAAACTATCGTAAACATTACAGTCTGTTTTTTCTTGAGCACATCCCATAATAGCCTTTGCTTGAGATAATAGACGGTGTGTAGATCCAAAAGAAAGAGGTATTGCTTTCTCTAGCGTCATTGTTTTGTGCTTTGTATGAAGAAGAAACAGTATCTCTATCCTCTTAGCCTAAACACCCAGTCCATTTGTCACTGACACTATCACTTTCAAATAAAAAATAGTGATACTTTTGACTACTACTATTAGATCAATGTCTTTTTTTTTTTTTTTTTTTTTTACTAAACAGTCGTTGGGTGCTCTCTCATACTTTGGTTTGGATCTGTGTTCTTACTAAAAGTATTATTCTATCACTACTGAATTGTAAACTACCATTCCTAAGAAGCACGTTTTAATTTCTATTCCTAAGATTTTTTTTTCCAAAAAAAAAGGTGTACAAAAACTAACACTTATTTTCAATCTTTGTTACATGAAAAGTTTTGAAAGAGTACAGAACTTGAGGCATATTTTCATTTTAAATAAAATTCTCCTTCTACACGGAGGTTTGTCGCAAGTTCCACAATTGTGATTAGCATACTGAACATAGTTCAGTCCTTGACAAAAAAAACCTGCTTTTTTGTAAACAATGACTGTACGTCTATTTACAGTACTTACTTCTATACCAAGGCCAATGTACTGCAAAAATTACTTCAAGAAGAAAAATGAAACTGTGTTTAGCAGGACAGTAGATCCATAAAACCCGTTTTTTTCTTTTTACCTTTACTTTTTCTATTTATGCTTTTAAAAAGATGTTTCTATCTTAAACTGTCCAGTACACAATAATACAATTTCCAAATGTATTGATACTAAAATATAAAGCGCTAGTACCAGGAGTTTGTACTATTCATTAACAGGTTCCGCTTAAAGGTTAGCTTGTTTTATTGAGAAACGTAAATCCGTGTCTTTTTTTAAAGACCTGTAGCCCTTAGTTTTACCATGTCACAAACTGTAGGTTCAACCGAAAAAGTTTTATTGATCGTGGTTGATATGGCCATATTTTCCTTCTTGGACAGAGTCTCCATTTTCTTTTTTAGAAACGCATTGAACATCCGACTCTTAATAAATTGATTTGTCTTCCTAGCTACTCTTTCTTTTTCAGTAGCTTTTTAAACTAGAAAAAAAACATAAAATGACTGTTCATGTATTGGGAACTGGGGCCATTGGCTGTTATGTTGCAAGCGTATTGAAGAAAAACAATCATAACGTATCTCTTCTACTGCGGTCGCGTTCACATTTAAAGGAGTTCAATGGCAAAGGAAATACTATCACATTTAATAACTTGAACAAGATCGAGTTTATCTCTGGCTTCAATGCAAGCAACTTAAAAGAGCACAACAGTCCAATCACCTCCCTTGTTGTAGCCACAAAGTCACAGCATACATTGGAGGCGGTGTCTTCAATAGCACCATATCTATCTCCTTCAAGCAGTATTCTGTTCTTACAAAATGGTATGGGGTCAGTCGATCAGTTGGTTAAGAAAGTTTGGTCAAAAGAAAATGTACCTTCTCTACACGTTGGAGTAAATTTACACGCTGTTGAGAGAAGTTCTCCCTATGAAATAAGAAAAAATTCACTGTCCGAAGGATCTGAAGTATTGACCATGGCACAGTATCCAGGAACGGCTAAATGCAAACACCAACTTACTGAAGCAATTGCAGACATTCCTGAATTCCAAGCAAAATGTTTGCCATGGGAAAGCCTATATAAAAGAATGCTCAAGAAAATATTCGTCAATTCAAGCCTTAATGCTGTAGCTGCAGTGATTGGAGAAAAAAATAAAATAGTACTGAATCCATATGGTCAGGTTTTGCTGCAATCTGTATGCGAAGAAGCGTGGGAAGTATTCAAAAACGATTTACCTGAAGAAAGCTTGGAGTCTATGATCCATATGGTGAAATCTGTATCCGAAGATGTTGGCGATAATGTATGCTCTACTCTGCAAGATATCAGAAGCGGTCGACCGACAGAAATTGACTACATCAATGGCTACATTAGTAGGCTTGGAAAAGAAAGAAACATTTGCACAAAAACAAATGACAGCTTAATTAATCTCATACGTATTAAAGAGACCTCTCTTAATTTTCAATAAACATCAATATTTAACATTCATACATTATCAAAACAAAAATCTGTGAAATTTTTATCAGACAGATATCGTTGTACAAACTTTCATTTTTATAGTGTTTTTTGGTTTTATTTTACTCGCTTTTTCGAGCATGTCTATAGAGGAGGATCAAAACGATGAGCTCTATCGCCTTTTAGTAGGAAATGTCGACCCTTCAGATGAAAAACTTAATAAAAGAGCGCATAGCTATATCAATCGTCTTACTGGTCTGTCTTTGCCAGAACTTTTACAGGAATCGACTCAATTAAAAGAGGAACAAGAAAAAGCAAAGAGAGATGCGCAAAAACTTGCCTTTTCCAACTACCCTTCTTTTTTACGCTCTCGAACTTGTGCTAATCAACTTTCACATTCGTTTAAGGAAATCGATACCAGCCTGGAGGACTTTTCAGCGTGCATTAAAGATTTCCAAGCGACCTGCGATGTCTTTACTAAAGAAGCGAAGGTCATCAAAAAAGAAAGCAATAAAATCGCCTGTGTTTTAGAAAATGAAGACGCACTAACAGAATTGCTTGAAATACCTCAACTGATGGAAACGTGTGTATGGAATGGTTACTATTCAGAAGTTATGGACTTGGCTTCACATGTACGATTGCTTTCAGTCAGATACCCTCTATCAGTCATATCTAGTATACAACAGCAGGTGCAGACTTGTTTTGATCTTATGTTGATCCAGCTTTTATCACATCTACGAAAACCCATTCGTTTGGCTGCAGCCATGAACGCTGTGGGTTTTCTTCGCCGGATGGATATTTTTGAGTCAGAAAATGAATTACGAATGGTCTTCTTGAGATGTAGACACGACTTTCTTCAACAAAAACTGATACGTATTAAACGCGATATGTCTGAAGATCCAAAACAAAGAAGCCAAAATGCATCAGAATACTTGAAAAAATTTATAGACGTGATCCGTGAGCAAATGTTTGAAATCGGAACCCAGTATATATGGATCTTTCCCCATGAACAAGGCCCGTTGCTATCAGACTATATGGTTAATCTTATCGAGGACATAAGGATGACCCTTAATATCTATTTGCCAATGGTTGAAGACGAATCATCCAAAAGCTCTTTGCTGACACAATTTGAGTATTGTAGTATGTCCCTGGGACGTATTGGGCTTGATTTCAGACATCTTTTTACTGAATAGAAGCTACAAACTACCCTGTAATAAAACACAAAATGCAAATCCTTCTACGATAAATCCGTACAAACTGCACGCCGCGCTAGCCTAATCACAGGGCAAATCACACCAAACATTACTGGATAAGCTAAATCAAAATAGCTTTGTTTATTGATGCCTATATGCCTATACTGTCTATTTTTGTAGTCTTTCATAAATCCAACTCTCTATCTGTTTTACTTGCTCATCTATAGTAATGCTACTGGTATTTAATACCATTGAATCCTTTGCTTTTTTTAATGGCGAGATTTTTCTTGTACGATCTGCTAAATCTCGAGCATCCAAATCCGTCTTCACACTTTCTAATGTCTCTTTCAGTGCGTCGCCCTGTCTTTTTTTCATTTCATCGTAGCGACGCTGAGCTCTTACCCAACCGTCTGCTTCAATAAACACTTTGAGTTCTGCATCTGGTAGTATCACGGTACCAATGTCTCTTCCATCCATAACAATTCCTTTCACTTTTTTGTTATTCCATTCAAACCCTTCGGAAATTGACTCAGGTATCTCGCCTCTAGCCATGGAGCGTTGATATTGAGACAAAGAATGGCGAACTAAAGGATTGGCAGCTACTAAACTAATATTTCTCGTAATTTTGGATGTACGAATAAGACTGCTGACGTCTCTTCCGTCTAGTTCAACTTTTCCTATTGAAGGAAAGCTAATTCTAGAGTTTCTTGCAATCTCTGAGACTTGATCTTGACAGTTGGGATCAAGCGGATCTATATTACTTTCTTGACATTTCAGAGTAACCTATACGCAGAAATCACTTTGAGCCATAAAAAAGAAGTAAAGAAAGATTTGACTTTGGCTCATGTATAAAAAGCCCTTACTGCTCGAAACATGGCACCTGAATCAATGTATGTAAATTTCAGCTTGCTAGCTAAAAGTTTTGCTGTAGTACCTATACAAAGAAAATAGTTAGTAGAGAAAGAGAAGGGTTTAAAAAGGTCTTCCGATCTTACTTTTCCCCGATGCCGCTGGCCCATCAATTGCAACTCTAAATAAATGAGACATTGAAACAATATAGAAAACTGTCTGGGTCAGGGTGTGGTTTTTTATGTCAGAATAACAATTATTTCCTAAATTGGCTTTTGGGTTTCAATTACGGAATTGAATATCAGCATTTTTTATACTATAAACCGAAAAACACAACATTTTAGCTTGATAACTGTACAAGTATCTTTCCCATATTGTTTATACTTACACGATTACTGCAAAATTTTAACCGACTCTTAGCTTCTTCAAAACGCATACATTATGAGAGGAGCCGGCTTATTGATCCGGATTCTTAGGAGTTTGGTAGTTATGGTTGGATCTACTTTTATTACAGTTTTTCATACGAAAAAAGAAACGCTTGCATTACTTCATCGCATTTATAAACTTTGAAAAACTATTGTGGCTAGTTTTTTTTTTTTTTTTAAAAAAAAACTGTATAGACAGCAGCAGTGAACAAAAAAGATATTCTTAATCAAAGAGATGCAAGAATAAAGATAAGTCTAGATTACGAACATAACCATACATACTTTTGCCTTCTCGAAACGTAAGCTTTTTAAAGGAAAAAGCCCCCAAATGATAGTTTTGTTATGGCCGTAAGGCTCTTTTTGAAAAGGTAATCCTGTTTGTTATCGCCGGTCTGATATTGGTAAATCTAACAAGATAAATGATGGAATAATATACTATCGTTAACTCATCTCATGACACTCAATTTCTAGAAAAGTGCCACTTATTCCTCATCAAAGCTGATATTTTCTCATTATTAACATACTATGTGTATAGTAAAATTTGAATATTGAATATTGTATTGTAACAATACCGGAGCCTAGCCAATAGTTGATAGGAGGGAGAAAAACATATTTGAAAAGAAACAAGAGGTATTTAATAAAAAGGAAGTAGACGAAGCGATGCTTTGAAGGTTTAATTGAAAACATCCTGTCAGCGTAACCTAAAACACATAGTCCAAAAAGATTTTGATCATAAAAGACAGCTCAAGAACTCACCTTAACAGAACCACTGAACAGTTGGAGTTAGAATATATGTCGCTCAATTCAAACATTCAAGTCTAAAAATCAAAATATCATTAAAGTCTAGACTCCATTCAGGTTATCGATCAGCTAATTATGAACTTTCTATAAAAATGCTTGTTAAATAGATCAAATTTGGAGGTTTATGCTATAAGAAAATCAAGGCCTTTTTCTCTTTTTTTTTTTTTTGAAAAAAGCTTTGGGTTGCCCGAACCCTTTAAGCTTGCTGATTTTGTCTAAAAGTGCTTAGTATAAATCGAATAAGGACAATATATGTGAACTATAAAGCGCACATTATTATGGTGTCAAAGTAAAGCATACCAATACAAAAAATTATATCCATGAATACACAACTTCTTTAGATCAAAAAGTCAGATATGAATTTACGCAAAGCAATGGAGCAATATAGTTTATCCAGGCACCATGCATTTGAAGACAAGTCTAGGTTTTATTTTTTTCAATAGTAAAATAAAAACGACCAAACTAAGCGCGTCGAATGTTTATAACAGAAAAGTCAAGCTTCAATTCATTCTTTGAACGTTAATGTTTACATCAATTGTAAAAGCGTTATTTTGAAATTGCGGTTCAGGGCTTTATAAACAGACAAGTCGAGCGAGCTGTTACACATAGGGCGTGCAAAACTATACGCAATTCAACTCTCTGCTAAAGAGAAAAAAACGTGCAAAGTTTAAAAATCCGATGTAAATTGAGCATGGATAAAACAATACTTGAAAGGATACTGTATACAAAAAAAACTTTAGATTTTTTTGCTCTAGTAGCTTCTCAAACGGCATGTTTATGCTATACATATATCTACCCTCTTTTTCAAATTGCTTTTCAAGGAGAACGTGACGCACTTTTCGTTTGCCCGGGCAAGACTCCGCTTCCAGTCGAGATTTCTGTCAAAAAGGAAGATTTCTCCTGCACAAATAAATTTTTTTTTCCTTCAACAATTTTTATATATACCGCGTTATAGATCAAGATGGCATTGCGTGTACCTAAAGGAACCCTCCCCCAATTGTTTAAAGACGGCTATAAAGTAAGAGAGTGCAGAAGCATCTTTTGTAGATGACAAACCCTCATCTTTTTTTTTTTTGTTCATCTAGTTCCAACAAGGTGTGGAAGAAGCTGTTCTCCGTAATATTGAGGCAACTCACGAACTCTCAGAAGTTGTTAGAACCTCTATGGGTCCTAACGGTAACTACTCTCTTCTAGGAAAAAAAAAAAAGGCAGATGAAAAAACAGTTTAACTCATTTTAACTTGTAAGGTCGTAACAAGATGATCATCAACCATCTTGAAAAACTCTTTGTTACCAATGATGCTGCTACTATTATTCGCGAGCTTGACGTCGTTCATCCTGCCGCTAAGCTTTTGGTTATGGCCTCTCAACAGCAAGAAAGTGAATTAGGAGATAACACCAACTTGATCATTGTGCTTGCTGGTGAGCTATTGACCAAAGCCGCTGATCTCTTAAGACTCGGCCTTCATCCTTCTGAGATTGTTCAAGGCTATGAGTTGGCCAGAGACCGTGCTTTGTCAATTATTGAAGGTAAAGAGCCCCTTATATACACATGTAGAATAAAAAGCCGAGGAACTAAAAAAAAAAAATTACTCCTTTTTTAGAGTTATCGGTCGGTAAGGTCGAATCACTTACCAGTCGCGAAGAACTTTTGAAGATTGTAAAGGCTACTATTTCTTCAAAGCAATACGGCTATGAAGAATTCTTAGGAGATTTGGTAGCAGAAGCTGCCTTGAACATCATGCCAAAAAACCAAAAGGATTTCAATGTTGACAATGTACGAGTTGTAAAAGTGATGGGTTCTAGCATTCACGAATCTCGCGTCGTTCGTGGTATGGTATTTGGCCGCGAACCTGAAGGAACTGTACAGCACGCAAAGAACGCCAAGGTTGCTGTATTTACTTGTCCCTTAGATATCTCACAAACTGAAACAAAAGGAACAGTCTTGATTCACAATGCACAAGAAATGTTGAATTTCAGTAAAGATGAAGAAAAGCAAGTAGAGGGAATTTTCAAGGAACTTGCAGAGTCCGGTGTTAAAGTTATTGTCACAGGCAGCAGCATTGGAGAGCTTGCTCTTCACTACTTGAACCGATACAACATAATGGCTGTGAAGGTTCTTTCTAAATTTGACTTGCGCCGTTTGTGCCGTGTTATTGGTGCCACTGCTCTCGCTCGTTTAGGTACGCCTATGGCTGAAGAAATGGGTGAATGTGACATTGTTGAAACAGTTGAAATCGGCTCTGATCGCGTTACTGTTTTCCGTCAAGAAGCATCCGAAAAATCACGAACAACTACAATTATAATTCGTGGTGCTACACAAAACCACATGGACGATATTGAACGTGCTATTGACGACGGTATCAACGTTATCAAGGCTGCTACAAAGAACCCTCTTCTGTTGCCTGGCGCTGGTGCTGCTGAGATGGAGCTCAATAAACGCCTTCAACAAGTCGCTGCTAAAACCCCTGGATTAAACCAACATGCTATCAAACGATTTGCTGAATCTTTAGAAGTCATTCCTCGTACTTTGTGTGAAAACGCTGGTTTGGATGCTACTGCTGTTCTCTCCCGTTTATATGCTGCTCACTATCAAGAAGGCGATGTTGGTTTGAGTATTGGTGTCGATGTTGAAAATGAAAACGATGGCACAATAGACGTTAACAAATCACAAATCTATGACTGTCTTGCTGCAAAGTACAGTGCTGTTAAATTAGCAGCTGATACAGCAATCACTGTTCTTCGTGTAGATCAAATCATTATGTCTAAACCAGCTGGTGGCCCAAAGCCTCCCAAGAAGGAAGGCCACTGGGATAATGATGATTAATAAACAATTCAAAATTTTTTTAAGAAAATAGAAGATATATCTCCTGTTCTTCACTCGTGTAGACGAAACACCTTTTTCAAAAAAAAAAAAAAAAAAAAAACACTTGTTATGGAAGATTACGCATTTTTTTATTCACATCTTTCGAATTTTTAATTTCAAGCGGAACAATTTCTTTACTTTCCTTCCTACACCTAATCATGGTCGGATTGCTTCATCCCCTATCTTACTTAGCAACAGGCTTAGCATTTTGTTTTTGCATTTTTAGCTTAGGTACTTTGGGCTCATGATAAGACTTTTACTTTGCCATTCTAATTAGAGACAACTTTTTTAGCCTGTGGCCTCTATTACTTGGCTGAATTGGTTGGATCGCCTCATTTGACTATCAACCATCATACTGATTAGCGATTTTTAGGTTGAAGAATATTCTGTATATACAAAGAAAATTATAAAAGAAATGACATATGTACGTATAAGACTGCACTCAATAGTTTATCTGTTCCTAAACAGGCGAGATGATCTAGGTTGTCATTGTCCTTCATGTTTTGTTTTTCATAGTCGATCGCCTGCCTTTCTTTTATTTGTTATTCTCAATATTCTGTCATTTGATCTACAGTCTCAACTTGAAAACTTTTCCGTTCATCAACTTGACTAGTGTACCTTTTATCAGTGGTTGCAGTAAGTTGTACAGAGGAAGTGCCCAAGCAACATTTTTACATGATCTATGTTTTAGTTTTGGTATTTGTAGACCACTTCTTATGGTTCCACTACTTTACAAAGCACTATAGGCCTTTTATGGATATCGCAGGATTTTTCGGTATTTGTGTATGGTTAGTACCATTTGCTTACTTTATCAGCTTGAGCGCAAACGACAATGCACTGCCTATCAGTGGTAAATAGAAAAAGGCACTGCATTTTTAAAGCTTAACAGACTATTAGACCCCGCTTTTGTTGATGTCTCTGCCACTCCCAGCCAGGGTAAGCGGGGACTATTAAGTACCTTTTTTGAATATACAGGATTCAAAAAAGTGGAAACAAGTATGCCAGTATCTTCAACAACAGGCGATTGTGATGTAGGTTTTAGCTCAGCGCCGTCCAACATTGGCATGTCGTCTGGCATGAACTTCCAGTCCAGTCATAGAGATCTACAGAGCAGAAAAGGATTATAAAGGATCCTAGCGATAAACAACAGTCCGTTTTAAGAATGTATATATGTATGCTAAGACAATACGGAAGCTTGAAGAATGGATAAAGTTGGAGATACAGTACTCTTTTTTTTTTTTTTTCATCTCAACAAGCTATCATTTTTATACATAAAAAACAAGTCTCAAACGGCCTTTTTTTTTTCTCAATCAGAACTTTTTTTTTTTTTTGTTGAAGCAATGAAGGTCGTTGGTTTAGTGAGGTAGGCATATCCAATACGTTCCGAAAACCAATGACTATTGTTTTTAGTGGGGGCAAAGACAGTTGTTATAACATGATGAAATGTGTTGACGATGGCCATGAGATTGTCGCCATTGCCAATTTGAAGCCTAGTAGTAACTCTGGCAAAGGTTTTGACTTTTTTTTTTTTTCTGGGATTCAGGTCTATTGATAGTTTAGTCATATAGACGAGCTGGACAGCTTTATGTATCAAACAGTCGGTCATGATGCTATTCATTTTTATGCTGAGTGTATGGAGCTTCCACTCTATAGACGCGAGATAACGGGAACGGCTATATCTCTTGGTGCACAGTATGAGGTTACACCAGAGGATGAAACAGAAGATCTTTATGAATTACTGAAAGAAGTCAAAGTAAGTATTTTTGCCAAGCAGCCAAACAAAGCTTAAAAGTAATAAAAGGAAAAACATCCCGAAGTGCAAGGCGTTTCTTCAGGTGCTATTTTATCGAGCTATCAAAAAGTGCGAGTAGAAAGCGTGTAGGTTGGAATAAAAGAAGGCTTTATGACACAGACTGATCGGGAATCAATCAATAGATGTGCCCGCTTAGGATTGATTTCACTTGCTTATCTATGGGAAAGAGATCAAAAAGAGTTACTCAAAGAGATGGCAGATGCTGGTGTGAACGCAGTGCTAATAAAGACAGCAGCCATGGGTCTAGGGCCCAAAGATTTAGGAAAATCGATTGGCGAGATGTATCCCAAGCTGCTTCAGTTGGTAATAGGTGTTTAACAAAAGTAACCTACAAATTTCACTCACTGGTTGTAGAATGAAAAATACGAATCACACGTTTGTGGTGAAGGAGGAGAATATGAGACTTTTACTTTAGATTGCCCATTGTTCAAGAAGCGCATCGTAGTGTAAGTAGCAAAACACGAACAGTTATTATAAGTACTGATGTCGTTACTTCTTTAGCGAGGAAACGGATATGGTTACCCATTCAGAATGTGCTTTTGCACCAGTTGTATATTTGAAATTCAAAAAATGCAGCGTGGTACAAAAGTAAAATCTACTGTATTAAAAAAAAAAAGGCGTGTAAAATAAACACACGATGTCTATCATGTATACCAAAACAATTCTTGGCTTTAGTAAATAGAGAGCTTTTGGATAGCTGTACATCTAAGCTGTTTTTCCCTTCCTTGTATAAAAATCAATTTGGTCTCTAATCTAATAGCACCTCGTCACTTAAAACTCTGCCCCAAAAAAAAAAAAAAAAAAAAAAAAAACTTTCTGTGTTTTCCCTTTGGTTTTGTTGTTTTGTAAGAAAAAAAAAAAGGGGGGGTTAAAAATAAAGTAAAAAAGCCTTTTTTTTTTTTTTGGCGGACGCTACAAAGACATGACGCACAATGAGTAGCGGTACCATCCAATGTTTGTGTAAGATTTCAGTTGACATATGTTAAATAAGCGTGATTAAGCTTTTTGGAATGACGTTATTTTTTTCTGTGTTTCTAAGGAATTTAAGGTTTTTTGTAGTAGCTAGCCTGTAAGAAATTTGTCTCGGGAAAACAACAAGAGCCGAGCGTAAGCCAACATAGAATCGCTTGCAATTTCTGCTTATGCGATCAACCGGAAATATTTTTTTAATTATTTATGAGGTAGGGGTAGGATGTCAATCAGCCTTATTATCAGTAAAAAATCTCCGATGTTTAATAAGCACTTCAAAACCATACTGCAGCTTTTGATTGGCCAATGCCAACGCCATAATAATAAAGGTCAATGTACTTTGTGATTTTGATAAGAAAACATCCAATATACGCGTCAAGTAAAGTCGCGTTTTTTTTTTTTTTTTTTCTTTTTGGCAGATTGTTAATAAAAAAAACAACAAAAGCCTTTCTTTCTCCCCCCAAAAAAAAGCAAGGCTATTTCCAACACCTGTCAGTTATGCTTTTTATACGCCGCCAATGTAAAAACTATAATTAATTTTCCCATTCATCGCCTCTTTTTTTTTTTTTTTTTCCTTTCTTTTCTTTAGATATTATCAAAAAATAAGCCATGGTTCAATCTATCGATCAGAAAGCTATTAACACTGTCCGTTGTCTTGCTGCCGACGTTGTCAAGGGTGCCAACTCTGGTCACCCAGGTAATTCTTTTAACACGCAAATCTTTAGGAAAATATGGTTTGCTTATTGTTTTGTTACTCTAGGTGCCCCTATGGGTTGTGCTCCCATGGCTCATACCTTATTCCACAAGTTTATGAGATATAACCCAAAGAACCCCAAGTTCATTAACCGCGATCGTTTTGTCCTCTCCAATGGTCACGGCTGTGCCTTGCAATACATCATGCTTCACATTGCTGGTTACGACGTGTCTATGGAAGACTTGAAACAATTCCGTCAACTTGACTCCAAGTAAAGTATTAAAATGGGGGAGAAAATGATTCAGATCAATCGGAGTTATAAATCAGACAGCCAACTCATTTTTATCTTTCCTTACCCCAACTCTATATACGCTTTTGTATTATAGGACTCCTGGTCATCCTGAAGTCAACGATACTCCTGGCATAGAAGTTACTACGGGTCCTTTGGGTCAAGGTAAAGAGGAAATACGTGTAGATATAATATATTTATCTTTTTAAACAATAGGTATCTCCAACGCTGTTGGTTTGGCTGCTGCTGAAGCTCATTTGGCTGCTACCTTCAACAAACCTGGTTATAAACTGTTCGACAACGACACCTTTGTTATCTTGGGTGATGGATGTCTCCAAGAAGGTGTTAGTGCTGAAGCTATTTCTCTTGCTGGGTAAGTGTTGTGTCCCTTTCAAAAAAAAAAAAGGGGGGGGGGCTCCCTTCAACTCATACCTTCTTTTACCCTTAGTCATTGGAAGCTCGGCAAGCTTGTTGCTCTTTATGACGATAATGCCATCACTATTGATGGTGCTACCGAAGTATCTTTTACTGAAGATGTCATTCAACGTTTCGAAGCTTATGGATGGCACACTCTTATCGTTGGCGACGGTGACAACGATATCGAGAGCATCGAAAAGGCCATTCAAGAAGCCAAGAGCGTCGCTGATAAGCCTACTCTTATCAAGGTCAAGACTACCATTGGTAAGTGGTTAGAGGGAAAAAAAAAACCCCCCGTCCATTCTACTCTGTTATTTACCATCTGTTATAGGCTATGGCTCTTTGAACCAAGGTGAAGAAAAGGTTCACGGTGCTCCTCTTTCTGGTAAGAGATAATATAGAGGTGCGGTTGTAAGGGTTCCAATCGTTTTTTTTTTTTTTTTTTTTTTTTTTTTTTTTTTTTGGGTAGACGATGATATCAAGCAGGTAAAGAGTAAGTTTGGCTTCAACCCTGAAGAAAAGTACACTGTCCCTCAAGAGGTAAGTAGTTTGATTTTGCTATTTATCAAGATTAACTTGAAAAAAAAAAAAAAAAGGTGTATGACTTGTACGCTGCCCGCGCAGAGTATGGTGCTCAAGTCGAACAGGAATGGAACGCTCTTTTTGCAAAGTACAAGGCTGAATTCCCTGCTGAAGCTGAAGAAATCGAACGTCGTTTTAGCGGTAAGTTGCCTCAAGGTTGGGAAGCAGCTCTCCCTCGTTTCACTCCTGCCGATGCTGCTGTCGCTACCCGTAAACTGTCCGAAGGTGTTCTTACTGCCCTTTCTGATGTTATTCCCGAACTCTTGGGTGGCTCTGCTGACTTGACTGGGTCTAACTTGACCCGTTGGAAGAAGGCTGTTGATTTCCAACACGTAAAAAAAAAAAAAAAAAAAAAAAAAAAGATTCTTACCGCTGTATTTGATATAGCCTTCTACCGGTCTTGGTGATTACAGCGGTCGCTACTTCCGCTATGGTGTTCGCGAACACGGTATGTTTGCCATTATGAACGGCATGGCTGCGTATGGTGGTTCTATTCCTTACGGTGGTACTTTCCTCAACTTCTTAACCTACGGTTGGGGAGCTGCCCGTCTCTCTGCTCTGTCTCATTTGCCAGTCATCTATGTCATGACGCACGATTCCATTGGTCTTGGTGAAGACGGACCTACCCACCAGCCTGTGGAGACCTTGGTCTTGACCCGTGCCACGCCCAACATGCTTACTTTCCGTCCTGCCGATGGTAATGAAGTCTCGGGTACCTATTTGGCTGCTCTCGAAAACAACCAACGTCCCTCTGTGATTGCTCTCTCCCGTCAAAACCTTCCCCAGTTGGAAGGCTCTTCCATCGAAGTGGTTCGTCGCGGTGGTTATGTTCTTCAGGATGCTGAAAATGCTCAGTTGATCTTGGTAGCCACTGGTTCTGAAGTGTCTTTGGCTGTCGAATCTGCCAAACAATTGGCCAGCGAAGGCATTCCTACCCGCGTTGTGTCTATGCCCTGTACCGAATTGTTTGACGAGCAGCCCGAAGACTACAAGCGATCTGTCTTGGCTGCTGGTTTGCCCATTGTTTCGATTGAAGCCCTCGGTGTCACTGGCTGGGAACGCTATGCCCATGCCCATGTTGGCATGAGATCTTTTGGTGCCTCTGCTCCTATCAAGCAACTCTACAACAAATTCAACATCACTGTTGAAGCCACGATTGAAAAGTCCAAGAAGGTTATTGCCTACTACCAAAAGGCTGGCTATGTCCCTGAAGTTGGCCTTGACTTTTAAAGCCAACCCTCTCACTTTATTCTTTATCTAATATCCCTCCAAAAGCCATCCATTGCAACATTTTCTATTTTAAAGCCACCACAATAAATCGTAAGCACAAAAGCTTTTCTTGTTTTTTTTTTTTTTTTTTTTTTTGGGTTATAAATCATAACACTGTATTTATTTATTAAAAATATACAAAAAGGAAACTCTATTTTCTATAGTTATTGTGCAGTCCGATACTTTCGTTATCTGTGTCTGCTCTGTCTTTCTCGGTAAAGTTTCGCTCGGCTTCGATGTGCTGGAAATACTCTTCACCTACGTCTTTGGTCACGTATTGCTTGTCAAACACGGACGTGTCAAATGTTTTGATAGCTGGATTGAATTGACGGACGGACTCGATCAGGTCGTGTAGATCTTCATAGATGACCTTGTCAGCGCCGATTTCCTCTGCAATCTCATCTTCGTCCTTTCCATGAGCCACCAACTCTCTTCGTGTGGGCATGTCAATACCGTAGACGTTGGGGTATCGAATAGGAGGCGCACATGAGGCAAAGTAAACTTTCTTTGCGCCTGCTTCACGCGCCATCTGAATGATCTCTTTGGACGTAGTGCCTCGGACGATGGAGTCTATCGATAAAGAGGACAGACTTAGATTTCAAAAGCATGAAAAAAAAAAAAAAAAAAAAAAAAAAAAAACACTTACCGTCCACTAACAAGACGTTTTTGTTGTGAAACTCTAAAGCCATCGCGTTCAATTTACGGCGAACGTTTTTACGTCTCACTTGCTGGCCGGGCATGATGAACGTTCTACCGACATATCTGTTCTTGTTGAAACCCTCGCGGTAAACGATGTTCAGCTTACGAGAGCACTGGAGTGCAGCAGCGCGACTGGTGTCAGGCACCTGTTGAATAAGCGGTCAGTGTCAATATAGCCAGTGTACTCTTCAAGACTTACAGGAATGACGACATCAATGTCGTTTTTATCACCCAGCGCTTTGATGACCTGAGCGGCCAAAGCTTCACCCATAGCAAGACGGGCTTTGTAAACCGAGATCCCATCGATAATGCTATCTTGACGGGCAAAATAAACATATTCAAAGATACAAGGAGCCAATACGTCTTCAACAATCAAGCGACGGCGAGAGATCTGTTGACGGGTGATGATAATAGCCTCGCCTATCAAACAAAAAAACAAATGAGCGCCCAGGATCTACACCGTTCCCTATTTACCAGGCCTGACATCTTCAAAATCGGTGAAGCCAAGCGCTTCCAATACCACACTCTCTGATGCAAACATATAGTCGTATCCAGCTTCAGTGAGCCTTCTGCCCAGGATCAAAGGACGGATGCCATGAGGGTCTCTAAAGCCAATGATACCAAAGCCTGCAATCATGGCGACACATGCGTAACCACCTTTACACTGCTGGTATAGATCTTTAATGGCTGTAAAGATATCTTCCTCGTTGACTCTTAAAAAAAAAAAAAGATGAGATGGATGACAGCAAGACGTGTGACTAGGTTTTTACCTGAATTTGCCCGTCTTTTGTAAATTATCTGCTAAAATATTCAATAATAACTCAGAATCAGAATCCGTATTGATGTGTCGGTGAGCGACTTTATCTAGAAAGGTTCTCAGCTCTCTAGCGTTGGTCAAGTTGCCGTTCTATAGATCGAGACTGTTTAATTCCGATAGATTCCACACGTAAGACTTACATGGGCAAAGACAATGCCATAGGGTGAATTGACATAGAAAGGCTGTGCTTCGGACATCGAGCTAGAGCCAGCTGTGGGGTAACGGACTGAAAAAGAAAAGATTATGCTTTATATATATATATATATAGATAGATATATATAAACTCCATCTATGACAAAGACATACCATGACCCACACCTAGACTGCCGATCAAGTTTGACAGATGAGCTTCACTAAACACATCTCGTACCATACCGTTGCCTTTGCACTGATACAAACGACCTTTGGCTCCACATGTCACAATGCCAGCTGCGTCCTAAAAACAAGTGTCAAAAGAGGATTTTCGCTTGAAAAACACTTTACCTGCCCACGATGTTGAAGCAAGCCCAAGCTTTCAAATAAGTCTGGACAGGCTACACCATTTGGGTCAGCTAAAAGAAGAGCAGTGATACCACACATTGATTTCTATTTTTTTAATAAAATATATATAAAATATAAAAAAAAAAAATAAAAAAAAAAAAATAAAATAAAAAATGAGAAACAAAAGATTTCAGATGAATGGTTGTTTTAAGGACAAATGTAATGTCCGATGTGAGCCTTTTTTTATTATTGGTTTATATCACGGAAGGCAAGTGCTTGTCTAATTCTTCTAAAGAAGGAAATTTATGTTCAAAATCCTCCACAGGCACAGGGTTGGATCTGAACCGGGCAGGCTTGGGTGGCGGTAAAGGTTTTTTGGGTTTACCAGAGTTCTTGAGGGCAGCAAAGCGAGCCTCGATACTGGAGTGGACGTTTCGGTTCATCTTGACCTTGGTTTCTTCCTCGTCCGGGGTAGAATCAAAGCTGTTCTGGAAAGAGTTTCTTGTGGACTGGGTTGATTCTTGACTCTTGACAGAAGGGGTGGCTTTGTTGACGTGGGTGGGATCGAACGGGTCGTATGGCTCGTTGGCCTTGGTTGTTGGTCTGCCACGTCGCATGGGAGTGATAGTGGGCAGTTCTTGTTGGGGTGAAGGCACCTTTTCAAACAGGCTGGGGCTTTCGTTAAACGACGTTGCAGAAGAGGGAGGTGAAGCCATGTAGGATTCAGCGTAGATATCTCGAATAGGGCACTCAAGTCCTCTCAAGTGACAAACAGATGCCATGACCTGATAGACTGTCGGTCTCCGGCTCTGATCCTCTTGCAACATGGACATCACCAGCCTGCATAACCCTTCTGAAAACGTGGGTGAAGACGGAAGGGTGTATTTTGCATTCAGAATCGCCAGCTGGCCTTCTTCCTCGAAAGGGGTCGTATAGTAACATAGCTTATACAGCAACACACCCATAGCCCAGATGTCTGCCTTTTCGTTCACCGGTTTCTTTTGGTAGACATCAATCATCTCTGGTGCACGATACTGAAGTGTCGTATGGCGCTGAATATCATCCTCAAGTCTCTGTACGTCTTTGAGCTGCGTTGGTATATACTGCCCTTTGGACAGCGCTGCTGAGCCAAAATCACACAGTTTATAATGGTCTTGGTTTAGTATCAGGATGTTTTCCACTTTCAGATCGCGGTGTAAGACAGGAGGATTACAGTAGTGCATATAAGCCAGTGCCTTGTATATACAAAAAAAAAAAAAAAAAAAAAAAAAAGTTAGGCGGAGGACGATCAAAAGAAGCAAGTACCTCAGTAACATCGCTGAAAATCTTTAATATCTCTGGCTCAGTCAATCTCTGTTGTAATCTTCGGTTCATCAAATCAATCACACCTCCACCTAGCATTTAAATTTTGTAAGCAAGAGTTTTGAACAAAACCAAGCGTTTACCAGGGCAATATTCCATTAATATCAAAGCTTCAAAACCACCAGTGCTTAATGCATCAATTCTTGATTCATAATATCTTACAATGTTTTTGTGATCCCCTAGCCGTCTCTAGAGTTTGGACTTTAGCTCCTGTGTTTGTATCATCCTATTTACCATGAATTCAATCTCTTTCTCGACCATTTTAAGTCGCTCTTGATCTGGTACTGCCACTCTCTTCAAAACAACATAGCCTGACTTGCCTTCTATTCTAGCCAGGTAGACATGAGCAAATCCACCTATTGCACCTGGGTTAGCCTACTTTTTTTTTTTTTTTTTTCGGGCAGCCATCGTGAAACAGCTATCATTTGCTGTATATAAAAATAGAAACCTTCTGCAATAAAGTTGTGGACAATCACACCATATTTTCCAACCTGAAGCCGGGCACCTACTGGCATTGCTCCTGGAGGCAGAGGGGGGGTGTTCAGAGTGTCGATGCCCACAGGAATGGGCGGTAGTGTTTGACCAATGCCTTGCTGCTCGGGTATACGTGATTGTCTGGCGGTCTGATGCATTCGGAAAGAGAATAGAAAAAGAAAGTTGCTTTTTTATAGATAGTTAAAATATACACACACGCACGCACACACACACACACACACACACTCAAAAAAAAGACTGTAGGGAAAATGTTTAGATAGAAAGAAAAGGAGAAAGAAGAGGCAAAAAAAAAAAAAAAAAAAAAAAAAAAAAAAAAAGAAAATTATCTGATTGTTTCACTTTCTGACTTTATTTTTTTTTTTTTTTATTATTTATTTTGGTTTGTGCTTTTACTCTAGTCTTTGATAGTTGTAAAAAGAGATGATTTCACTTGGCAGTGGGGATGAGGCCTTGTCCATGGACAACACCATCATAAAGTACACTGAAAATAGTGACTGTCCGATTCCTCACATTCAGCAAGTAAATAAACCGTATGTGTGCGTGTACGAATGGTTGCTTATTTTCTACCTTCTGTGAGAATCTGTTTAGGAATCGAACTGGGATTGTGGACTGGCGTGCGTTGCAATGATACTAAAAGGTTTAGGGTTCACTGTCAGTCTGGAGGAAATTATCGGACAGTGTTCTATCAATAGCGTTTGGACGATTGATCTCGCCTTTATACTAAAGAACTACGTACAGGATTTTACTTACTACACAAGTTATCTGGGCAGCAGAAAAGAGTATCAAGAACAGAGGTTTTATCAAGACGATTTTGATCAAGACGAAAAGCGGATCAGCCGTTTGTTTGCTATTGCCAAAAGCTGCTCGGTCCACGTTGTCAGGATGTAAGACGGCTTACCTATTGTCTGTGTCCATCTAACCTTGGTTTAGGATGTTACCGTTGGATGACTTTAAACGGTTTTTGTTTTGCAAACAGTTCGTCACTATTACGCTTGTCAACGCTCGGTTTTTAAAGTGCAAGCTGTGCAAGGTAAGATCCAGAAACAAAACGAAGCTCACCCACCACCCTACTAGAAAAGACGAGGCTGCTTGGGATCCATGTGTGGACAGCTAGATCTGCTGTTTGAGAAATTCAAAGGATACGACTATATTGGTAACACACACAGGAATATATCGAAATAATCTCTGATCCGTTCTCACACTCAGGACACTTTATTGTGCTGATTGGTTATGACCCGACGGAGGATGTATTCATCTACCGCGACCCGGCTATAAAAGATCAGTTTTGTATTATACCAGCAGAAGACTTTGACGAAGCAAGAAAATCAGAAGGCACGGATAACGACTGGTAATCAGGCACCGAGTTCACCTTGGGTTCTAACCCTTTTTTATATAGCATTGTAATTAAATCAACATCCACATAAACAACCCACACAAGCTTTCCCTCAACATTTATGCATTCAAGCACATCCAACCATCTATCTGTCTTTCTGCACAGCTTACTCCACTCTCCTCAATCTAGGGTGGCGCTTTTCTGATAAACAAACGCCAGTGACATAAAGTAAATAAAATAGCTTTCGCTTTTTGTTTATAAAGCCTTTTTTTTTTTTTTTTTTTTTTTTTTTGATGAGCCACGCCATGGTTCATCTTTGTCTTGTATGTCTTTTGATGACGCGTTATGACTGGCAGGTGTATCGATCACCTGATTTGAATAGCATCTACTTGGTAACTCTGAAATCAGTTTTGGACTGAACCAAAAGAGCGCTCTTAAAAAATACTGGATGGCAGCCTAGAAAGTATAGCCCACTGGACTTGCTGTTGGCTTGTATCCAACACATAGACTGGTGAGAGATAAAAACTGTCCACTGGTTTTATTCTATGCACATCTTTTTTCAGAAAAAAAAAAAACGTTGATCTACCTCGTTCTGCTAAAACCACACGATGCCATTGCGAGAGGAGCAAGTCTCTTGTCTATCTTCAGTACAAGTGGTGAGCCACTGTTGACTCTGAAAGTCTTGCCCAACAGTCAACGGAACGGGTGCACTGTGGCGTATGGATACCCTTTTGATTTCCATTTTCGGATAGGCAAACAAGTGTTACTTTTATCTAAATATGGCACCCTATTTTTTTTTTTCGATAAAAGGATACCCAGAAAGAAAAGAAAAAAAAAAAGCCTATGCAAGTTTCTATCAAAAACATTGGCTTACTGACAGTCTCAAACCTCTTTCAATACCGTGAAATCAAAGACAGGTGACGTTTCCCAGAATCAGTTCTATTCCTGACATTTGAATCGCACCAGACAACATGCCTTCTTTTAGCGTTGAACTTTCTACGTAGTGGTGGTGGTGGGGGGGCTTTCTTTTTTCGGAACCCCACACAGCCTTTTGCCTAAAAGTATCAACAAAGCGCTTGACGTTACACTTTTCACCGTACGTTTTTGAATCCTCCTAAAAAGAATCATATCTGATGCGAGTGCCCCAACAGAGTTGCCTGTAAGAGTTGAACAAAAGTCTTTCAACAGTACTTGTGATCTGTCTTTGGTCTTTACAGGTTTTTCTGGTGCTTGTGTAAATTTCTTGTTGAACTTTCCAAAATTTTGTGCTACAAAAGTGTGGATGTAGTAAGAAGAATCAAACCGTGTAAGCCGGTAATAAAAAAAAAAAAAAACCAAAAAAAAAAAAAAAAAAAAAAAAAAAAAGAGCGTGTATTTGCATGCTCAAAGTTGTACTGCCATTGGACGTGAACCCTATGGCCTACCAAGGCTGGAAAGAAAAAGCCGCGTTTGATTCGCAGC
>JAIXMR010000179.1:0-22678 GCA_025677835.1 Sporodiniella umbellata | reverse complement strand
AAACAGCAAAAAAACACAAAAAAGACTACACTAGGTTGCTTGATCAAATTCTATACTCACAAAAACACTTTGATAAAACAAACAATTGAAAAATAGCATCAAAAGTCCTTTCCCAAACATATAGGTATAAATTTTGATATTGTATGTTTAGACAAAAAAAAGTATTGAGTCTATTTGTATTTCTTTTTTTTTCTTTTAAAAACAAATATGTGAGTTATTTTTGTATTACTGTATAATACTAAAGATTTCTGTCTCAAACAACTTTTTTTTGAATTTGAAAATGAAGAAAGCTCATTTCATCAGCTGAAAAAGCATGATTCTTTTTTGTCTCGTTTTAGACTGCTTTAAATCTCTTTTTCAATGACTGGGATGGTAGGCTTCCACTAATGCCGTATCTCTAATCTCTATACATTAATTGTAGTCCTGAGTCTTTACACAATGGGAACAGTGGCAGTGGCGGTAAGTAGGAAGCCACCTAACCTAGAACAGACAACAGGTTTAAACGATATTTGTGACTGTATACAAACCTTTTACAGTTTTAAAGATAAAATGCAAACAAATAAAGTTAGTATGTTCGGTTCATATCCAATGCTTATTTCTTTTTCTTATAGCTCCCTTTTTTGTGATTCTGTGTTTCTAATCATACGTTACGAACTAAAAAGTTTTTGTTCTTTAATTACAGTATAACCTACTCTTTTTATTTTATTTTTCGACAATACGTTTTTTAATAAAAATACAGTTTAATTGTCCCAGTGCAATTTTTTCTGTTTGGATAAGTAGATGCATCTATAGTTTAGTTATGCATTTCCAAAATCTACTAGGGAAGTCGGGCGTCGAAGTTAAGTCCAGTGGGCTTACAAGGAGAAGTTTTAAATCCTACGTAAAACGAGCGTATTTAAACCTTAACTTTTGTATGTGGTAGAACCTTTTATTATATTTTCTCTTCTAATAGCTTCAATGAACTACCAGAAGTACATAAGTAGCCACAGTAACTTAAGAGTGCCATCTTATAGTAAGAAAGATACATATACAGTAGTTTTGCCATAGGCCTCATCTATTCTTTAGCGCGTCTCCTGGCAAAATATCTCCACGAAAAGGATATGGTAATACATTTATCTTTTGGAAATAGATATTTAATGTTGAATCTAGATCTCTTTGGGCGCTGGACAGCCAAATCCAAGCACTTTTCCTTATAGTAGCATGTCTGTTACCTTAAAAACAGGTGAGAAGCTGCAGATGAATCAAGAATTGTTTGAACGCTGTCTGTCGTATGACTATAGTGTATGTATAAGAAAAAATATAAAGTAAAAATTAAGCATATATACTTTGGTTCGATTAAAATTATAAAGTCAGGTCTTCCCCATTTGGTTGAATGGTTAAAAACGCTTCAGAAACTAGAACACAATAACTCTTTGGACAACTACGCTATTTCTATAGGTCAAGGATCGCAGGATGTTATTACAAAAGTAAATCGGTAATAGTAATTTTTTCTCACGACCCTAAATGGTTTTGAAGGCATTAGAGACTATTATCGACCCAGGGGATACAGTACTTCTTGAAGAGCCATCATACACTGGTATCATTTCATATTTACAAGCTCAACCATGTGAAGCAGTCGGTATTATGACAGATGAAGAGGGAATAATGCCTAAGGTTTTGGATGATGTCTTAAATACATGGTCATCACATCCATTTAATAAGGGAAACGGGAAAAAACCCAAAGCTTTATATACTATCCCTTGCGGAGGTAATCCTACTGGAGCAAGTGCATCGCTTCAGCGCAAAAAAGATGTTTATGCAATATGCCAAAAGCATGATTTGTTGATATTTGAAGACGATCCATACTACTACCTTCAATTCAAATCTCCTCGAGTCCCTTCTTATCTCTCTATTGATACTGATGGCCGTGTAATTCGTTTTGATAGTATGAGTAAAGTCCTATCCTCAGGGTTACGCATTGGATGGGTTACAGGTCCTAAAATGCTTGTAGAAAAAATTGATCTCCATACTATGGTAGCCGTAAAAAAAAAGTTGTATAGTTACTAAAGCAGGTCAAACCAAACTATTAGGTTACAAACATACATGCTTCAGGTATATCCCAATTAATGGTGTATGAACTTTTGAACCATTGGGGATATGATAAATTTTTTGAACATGTAGAGACCGTTTCTGGATTTTATAGCCAAAAAGCAGACCAGTTCATTGAGTGCTTAGAAAAAAGGATGAGAGGCTACAGCGAATGGGTTACACCTACTGGTGGAATGTTTGTCTGGATGAAACTATTAGGAGGCGTTAAGGATTCTGAGGAGCTAGTTTTGAAAAAAGCTATCCCCAATAAAAAGGTCTTGGTTATACCCGGGATTGCTTTTACTACAGCAGGAGACAAATCGCCCTATATTCGTGCATCTTTCAGTAATGCTACCTATGATCAAATGGATGAAGGCTTACGCAGACTAGCTGAAGTAATTCAAGAGGAGGCCGACATCAATGGCGTAAAAATTTACAAATAAACAAAGTGTTACAAAGTTCTTGCACTAAATACTCTTCTTAATTTTACTATATTGGAACTTGTGTTTTAAAATATAAATGATGCACGAGTACGCCGTATCGAATGTGAAAGCAGTGTGTTTTGTCTGAAGTTACGGTTTGAGTTACGTACAAGACATCCAACATAAACATTATTTTGCTTGTGCTCAAAAATAGTTGTACAAAGGAATTTTCGAGAGTTGTAAACAATCTGATAAAAAGATACTATGTAAGAGCTACTGCCGATCTGACTAATCGGTGTTAACTAAAAACTGATTTAAAGATACAGTTCGTGTGTATCATCATTTTTATTTTGCGCCTACTTTTGAGGTTCTGGGAAGCAAAAACTACTGTCTTATGGCAAGCAGACATGGCAAAAATTCATTGGCATCAGAAGAATTTCTTTTTATGCCAAATGTTTATTTATACACACAAAATTACTTTAAGAGCATTGTCGCACCCCCTTAGTCAACTATTTTAAGTATTTTGCAACAAAAATGGTATTCTCGAGAAATACTATATAAGGCAGCAAGATCCACGTACAAAAAAAATTAAATAGGAATATATGTTAGAGCATCAAAGAAATGAGTGTGCGTTGATATACTTGCTACGATTTTATGTCCTGCTATTGAGTCTTTAAACTTACTGAAGAAAGAAAACAGGTAATAAAATAGTAAAGACGGACACTGAAAACTCAACCTCAAAGAAAAAAAAAATTCAACTTTTTTTTAGTGACAAACATTCGAGCAATGCATCAAGAGAAAATAGAGAAATTCAATAATTCTGTTCGTTTGTTGTCTGTAGATCTTTCGAGAGAAAATTTGCGAAAACTTTCCACTCTGTTGACTGAATTTCACTCTTTTTTGAACACGGTCTCTAATAATGAAGCAGAATTAAAACCACAGCATTTTATGATGATTTTAGGAGGAATACTCCAGCTCTTCAGACCAATGGTTGCAGAGAATTTGGACGAAATTGATACCGTAATGGAGCCTTCACTTAAAATTCTACACTACCTATTAAGCAAAACAGCGGTTAAACAAGTACAACCGCCTAAATTTACTGGTGAGCTACTGGTTTTTTTGGGTACACTCGTTTATAGAGATGATAAACGAAAGCAGGTTTCTGAAGAAGTCAAACAGTTGATTGTGAAGTGTATGTCTTCAGCTCTGCCAGCTAGATATAAAGAGGGTCGATACAGTTCATTTCAGATGTCTCCAAACTATCAACTGGTTAGCGTTATTCGTACTGAATCTTTCTTGCCTAAGGCGTCACAAGGTATTAAAGGTTTGATTGATATTGTACAACACGAAAAAAACGTACAGCTGAGATTGGATGCGCTTGTCACACTGAATCAGTACCTGATAGACAATATAAGTAATATCGACTTGATTGCAGTAATGTTTCCAGGAACAGTATCCAAGCTCTGCACAACCTTGTCACAAAATCCAGAGAAAGAAAACCATACAGTTGTATCCAGCATTCTATATAGTCTAGGGGAGCTTATTGAAACTTTGATGAGCGACGAGAAAAACAACACTTTAATTGAAATAAATACATTTCAAGATGTGGTCGATACCTATTCTTTATCAGCAAAAGAGGCCTCTCCGGAGGAAACAAAAATAAGAGGCAAGCTTTGGTATGAAAAGACAAAAAAATCTTTGCTACCGATGCTTTCTCTTGCTTTGAAAAACCGATCCTATATTGACTGGAGAAAACGACTTGCCTATTTAGATTTCTCTTACACACTATTGTCAAGCTGCACAAAGACACTGGACAATTGCGTTAAGCTGCTGATTAACGTTATTGTCCTTCACCGTGATGACGCCTATACAGAGATTTCCAACAAAGCATTGGTATATATGGAGAGTCTACGACACTATCCTTCTTTTGAGAGTGTTATTGTGCCCGTGCTAAAAGACGAGCTTTATGAATGTCTAATGGGATTTCCGAAACATATGATCTCTGGAGACGAACAAGAGAAAATAAACGCAATGTCTTTAATATGTGGGCTTATTCTATTTTTAGAAAGCGAATCCAAAAGCGTTTTGTCCACAGCGCTTTCTAAATCTTCAGATGGCTGGATGACTGCTTTGGAAATAGACAAAGACAGTCTGTCTACTTTAGAGGAAAGAATGAGTCAGAGATTCATCGAACAGGCTGGAGAAACTAGTCAAGGTGCTCCACTGTACCCAAAAATCCGACTTAAATATACTATCAACGATGCTACCTCAGAAAAGCTTATTAGAATGCTCAACATTATTGGAAAGTATTGTGATATTCAAAACTGGACTCAACATTACCTACGTTACCTTTCTGTCGATAACATAGAAAATAGTGAACCCCAAGCCCTTTTTGTTGTTCATGCGCTTTTATCGGGTGTATTTGCTTCAGAGGGGCATTTAAAAGACGATGAGTTGTTCGACGATTGGCTTGATTTTGAAAACGAAGGATCTGGAAAACCTGTTTTTTTAGAAAAGCTCTCACTCCAAGTGCTAAACAATACCGCTAATATGCTTACGTCTGCTGCCTCAGCATCAAGTGAAGTATCGTACCAGATAACTAATGTAGTTCCATCCGCTTCTCCAAAGGATCAAGACAGTAGCTATGTTCTGAACGTTTGTTTTGGTTTGCAAATGGTTGGACTCATTGCTTCCAATATAAATGTGGAAGATTTACGCGAACTACTTATCAATATGTTATACCCGCTACTAGCGCATCTTGGATCTTCCAATATATATATCCACGCATACGCACTTATTACGCTTAACGTAATAGCGTCGAAATGCGGATTGGAAAATGCAAAAGAGTTGGCTATTGAAAACATTGACTACGTTATCAACATGGTTTCGCAGCACATATCGACTCTGTCAATTCACAACCGCATCCCATTTGTACTAAAAGCTCTGATAAGCGTCAGTGGATATGAATCCATCAAATACCTGGAAGATACAGTACAGGAAATATGTGATACTCTTGACCGATATCACCATAACGATGAACTTTCGTCAGACCTATGTGGAGTTCTATTTGAAGTAGTACAAGTCGTTGAAAAAAGCGTTATTTGCCATGTACAAAATACAGAAGAAACAGAGGCAGATCAATCTCTCTTGCCCGAAAATTTTGTTAGTGATGAAATTAGAAATTTTATTGAAAATGAGGGCGATTTGGACGAAGATTACACAAACCACAAGTCAATGGAAGAAATTGGAAAATACTTTTTAGACAGACAGGAAAGAGGGTTAAACGAAAACCTCACACTGGAGAAGGCTATCAAAGAGGGAAACCCATATGGTGAAAAAACTGAAAAAGAAAATAGTGGAAATACAAAAACAATGGAAGAAAAAAGCGAGGACCCTCTAACGTATGAAGAGAGTTTAGTGAAATGTATTATGGAAAAAACTAGTAATTTTTTGACTGCATCTTCGCCCCAGCTTCGATCTCAAATATTGAAATTACTTGGCTCAGGAATCTATGTTTTATCAAATAAGGTCTCTGCTCTGAATATGTTGGTACATGACTCTTGGGTGTTTATAGTAAACAGGTTCGGTGATAGAGAGAACTACGTAGTATACCAAGCAGCTCGTCTTATTGAGTCAATATCTGCTATTTCTACGGATTTCTTATCAAAGAAATTTACGCAAGACATATGGCCACGTTTTAAAAATATTTTGAAAAAAGGCGCAGATCCGTCAATAGCAAACTCTGAATTAAGCAACTACTCTGTATACTCAACATATCACCGCACCCAACTCTGTATTTTAAGCTCGCTAAAAAACATACTAAAATATGTTCCCATTAGACAGTCTTTAGCAAAAGAGATTTTAGAGAGTACAACGTTCTACTACTCATACGATAAAATTCATTTTCAACTTAGAAAATGTTGCCTCCATATGCTTGAATCGCTCAACACACAACAGGCTGATACTGTCTGGTTTTATCGCTTTGGGTTAGATAAAAAATTTCAAGATCCCTTTACCAAAAAAGCACTCTCTGTCTAATTGGATCAAGCCTGGAGCATATACATTAGAGAAGACATCTGTTGCATTCAATTATACTTTATAGTTTGTTACAATAAACATTATGTTTATGAATTTAAAGATGGTGTCACATAACTAAACAATGAAGAGAAACAAGTAAGTGTTAATATATTTAAGTCGGTTAGATATGCAATTTATACGAAATATTCACACTTTCAAAAAAAGTACATACAAAAGACTAAGGCAGACGAAATTTGAATACCAAGTTCTTCTTTTCTTTTTAAAAGACCCAAAACCCATTAAATAAAAACCAAACATCTTTCAAAATGCCATTCTGTCGCTGTGGAGAACTCACAAATGACGAAAAATGCAAAAAATGTGGGCAGAGCCCTCTTTGTAGGTTAACATTAGGTTTAAGAAGACAAAAAGCTAATTTCATCTCTATTTGAAAGCATCAATAGTATCAAACAGGCACAGCATGATAGATCGTTGGCAGTCAAGGTATAGCATAATGCAACAAATTAAATTCCATATTGAACAAACAATAAAAACTACTAGATATTTAGGTAACATTGTTGGGTTGGATGGTGTAGACCAACTTCCAAAAGATGAGACAAGCAGCAAACGTGCACTATTTTCTCCTATCAGTCAACGCGCATCTTCGGTCTATAAAGGATTTACAAGCCCTTTAAATAACCTACTGGATCATAGGCGATCTAAATTAAGAGAAATCAAGTCAAAAGAATTACTTGGTCTACCCGAACAAACGACAGCTCCGAATCCAAAAAAGACCTGTCAGGAATGCCGCAAAAAACTTACTGGTAAGGTAGTGAGATTACCTGATACACAAGAAAAATACCATTGGGCTTGCCTTAAGTGTGAAAATTGCAAAGGGGTGTTTGAAAACACTTCCTTCGTAGTTGATCCATGCAAAAAAATCTACCATCCAAAGGTATTTAGACAAATATATTTATATATAAGTGGGTATTAAAAAGCTCTATACTGTCAGTGTGCATTGTTTCTTTCGCCTTCGACAACATGCTCCCGATGTTCGCTTGTTATATCCGAGAAATACATAGCAGTAAATAATTCTATTCTACACTTAAAGGTACACATCTACAAGCGAAAAAAAAAATCCCCCTGTTATTTAACCGTAATACAGTGTTTTCGATGTACCGACTGTCAAAAAGTTCTTCAGCCATCGGCTATCTATACGGATAACTGTGGCTATTTTTGTCAACAATGTACTGTGAAAAACCCCAACTGCGATCAAGAACAAACGGCACAACATATGAAAATTGTACCTCAACCCCAAAGTATTGCAAAAACACCATCTTCAACCAATATAGATAAAACTTTGGTTTATGAAGATGACCAAAGCAATACCATTGGTATATCTTCAGAAAGCGACTTTGAGGATATATATTCAAAGATGTCTATTTCTACTCCAAAGTCTCGACATAGCTATTCCCCTGCTAATAGAAGGGTCGCACCCAAAGTAGACATTGTAAAACCCTCTTCTTTAATGAGCTCTAGAGGGCGGCCTTTACCTAGATTTGGTGTTATTCGCGATTGCCCAAGATGTAATGAGCGTATTGCCTCCGTTCATGATGAAATACCTGGACCAAAAGCTTCGAGATGGCATAAAAAATGCTTGACTTGCACAGGATGCAGCAAGACTCTTGACTCTGGAACAAACGTTCAAGAAGACAAAACCACTGGGAGATTAAACCCATGGTGTACAACCTGCATTGTAAGTTTGACATTATATATTGTTGTTAAAATGACTAACTATTTATCGTGTTCTATCTTTCTTCAATCAAAAAGCTCGGCAGGAAAGACAAAAAAATTTCCATTACAACAAAAGTATGAAAATACACACCCTTTAAAGTTTTGCAATTACTGTTTTAAATTAAAAACTGCCTATTTTACTCTTTGTCGTTGTTCTTTTTTTGTTTGTTTGTTTATTTAGAGAAATGTTTAAAAGGGATTACTCTTCTTTGTCTTTGTGTGTGCCTTGTTTCATTTCTACAGCCTGCTCTCTAGCTTTTTCTACTCCTTCGGCAATACGCTCTTTGGCTATTCTTGTTGCCTCTCCAAACACAGTTGAGACTATACGTTCGAGAGGACCCCATAAGTTCAATGCAAAAACAACATAACCAAAAACGACCATAAGTATACAAAGGAAAATGTAAACGGGATTTCTGAGGATGGTCATAAACTCATTCCAGCCTAAAAACACCATTGCTGCAATAGCCCATGATGGTATCTTGGCCGTTGTTGATACAATGGACCGTTTTGCTTCCAAATAAAAGGCATCTGATTCACGCTTGAAACGATTGGATATGTCGATTTGTTTGGCTTCACTTAGTACTACCAGTGACTGTTCAAAGTCAAAGTCTTCAGTAGACTCAATTTCAAAACCTTGTTCTTGTTTTAAGTCGATCACAGAAAACAATTTGACGAGTTTTAGTGTCTATAAATTGTTATAAAATACAATAGGGGGTTTTCTAGCTTTTTTTTTTCTCGATAAGTTCTTACATCGTCTTTGGCGCTCTTAAAATGGGCATCGATATCATCTTGGGGTTTCCAAACCCGAGGTAGACCATCCTCATCATATCTGAATTTTTCTTCGAACCTAAAGAAAGTTTAGTTTTGATTCACTAAAGATTGAAGATACCTTGTACGAAGCTTTAAAAGAAGCATAGTATCTGCTAACTCCTCGTCAATTTTTTTGCGCAAAATAATCCAGGCTTGTACTTTGTGATCATTGATGGACTCTTGTAATTCATCATCGCTGGAATTAAAGCCTATTTGAAAGCGATTTTTAGCAAATAGTAAAATTCCATCGTTATCTTACTCTTGGCAATTTTCTCTAAAGTTGTCTGTCCGTGTTCTACTGCCTTTCTGTAGACTTCTATCACCTTGTGCCAGATGTTTGGCTGGGGGTTGTTTAATATGAGGGAAACAGGCTCAGACAACTCATTTTCGATTTGTTTCTACGAACAAAGATAAGTAAAGATTCTATAGACACATTGTATACCGTCAGTGATTTAGTCATCTTTTTAAGCTCTTGTGCACGCGCTTTATTGGAGGTCTCGCTAAACTCTTCTTCAATTGCAATCAGTTCAGTGTTGTAGGACCAATCCGTATCGTCAAGTATAAGTGCTATATTGATATAAACACAATTAACATTTTTTTTCGTTGTCATAGTTTATACGATGTTACGTTTAGCATTGTTCAAAAAGTATTCTTTGGCATTTTGGATACAGTTTTGAACGCTGTCCGCAAAAACATAGTTTGGTTTCTTCAATTCGGCCTTTAAGCTTTCGTCAAATAATGTGATTGACTTTTTGTGTAAATTCTTGATTTGACCCACAAACAAAACACTCAATTGTGTATTCAGTTTACTGAGAGTATCCAATCTCTTTTTCTGGTAAACACCTTGATGGTACCGAGATGCGTTTTTGTCAAAAGACTCCAGAGCTTGCTTACGATATTCTGTCATTTTCTCGCCAAGTCCATCTACGATTTCTCTCTTTTCTAAAATAGGTTGCTTTAAGGGATTGATATGAGACGAGAAGATTTCGAACGCAGCCTTAGGAGTATATGGTTAGTTACTTCCAAAAAAAAACAAAGAAAAGCCTTTTAAGTTTACATTTGCTATCTCATCACATCTGTACTGAGCCAATAATTCTTGTTGTGTTGGCAAGTCCAAATCTTTGTTGGTGAGAACCTTGTCCCATATATTGGAGGCATAAATATGGTATCCGTCAGCAGGAATACGTTTATGATACTCTGGACGAAACACAAAATCACTCTTGGTAGGATCGTTGAACCTTTTTTTTTTTTAGTACTCGCGAGTATACTTTATATTATTTTATGTACCTTGTACGTAATTTGGCTACTTCCTCACTAAATTTTTCAGGTAAGAGGACTTTGTGTGGTAGCCCAGTATATGTAAAGTCAAAATAATCGTGAATTTTACAGTCTTCAAGTCCCTCAGGCTAATATATGCATAATTTAGTATGGCTGTACACAAATGCGTTTAAGTTTTCAAACCTTAGATAGCCCGCTCCAAATTTTTTCCAAATCTGCTTGAAAGGTCTTTGCTAAATTCTCTAAAGGAACAGACCCTATGTGATCCCGAATGACTATGAAAAGTAATGTCTTCTCTTTACTGTAACAGCGTGTGTAAAGAACACAACTCATTAGATATTGTCAAAACGTGTGCTTATCACATTACTTGCTTTGGTTTTGGAAGAGTTGAAGGTTTACTTCAAAAACAGTTTTTAAAAGACCCATGTTTGCACCTTGATAAAGACCCACTTGGTGCTCCCAGATATTCAAAATGATAACTTCGCTAGTTGCCATAGAAAACAAGGCAGATTTACGCTCAAAATCCTGGTCTTCTCCTCGCTCTCGTCCATCTGTTCCTTCAACGTCCATAACAAGTACATGCATACCCCTTCCTCGGGATACCCAAATACCCTTGGTGGTTTGGCTTCTTTGTGTTTCGTTCATAACATCAAAGTTGGTTCCAAACAAACCGTTAAGTAAGGTGCCTAGTATTTGTTCAGCTTAAACGCTATGTTTTGGCAAAAAAGAAAAAAAAAGGAAAAGTACATACTTTTTCCAGTACTCTGCGAACCAAAAACGGCTACAACATTGTATTTAAAGCCTGCATCTTGCAATCTCCACTTTTCTAGATATTTAGGAAGCTCATCACTAAGCAAAAATTGTCAAAATCTATTATCGGTTTAGTAATTTATTTGTACGTGAAATTCTGATTTTCGTCAATAATTTGAAGACGGGGAATAGTCTGCGAATCCTTATCCCAATCAGTAGTTGAAACTGTTTGGTTCTCAATTCCGGTTTCACTCATTAGCCTTGAAGTTGTTGTTGCTTAGGAGATACAAGCAAAAAAGAAAAAGAAAAAAGAATAAAAGAAAAGAGAAAAAAAAAAGTTCGTTATAAGGGAGTACAAAACATCAGTTGACGGGAGCCCGTCCATTTCCAAAATATAGACGGTACTAGATTTGTTTAGAGTGTTTTTGATCTACGATGTTGAGTAAACTTTGAGAAACAAATAGTTCTGTATTCAAAGCTTCTTAACCTTAAACAGTAGTAGCAAGTCGTAAATTGTTTAGGGTTCCATGATATACTGCTTAGACTCTTGGAAGTTTATAGAACTTGGAGTATATAAACAAAGTTTTGTCTTTGTCAGCAAAAAAAAAAACCTCAAAGGGTATGTCTTGAGTTAGTGGGTTTGATTAGAGTCTTTGAAAACCAAAGGATCTGCTGCTGGGTTGAATTTCACTTTCATATGTCTCTGTCATTTGACAAGGCAATTCTCTCCATTTCGGACCTTTACAAACCAGAATTTGAATTAAAGTACCGAAGAGAAGTACGAACATTGCACATCGCTTTTACTTCCAGTAGAATCTAGCAGTAGTTGGGACAAGGGATGCTAAAGTACAGAGTGTATTTAGAGGCAACCAAAAGCATTTAATCTCTCTATTAAACTCTACTTTTATATACCAAGAACTGTCTTAGTAAACGAGCAGTTTTTTTTTTGGTATGCGTGTGTCCGTATTTTTGCAAGTCTAACTAAGATAACAAAAAGTTGACTTGTTTTGTTTATTTGTTGACAAATTGCAATCTTTCATAGACAGATTTAAAGTTTTTTTCGGATTGACAATACGCATTTTTCATAGGCTTTCTCTTTTTTCTTTTTCTTTTTTTTTTTTTTTTGACTCACATAAATACATTCAAAGTATATTCTGGTGTTCAAGGAAGTCATATACTCTACAACTTCCGAGGTTTAATGCTAATCTCGCTAACGGTATCCAAATAAAATAAGATATTTTATGTTTTTTCTAAGCTGTGAAAGTCAGTTTAGATTTTCGTATATTAGAATAGGCCTACTGCTACCCACATTTTATTTTCATCTTTGTTCTAAAAGGTAGTACTGGCCACATACAATCTACAAAATTCCATGTTTGTTATAGTGCGGTTTTTCTACCATGTACAATACATATGTTAAATCAGCATATCTATTTGGGGTTTATAGGGCTACTTGCTGAAGAAGGAAACAGAAAACGTAAAAAAAAGGAGCAGTGTTTTTTTTCCCTGTCCAGCACAGTTCCTTATTTTTTATACTCAGATTCTTTTTGTTTCTTTTGCCTTTTGTTTCTTTTTGTTTCATTTGGTCATGTCTACTGCAAATTTTCAACGTGATATAGAGCCTTGTTTAGCTCGTATAGGCACAACCCCAGAAGGTACTAAGCGCTTTCTTTTTTTTTTTAAAAAAAAAAGAATACATCATATATGTAAAATCAAGATATATACTCATCTTCAAAGACGATCAGATAAACCTTCATTTATAAGAGAAGTTTATGCAGTAGACGACATTGATACACTTCGCCAAATAATTATAAACAAAGAGAGAGAGAGGCAGACAATAGCTAATGATCTTGAAGTGGCCGCTCGCATAGGGCTGGTCATTTCTGAAACAAACGAAGCAATTCAACTAAAAGTAACAAACTTTGCATTTCGACAGCCCTTTTTTTTTCTTACAATTGCATTGAAAGTTAGAGCAACTAGAAAGAGATAATCGAATGTACCAGGAAGAGTTAAGGTCAAGGCCAACATCTCATTCAAGAGGAGGAAACGAGGAAAATAGCGATGAGGAGGAGCGAATCTTTTTACAGCAAGAGCTTGACCAGGCCAGGAGGGAATTATCTAAGTTTAGAAAAGAAATGGATGGTTTAGGAGCACAATTAAATGATATGGCATCAGAAATGGTATTGAGGAGATAATTTCCCGCAAAAAAGCCCTATGTATATTAAAGCATCCTGCTTTAGGTTGATTCGCGTTCAAAAGTGGGCGTTTATGCAAAGAGACTAGGTAGCTTAACTTTGAGCTGATTGCTTACTAACCTTTGCATCTCTATGTACAGCTGAGGTCGAACAGAAACTAGCAGCCACCAGAGACGTCAACAACAACCTACAATCATTGCTGGATAAAACACTGACCTCGCAGAAACAGTCTAGCTCAAATACATCACACCTTGTAAAAAATATTCAATTAGATTTGGAAAGAGTAATATTTCGACAAAAAAAAACCCAAAAGAAAAGAGACGCTACAAGGGGATACTGAACTCTTTTTGTAAGAATAGGTTATAAGCGAAAATGAACAGCTCAGAATACGAATTGCAGAGCTAGAACAGCAGCAAATAGATAACGAAGAAAAAATAGCAGCTATGGTAATACAAGCACAAGAATATGCATCAAGGTTAGAGCAGGCACAGAACACCATCCACAACCTAAGCGAATCAAAGTTACTAGAAGACGACGAAATGCTTAGCTTTCACAGCGGTTTTCGCACTCTCTCTGTCTCGTCCCAGGAGGGTATAAAAGAAACTGAAATAACAAAGGTAAAAAGCAGCCTATTTCCTGTCAATTTTTAAGTGGCGATGTTGACTGTTTCAATTCATATAAGGGAGCTGTGTTTTCCGCCGAGTTTAGACAAGAAATGCAAAAAGAGATTGAGCGAAACCTAAGTCTAAGAAACGAGATCCGGCATCGTATCATTACTGCCGATACAACAACAAGTAGTGATAAGAAAAAATCAGTGGAAGGGCTAAAGTACTTGGCTTCAGAACGAGAGAGCTTAGGATTAGCCAGTCTGTCAGCCAGTACAAGCTCATCTACCAATTCGTCTATATTATCTACCGTCATGAAAAAAGACATTATGCACAGTTCTGGGCAACAATATCACTCCTCTCCTCAAGAAGACGAGCAAAACATACCCAAGGCACCTATGTTGCGGCCTGCTAGTTTTTTGACTGGGTTCGGAGGGTTTGGCTCAGACGGACTAAATATGGGAGGGAACTTTATTACGAGGGGAATGTCACCACGCACATTTTCGACTATGGGAAGCAAAAATAATGAGCCTAGTATATCCACCAGGTTTTTCCAAAGGCTAACGTCGAGACTAGAGGGTTACGAAAAAAGGAACTGGAATACTTCACCATAAATTATCTGAAAAGATTTGCATTTTCTGTTCTTATTTATAAAGAGTTTGTTTTTTTTTTTTCTTTTTGTTTATAACTTTGTCTCAGCCTGATGTGACCTCTTTAAGATTGGCAACACGTTTAAAAGCCAGACATGCTTGGCTTTTTCACAATATGCAAATACAAAGCCGCGTATCGTAAATAAACAGTAAAACAAGAATGACTACCGAAAATGAAAAACATAATGTACATCTTTCGGACAGTCTGTCTTTGCATCTAGGGTCTACTCAGGAATCAGATAGATTCGAAGCTTTGCTTTTGTTGTCACGAAAACAACTTCGGGAGGGATGTAGTCATATGAATACAGAGCTTTTGACTCGCCAGCTAGTTCAAAATTACACACGTCTCAAAGATGCTCAAGATCCTAAAAAAGCAGAAGATATTTCGCTGCCTTTTCAAGGCGAGCTGACTAGTCATTTAGAAAGCCTAGAAGATCCCTCTACTTTCATAATTGTGAGATTTGTTACAGATGAAGTATTTCGGCACACCTTAACTTATTGTATGCTTAGTGTTGCTTAGAAAACCTTGCAAACCTCGAAAGAAGGCCAATCCATCTTCGCAATTTAGTCAGCATTTTCAGTGGATCTCTATCAAGCTTTATATACACCTTGACCTTTAAACAGGAAGATAGCGAGAAAGGAATGGATTCGATACCGCCCAGTATATATCGTGTCACCACAGAAGAAAGAAAAAACAGCCTTTTATCAGACCCAAAATCCTCTCAAAAAATCAAAGATCGCATCGTGTCCAGTAAACACCACAACAAATTGATAGGCATGATCCGTACCGTCAAATGGCCAGAGGTGATCGTATATACAATGGACGTATTTGGGCTCACTACTATCATTGGCTTCAAAGGCGAAAACGTAGAGAACGGGGTTGAGCTAATTCAAAGACTGGTGAAAGGAGGATTTACAACACAGGCAACAAACGCAATTGTCAAACTTCAACTTTTATCTCAATTTCCTATCAATGAGCTTGCTTTTCAAGTATTTGCAGTCGATCAAAAGGCAAACCTAAACCAAATGGTCTCAGGTCACCCACACCTTCAACAAGAATTATTAAACTTTATTGACACCCAGTTGTGTTTTGTTTTCGTTGACTTGTTGAAGATTGTACCGCATGAGCAGGCAAGAGCTATGAAAACGTCGAATATCAAGCAACTTCCTTGGCTAAGGGACAAAAAGTTTCGCAAACTATTAACCAGCTCTGGAGTCAAACTGGCTAAAGTCATGAATGCTGAAGCAGATCAGTGTCGCTTTATAGTACTCTATCAGTCTTATGCTTCCCTATGCTATTTCATTAGTAAACGGGAAGATCAACAGAAAAACGAACAGGACTGGTCCATCGAACAGTCTTCCAATTACAATGGCTTGATCGATAGAATATGTGAAAAAGAACCAGTTCTGGCCAAAGTGGTTGTAAAAATGTTGATTGATCTCTGTGACATTCAAGGCTCTCTTTATTTTGCTGAAAGATACAACGAAACAGAATATATGCATCATTACTGGGCTTCAATCCACCAAGATACGCCTATAGAAAGTATAGTGGACATGCCAAGGCCAACTCATCAGTTTAAAAAATCGGTCGTTGGTGAAGAAATACGATTTTATAAACTTCCTGTGTCTGTTATTGATGTGTTTGTAAACTCAAGAGATAAGCTCCTTTACATGAAACAACATTTGCTTCAATCCCGTATTGCTTGTATAGACACTGAGTGGGCACCAGAATTTACATCTTTTGGAAGCCCTACCACAACAGCACTTATTCAAATCGCCACTGATATGGGTCACGTTTTTCTCTTAGATATTCAAAAACTAGGTTCTTCACATGATATCGAAATCACCAAAACTGTTGAAAGTATGCTCAGGTCTATGTTTGAGAGCGAGGATATTTTGAAAATAGGTAAACGAATACACCCCCCCCTTTTGTTACTGATCAAGAGGCTTTATAGTATATGGCTTTTCAGAAGATTTTAAGACGTTACATCAAACTCTACAGTATTCTAAAAAGTGGAAGATAAAAAGCATATTGGATTTCAACACTCTTACTTCGCCTCCTACAGAAACTTCCGTAAACGGGGAACCAATTAGAGGTGGGCTTTCCGCTGTAGTGAAAACTTATTTGCACTGTACCTTGAACAAAAAGCAGCAGCTAAGCAACTGGTCGCAGAGACCTCTATCTGAAGATCAGCTCAACTACGCTGGTACGGTTTTTGAATCAAATTTTAAAAGACTCACTTTTTTTTTTGTTAGCTTGCGATGCCGTTTGTATGTTGGAAATATACGAGGAATTATGGAAGTTGAACCATCCTTTTATACAAAAGTACTCAAAATTCATTTATCCTAAAAGAGGATGAAAATATGTATCTACCAGCTGAGGCTACCGTGGCGATACAACGTATCACTTTATTCCCTTCTTTATATTATTAGTTGTTTCTAAAACCAAACTCTTTTTTTTTTTTTTTACGAAAAACAATGGTTTGTTAAATGTTATCTTTTCCTTGTTGTTTTTACATTTGGGTGGGGTTTTTTTTTTTTTATTGTTGTATTAAATTGATTTTGTATAAATCGACACGTAGGCTGTTTTGTATTAAAAGGGCTGGTGTTTTACAACTGAGAATTGTCCAAGGTAATCAACTAGATGCTTTTAAAAATCGAAATCATGCTCTAGTACATCAATTTCAAGAATAGAAAGTGTAGCAAAAGTGCCAAAAACCACCGCTTTAGATTATATAGTTAGCCTTCCAAGACTTTCATCAGATCTTTGACTTGAAGATTTAGCTTTTCGATTGTTTTTTCTTTGTGCTCCACTTTCTTTTTCAGCATTGCATTGTTTTTTATTAAGGATTTTGTTAGCTAAGTATAAAGCTTTAGAACTTTTTTCTTTTCCCCCCTAGAGTAGCGCTCTATGCTTTAACTTACGGCTTTCTCTTCATTGAGGTTTTTCTCGGTTTTAATGTGTTTATCTTTTACACTTTGTGTTTTCTTATCTAGTTTGTCTTTTTCCTTAGAAACATCAACCAGCATACTAAGGATATCCGATTCTTTCTTTTTCAATGTCCTTTGAACCTCTTTAGCACACTCCAATCGACGATCAACAGTTTCCATGTCACTCTCTATATCTAGTATTTGTTTAGATAGTGCATCTAGTTGGTCTTCGTAATATATTCGTTGTGAATCAAGTTGTGAGGTCAACATATAGGTATAGTCTATGGATATGTTCTCTAACTTTTCTATTAAATTACTACTGCTGCTAGTAGTTTGTGTGTCAAGTTGTGTATTTTTGCGGTTGGTTGTAACAGGTTTTGAAAACGGAGCTTCTTGTTGGTGACTGTTGCTGTGACCTATCTCGTTTGGAGGTAGCTCAACGATAGCGCCATCAACCATATTTTGTATTAGACGATGAACATAACCATCCCCTAGATAGTCCCAGACCCTTTGTGTTTCAATCTCTAAAGTGTACAAATGACCTGTAGCCACATAATGGTCATAAGCATGAGCGTCCTGGTATCTTCCACATCCAATATGTCCGCAAATCATGCAGATCCATAGACTTTCAGTAGACTGACACTCGTAGCACTCGCTGCATGTATGTAGTTGCTTTAAATCTTCCTTCTTAGATTGCTGCTGTCTCTGTTTAGTGCTGGTCAATACTGGCCGTTGAGAATAGTTACAAACAAGGCATGAGCCTTGGCCCCACTTATTGATACAGTCGCACTGTACAGTATGTCGACACTGAATTCCCAGCAAGCCTGTTGTGCTTTCATCCATACGCTCCAAACACACTGGGCATGTCGGCAGTTCTTCTAATGTTTTCTCGGCTCTATTCAAGTCTTGGAAAAGTGTGCAATCCATATATGGAAATGACAGTTGAGGAATAGTATACGCTTCGAGCGTGTTGGATTGTAAATAAACTGCGTGACTAATCTCTGGCTCCATCATATTAAATCTTCTGCCATTGTATTTTTCAAAACAGGCAAACGCTGACCTTCTGTCCTTAAATTTTAAAAGTACAGTATATTTGTTGGGAGAGAAATCTCTGTAAAAAAAGTGCATGCCAATTTGAGTTGTCGAGCTTTCTAAATTCTAAAGAAAAGACTTACCTTATAAATCTATATTGCAAAACGTCTTTACTTGTAGAACCGAGAAACTGCATAAAATCTTTGTTCGTAATGTATGTTGGTACTGCTAATATACAGATTACTCTTCCGCAACCATCGTCCTGTTGAGAAGATTCTTGTTTAGCTATTTCAGTATCAGGAAGATCATGATCTTGCATTGGTAGCAGATCTCGATATAGGTGTAGAACACCATGACCGAGAAAAATAGTTTTCTCTGGTTTTTTTTCCTGAATGACCTGTAAAGTTATAGGACCGAATCTAAAATCTATCTTGTCATTTAAACAATGCTTTGAAAATTGAGGCTTTGTAGAACATATAGGCGTTGGAGGTGTATAGTGATAATTGTTGCTCAACGGCTTTCTTGGTATACTGGACTGCTGACTAGTTTTTGGATGACAGTAATCTTTTAGATACTCTGTAGAGCTTGTATTTATATCAGGAAGGTTGTCAAACAAGGTGGTGTGTAACTGAATAGTATCTGGAGTATATAGTATGCATTTTAAATGATATTGAAACATACACTTTATGAAGAAAAAGAGGTGGGAATTAAAAATCAGTCCAATCAGACAATGGCTTTGGATGTTTCACCTTACCTGACGGTATGTGGGATTTCGATAAAAAATTATGCAGTCCCCTCTTACAGAGAAATCGCTGGTAGATCAATAAACAACGTTGGGTTATTGTAAAATAAGAAGCATCCATATAGAATAAAATCAAGTATTGGGATTCTCTTTTCTACATTTGAAGTCTAAATGATCTGTCACCCATCCGCCATCCTTACTGCTGTTTTAACTCAACTAAAAAAAAAACTAGTGAACAATTTTTCAATCCTGATTAAGCTTTACACAACCCTCGAATAAATTAGGCAATGGTTGTTTCTTAACTATAAAAGGAATATCCTTTGTAGGGCTGCTTGGTTTGTGAAACAAAAGGTAAAGTGTTGGCTTATAAACTGTTTTATTATCTTTTGCCTAAATAAAGTATCGCTTGCTTTACACTTTTTTTTTGTTGAGTCATATTTTATAATAGTGTTATGTATATATGCAATGAGTAGAAACCTTCTTTTTCGAAAGAAAAAAACAACAAGATGTACCCTAATATTACCATATCCTAATATGTGCTACTTTTTTTTTTTTTTTTTACTAAAAGACAAAGTGAGTGATGCGCTAACATAATTAGATAGAGTTTGAGTCTTTGCAATAGTTTAAAAAAGGCTCTAAAAAAAAAAAAAATGTATACTTTACCAAATGAACTCACAGGTTAAAATGCAACTTGGTTCTTGTCTAAAAATCATCAAAAAAAAAAAAAAAAAAAAGAGTGTTGGTATTTATAAATCGTTTTTAAAAATGTAATATCACACAACTATAATAAAAAGAGGAGGGGGAGAATTGGCGATAGTATTTTAACTATTGGTAATTGCTATTTACAAATGTGTATTATTTTTCGCAGTTTTTGTGTAAATAGGTGAGTCAAGCGATATCGATTATGTGCATAGAGCCCCACTCAATCTTCGCTTTCTTCAGGCGAGTCTTTATCAGGAAACATTCTTAGCCATTGCATACGAGGTCCTGTCTGGGATAGTTCATTAATACGGAATCCAAATATCCTTGGTACATATTGGGTAGGCGAAACTTGTTTGATACACTCAGGAAACGATTGAAAAAACAAATGTGGAAATGTAGTTCCAAAATGGGCACCTGGCATTATCTAGAGATTAATACTCTGTAACTTTTTTTTTTTTTTTTTTTTTTTTTTTTTTTGCAAAATGCCTTACCGTCTATACGGCTGTATTTTGGGTTGGGAGGGGCATATAGGTCTTTGCAGTTTGGACAATAAAGGCGGACGAAGCTTTGGTTGGATATATCGTGTTGTCCGCAAGGTAAAAGATGACAGTCGTTACAATAAACTCTAGGGCATTTGCCAAAGTCTCCAGCTTTGTATTTTTCTAGCTATAGTTGGTTCAATATCAGTGATCCAAATAAATGATTTTGCTAAGCTATTACCATTTGTAATAGCCCGTCTTTTGTAATAATATATCTTTGATGAATCAAACCATACAGTAGTTCTGCTGACGGTTGAAGTAAACTCAAGTCGGGAATTCGGCTGTACATGGCGTCGTTGGGCTCCATGTTGAGGATGATCTCAAGAGTTTCTCGGTATAGTGGTACTTGAGAGCTTAGACCGATTAAATTGAAAGCATCCTCAATGAACTTTTCATCGACTTCTGCATAATATCTATGGTTGGAAGCTAAGCAAAACCAGGCAATCCACTTTATGATTTGCATTTCAGTTAGGTTCTTATTATTTAGACTCATAAGCCGGCTCAAGATACTTACGGTTTGAGGTTGATCTAAATCCATAGGTACATAGTCGTCTATTTTTGCCCTGATTAGTTGAGTTCCCTTAGGTTTGTAAAAGTGTATGTCTGTCCTATTTACCGGCGAATTCCTCCATGTCTTTTTTCGATGGAATGTTTTATAATCAAAAATAGGAAAGAGCTTACTAGTACAAAGGGAAAAAAAAAAAAAAAAAAAAAAAATAGCATAAAAGTCACGCTGTACACAATCTGCATATGACGAAATGAGTTGCTTTTTGTTGTAAGTCGGTGTAAGGTAGCCAGCGATAATGCATCTGCTTCTTTACCTTTGCTTTTTTTATTTTCTCTCACTCACTCACTTTTTCAATTATCAGGCGATTTTATTTTATTCTTGCAAAAAAATAAAATAGAATAAAAAACAAGTAAAGCTGATAATGATTCTTTTCTGCTATTTTTATATCCCACCAATGTGTTTCAAAAATCCAAAAAGGGCTATAAAGATGGGTGTTTCAAAAAAAAAGCTAGAAGATCCTACTTAATTTGATCACAGATACACTAAAATAAGTTTTCTGAACCAGTTACATTCCTTTTCATTCACAATAACAGTGTAGACAATATTAGCCGCAAATTGAAAGATACAGTAAATCACTCTAGTAAAGGCTAGTATCTACTCAATGTAGGTTAGATACAAAATTGTTTAGTCTAGCTTATCTTAGAGCACGGATCGTTTTCCCATTGGGCAATTCTAAACTGGTTGTTTACAATCCTTTGTAAAATGAACAAAATGAAAACAAGCTGGTAACAACTTTAAACCGACCGTACATTAACGGTTTGGATACAACCAAAGCCAACTTGATATATAAAGCAAGCAAATAGCTACTTGCATATTAGCAGAAATGAACATTCACTTGCTTTTTTTTTTTTTTTTAAAGAAAGGAAACGAAAATAATTCCAAAAGACATCAAGTATTTTACAGACGTGTGTATCGACCATTTTTCGTTTCTTTTTAATATGAGTATTAAATAACTTATTGACCCTTAAGGACTCTCTTGACGATCTTTTGTTCTTCGATCAAGAAGGCACGGACAATACGGTTTCTAACACAGTGGGCACAACGGGATCCACCATAGGCACGGCTGACAGTCTTCTTGGTCTTGGAGACAGTAGCGAATTCACGGGGACGAAGAGCCTTGAGCTATAGACAGCAAAGAATAAAAATGAGTTTGATTCAAACCTGTCAATTCAAGATCAACTTACACCCTTAAGAGCCTCACCACAGTCACCACAACGAGGAGCCTTGACGGGCTTCTTTTGGTATTGGTAGACCAAGTTTCCACCTATAAACAAGTTTAATCTTTTCTTGACTCATTTCTAATCTCGAATTGTCTCATTATTTACCGGGAGTCTTTACAGCAACAACACGGTTGGAGCGGGTGTTGTAAGAACAACGACGACGATAAGTAAGTCTTTGAGCCATTCTATTTGTTGTAAAAATCTAGTCAATTCAACGGTTGAAAAAAAAAAAAAAAAAAAAGTCGAAATGGGTTGAATGTAGAATAGTATTTCGTTTTGTTTCGTTTTGTTTTGTTTAATCCAAATCCATTGTATCTGCTTTTATCCATCCATCCATCCATCCACATTCAACCTTTGACTTT
>JAIXMR010000178.1:0-22865 GCA_025677835.1 Sporodiniella umbellata | reverse complement strand
GAGTTTAGGATCAAGTTCATAGGCAGGTGTAGCCAAATCTTCAAATGTTCGAAACGGGTTGGGAACATCTGTACCATCTACTCTAATTTTATTTTCTTTTCTGAATTTTTCGGCTTCTTTTACATTCTTAAATATCGTTGTTTTCTGTACTATTGTCCAATGTCAAAAAAAAAAAAAAGACTGTATGTATGTATATACCTTTTGCCTTTTTTCTTTCGTTTTCTATCATTTCTTCTTCTTCACTACTGGAGTCATTCTCTTCTTTAGGTGCCTTTGTCCTGGGCTCAATAACTGTATGCGTTGTTTTAAAAAAATCGATTTCGTCCAATAATTGTGATCGTACATTGGCATCCATAGCAGCTGCATTACGTTTTTTAGATTGGCTTTTAATGGCTTCCTTTTCGCCTTCAAAAATGCCCACATCTTGTTTAAACCGATTCTTATCGAACTTAGCACCGCTTCCTAATAAATGAAAAAGATCCATATTTGACTGAGGTTTCTTTTTCTAATGTAATCTATACAACAAAAAAAAGTGTATCTATATGCAGAAAGTGTATTGCTGAAAAAAGTCAGATAAGCCACGCTTTCAATGCAAGTCCAGCGGAACAAGAAAACGATTTTTTCTTTTGAATGAGAAAATAAAGTCCGTCAAAAATCCTTTTAGACTTGCACAGTCAATTCGACTCTTAAGGAACGGTCTTCAATCAACTCCAAAAAAAAAAAAAAAAGGGGGGGGAATACCGTACACAAGACAGTACTATTTTCTTCCTAAACATTTTTTTGGTCTTTTTCTATTGTCGTAGCCTAAGGCTGGCTTTTTAGTGGCACTTCATCGTTGCGCTCTACATACATAAATCACGTTTTATAATTAAGGGATATAGACTTTTTTACTATTATTGTTATTAAAACCAGTAAATCTGTCCAAAATAAACGCATGTTGCTACTATTTACTTAATTGGGCTCACTTTTTTGGGTAATATAAAGAAAAGGGAAAAAAGTTATTGTATGGTTTCTTTTTGTTAATAGATAAAATAAACGAGAATAAGAAAATGCTAGCCAAAATATCACACGGCTAATCACGAAAGTTTTTTAATGTCTTGACCAGTCCAAACTCAATAACAAACGCATAGCTGATCTATAAAAGTATGTTCGGAAAAATAAAGCGGATAACAAGACGATTGAAGGATATACCAAAGTAGCATTGAGCTCTTTTCATTATTACTAGCAAAAGAACATGCGCATTGAGGGTCGAAAGACAAAATATTTACATATTCTGGTATACAATCTAACATTATAACACCAAATAATTTCTGTATAGTATGTGTTTTTTTACTGCCACCAACTAAAAAAGGCAGTATAATTTAGTACTCGGTAGAACCTTGCTTTCCGCGCAGGTCTTTTGTTTGATATTTTTATCGTGCCTACCTGTTGAGTGTCATTCAATTCTCAAGCATTACTCCTGATTCCGACTCGCATTTTTAAAAAAACAACTTGGTTTCAAGCCGGAATCGATTTGACAGATTATCAAAGGTACGGCCAACAATAGTACTTTATGCAGAAAAAAAAGGAAAAAAAGGCATAGTCATCAAGGAGCTTTACATTTTTTTTTTTTTTTATAAATTTTATAAAATTGAGAAAAGAAAAAAGTTCTTTATTCTTTTAAAATGAACTCGATTATGCTGAAACACAACTCACGTAGCTCTCCAGAAAACAACAATCGATGTAACAGAAAGCTAAGTGCTTATAGTCGAACCGAGCTCTACCAGTTACGTGAAAAGAACTTGCAGATGCTTAACAACAAGTACGTATTTGTATATTTTCTTTCTCCCGTCCCCTTCTCTACCTACTTTGCACTGCCCCTTCTTTTCTTCATAATCTTTTCTCCCCTTACTCTTTCTTTCTAGTTCTAGAGCTCACTAGTTTTTTTTATAAATATATTAGTGCTATTTTACGAAATCTTTCCGATAAAGGGGCTAGACTAAAAGAGACAAACGATCTTATAGATGATTTACTGGAAGATCAAAGAAAAGCAAGCTCTTTTGATATCATTACTACGGAGAATACATTAATAGATCATTGTCCCTTAACGAAAAAGTTAGAAAATATGTCTCTATTAACAGCAAGACAAGGTGCAAGAAAAAAATCGATAGACATAGCAAATCATCAAGCCTTGTACAGTGATCGACTAAACAGAAGACTACTAAAGTATGGAAAACTATCCGCGCATCAGTCTTCGGAACATGACAAAGTAAAAGCAGAATAAAAACATAGATAACAAATCTTACATTTAGAGTGTAATAGGTAAAATCTAGAATGATCACTTTGGATGAGTCATTAATGTTACAAAGAAGCAAAGTAAGTTGTAAAAAGACAAAGAAAAAAGTAACAAACGATGTATACACGCTGTTTCACTAAAAAAAAAAAGTACGAGGACGCATTAGATGTTGAAAATCCAAGCAAAAAATTATTAGAGACACTAAAGTAAATACCAATTATGATAGTAGAAGAAAAAGACTTTAACAGGTTAATTCTATATAGTCTATCTTGGTACTATTCATTCCAGAAAGATTCACAGGAATATGAATTTCCTACAAAAGAATTGATACACAGCGAAGCTTATACACAAGGTGATGACATGATCACGGACGAATGAATTTATATCTACTGCAAAAGAGATTAATCTGGGATATTGATAGCAATACTGACATTAATAAAAACACACATCACCAAAAAATCCCCTCATTTACAGATCGACTATTAAATACATTACTTTCCCCTACCCCCACTTTAATCTTTCATCTAATGGTAGGGGTGCCCCTTCTTATGTATATTATAAACTAACAATCAATACTTTAAATACATGGTCTCTTTACAGACCTTAGTGGCCTTCGGATTTATAAAACAAAACCAAGCAAAGGTGGGCTGGATATCTAAAAAATAAATTGAAAAGACTTGGTTGATTTAATTGGTCTCAAACTTTGAAAAAAAAAAAAAAAAAAAAAAAAGGTTGCCGTTGATTATGTATTATACTATATGCATGTTCTCACGGATGTATATTATAGCCATAAGGCTGTGAACCAACATCGAAAAAATATGTATTTCAGAATGTCTTTCAAAAAAAATTGCCTACATTTTGAAGTCCAAATGTCTTTATCAAATATTATGCTGAGGGCTGACCTTTAGGTCATAACGTCACTTGATAGACTCATGTAAAAAAAAAAGAAGCTTTTTAATAAAACTATATTGTTTGTACTATATCAAATAATACTTACATCCAAAATGAACTACCTTCAGTTTATCTATACTTAAGTTTTTTTTCCTTAAAAATGACCCTCAAAGGAGTATCCACATTTTTGTTTGCATATGTTAAGCATACCAACCTAGAACCTGCGGATTATAGTCCATATTAATGTATGTGTTGTGGCAAAAGGTTTGCTTAAAGATTGAGTAGCTCTAATATACAATCCAAATATTTGTGGCACTGACAGTATTGCTAGAAAACGTACACATACCAAAAGAACAACGCTACCATATAAGGTTTTATATATAAAAATTCTTAAATGCTACTGAAGGTTTTTTCTTATAATTCTCAAGTAAACGCTTACTGTTCACAGTCAATAAACTATTTGTCTTCCCCTATTGTTGAATCCCCGGTTTTTTTGTTTATCCATAGTGAAAGACACTTTGATACTGGGTATTAAAAGTTGATATAGACCATTCTCAAAAAAAAAAAAAAAAACAGGGTGCTTAGGCTTTTTCAATGTTTCTTAATGTATATATTAGCCAAACAGCGTTTTATTGAAAAAAAAAAACAGTAAAAGCTGAACTATATTTTTACCAAAACAAGCAAACTTTAAAAGCTTGCCATTTATTGGATGTACTTAGTCTTTCCTTACATTGTATTTTTTAAGAAGCGCAGCCTTTTATTTTTTTACTTTTTTCAATTTTTTTCTTTGTAAAAACGAAAGAAAACAAAAAATGGGTAAAATTTAAATCTAATTGTGCAGGGAACTAGGTGCTAAATAGGAATATTAGATTACCAAAAGGCAATGCTTGCAGACCTTATGTCACAATATGTCGACGTTGATAACAAAGACTTTTGGGATGAAACTGTGAGTATACATCAATATAATTATAGAACACACTGTTTATTTATCTATATAAAAAGGTATGTAAACACTACCTTGTTGCATTTTGTCCAAGCCAACTTTTTACCAATACCAAGTCCGATCTGGGAGCATGTGACAAGATTCATAATGATCGACTCAAAGACAAATACCAGAATTCAGACAAAAGCAAATATCCTTACGAAGCTGAATTTTATGACTATCTCAACAAACTTGTAAACGATTTGAAACGCAAGATTGTTCAAGGAAATGGCCGTTTAAATGTTCAAGCTGATGAAAGAGTACGGTTTTATATATATATACGCGTATACAAAAGCATGTGCTTACGTTTTTACGTGTATATAGTTATTAGAGGTTAGAAGAGAAGAAAGAGAAGAAAAAATGGTTTTGTTGGATGTAAAAATTAAAGAATTATTGCAAAAAGTTGAAGAAGCTGGTGAAGAGGGTCGTGTTCAAGAAGCAACTGATTTACAAAGTCAGGTTGATAAACTTCAAGAGGAATTAGAGGCAGTCAAAGAGGTATATAAAAAGAAAATGAAACCTAGGACTAATTCCTAATCAAAATAAAAGAACAAAGATGGCCTCAACCCAGCCGAAAAGCGAATGGAGGTACAACAAAAAAGACAATAAATAGAAACAAGAAAAGCCTATTTAAAACCGTTATTTAGGTATGCGACGTTTGTGGAGCATTTTTAGTTACACACGATTCTTCAGATAGGTTGGATGCTCATTATAAAGGTAAACAACATCAAGGGTACCTTAAAATCCGTGATACAATTGAAGAAATGAAGGTGAGTATTTGTTTTTGTAACCCTTGCTTATATACATACCATACTAAACACCCATTTCTGAAAGCAATCTCGCCCACAACATCATCGTTCTCAACCCAACTACTCTCGACAACGCTATGAATATTCCGACCGTCGAGATGGAGGTAGGCATAGAGAACACCGTCGTTACTCTGACCGCAGAGATAGATATCACCACGGACGTGATAGACGTGACAACGATGACTTTGCAGGAGCTATAGAAAGTTATAGCAGACGATCTCGCAGAGATCAAGAACATCACTCACGCTCACCCATCAGAAGATCCCGATCTCGCTCACCTCCTAGAAAGCACCGCTATGATTAAGTAGGTGGAAAATAATGACTTTCTTCCCCTTTCATGTCCTCCTTGTGTTTAAAAAGAATAAACAAATAAAAGAATTGTATGCTTTTAATTCGCTTTTTTTTCTGTACAATTAATCTCACATATATAATTCAACACAATGTGATCTTTGGAAACATATAAGCAGCTGGTAAAAATAACCTTTAAAAAAAAGGTTAGAGATAGAGTATTAAAAAGCCCGCTAGACTAATATGATTTTTGACATTTTGTTTCTCATGACTACATTGGCTCTCATTTTACTGATAATAGGTTATACTTTGTTAGCCCTACTCTTCTTTGTAGAACGGCGCTATGAGTCCCGTAGAGCAACAGCAACGTTAGAAACTGCTAGTGATGATAAAGCCACTAGTATTTTTTTGACAATTTTTTATATTTTGACTGCTATAGTCCCAACAGCTTACCTATTCCTACTCGATACTGAGGAAACCGCTTTTCCTTATACAGCAATGGTAGGAATATTGTTCATGTTGTCGGCTTTAGCGCTGATGCGTTGGGCTGTTCTGACAAACCCATTTTATCTTTGCTCCATGTCTACCACTGACGATCAATACATTTGCACAACCGGCCCTTATAAAACCATTCGACACCCTGGCTATTGCGCCTACTTGATCAGCTGGGCAGGTTTTACCCTTGTTGTTGGCAATTGGCTCTTTTTTTTCATCGTTTTTGTACCTTTGACTTGCACATACTTTGTTCGTATTCAAGCGGAGGAACAAATGATGCTTGACCGCTTTGCTATGGACTATCAGCAATATACGTACGAAACATACCGGTAAAGCTACATATAAAACATTTTGCAGGCGCAATATTAAACCGGATTTATATAGAATGATACCTTATGTGCTTTGATTTTTACTGAAAAAAACAAAATAAAAAATACCTAACTGTTTACCTTTAGTACAAGAAAATGGTTTAACTCATACCATAACCAATTAGACGCGACTATCAGTCCTAAAATCCAATTCGTTTTTTTTCATTTTTGTTGTGGAATCATAAAATTCTATAGAATTAGAGCCACTTTTAGAGGTACATAAAATATAATGATTATCTGTCTGTACATTTGCTGTTAAAGACATATGATGTAATTTTATCCACATATAACAGCACAAGTCGTACCTTATGGCACATTACTAATGTTTAACTTTTAGGTTACATCGGTGAGCAAATTAGCTTAGAGTCAGAGCGAATTTGTATAAATGGAGAGAGAAAGAGAGCTCTCGAAACTATACTTGGTATTTTATTATATACACGTCGTTACAAACGAAGAAATAATAAAAAGCGGAGCCCTGTTCTTAAAAAGCTGCGATCAGCTAACAGTGAGTCCAGTTTACTGCAATACGGCCATAAAAGAAATCGCCTACTTGTGAAAATACAGCTGGAGAAAGATCTAGAGAGCCTCTACCGCATCCAGTGCTCGGGCACTTTTTTTTCATAAAACTCAATGCTCTATTTTTTAACTTTAACTGGTAGTTTTACCTTATCTTGAATTGTTGCCTTGGCTTTACCATTAGGCCCTTCAACGATAATACATGCCCCGCATACGGGGCTTTCGTTTGGATCGGCGTAACTACCATAATCATAGCTATTCTATCGAACATACAGTTGACTTTTTTTTTCTTTGCTGTTGCTATATATAAAGGCTTACTAATGCAACTATCGAATCACTAGCCGTAAACTGCCCACCGCATGAAGTCAAGCCTACACCAGGATCTAACTCACATTATTAGCATCTTTAAACGAATACGTGCATATTATTTACCATAGTAAGTGCCATCTCCTTGACCGCCCATATTGAAGTTTCCTGGTAAAGCAGTTCCCCAGCTATCTCCTTTGTATTTCGTTTGGCCAATTGAGGTTACGCCAACAGCGCCTTTGTATCGTCTATTTTTATAAACACCCAAGCCGCCCAAAACAGCCAATGTAATAGCGATTATCCCAACAAAGCCCAGGCTTACCAACAATGCCTTTCCAAACCGAAAACGCTTGTTAAATTTTGTCCAAATGGTGGGAGGGGGTGTGATGAGTAGATCTCTCTCGTCCGACATTTGGTCGAAAGGATGATTGGAATTTTGATTAGGCAACATGGCAGGGTTCGTTATAGTATGTTATAATACAATGGGGACCAAGTCGAATACTGAAGTAACTTATGTGAGCAATTGCAGTTTGTGCGTATTGTTGGTTATTTTTACCTCCAATAGTCGTCAGTGTTCTGAAGAAAAGAACCCAAATATGTGATCCCAATAAATTATTAGCATAAAAGTACTACATTAATGTATGACAACGATGCCATATACCTTAAAATGCCTACCGACTTGATTAGATCTTGATATTCTCCTTTTTTGCCTTTAGTAATTGTAAAAAGGTGCATCTGCTTGCACAAGTACTTAAAAAAAGGAATGACAGCAGTTTGCATTGGGTATAGGTTTGAGCCCTTGTTTTTCTGCTCAAACATTCATGGATAAGTAGGTGATATACAATTAGTAAACTTAGTAATGCTAGTTTTTTTTTAAAAAAAAAAAAAGTATCCTGTAGGTAGAAACAACAATATTGTATGGATGTAGTGTACAGATTCTTTGGAAAGCTTTGCTTACGCTAAACGCTAAAATCTTGTCGAAAAAAAAATCCCCCTTGACGCTAGAAGTCTTTTAAAAACAAAGGCTGTATATTAGAATGCTTTCAATATTTTCTTCATAACAAATGTTTATTAGAAAAAAGCAACAACATCTTTAAAGAGCTAATAATATATTTTGAGAGCTCAACAAATGCCTAAACTTTGATATACCTATGATTGACGTTTTGGTTTATTATAAAATAGATATATATAAATAAAATGTTTAACAGAAAAAAAACTATATCTCTAAAGGCAGCACAGATTTTATTACTATACTAAAACGACAGTAATACTTGTACCAAATTTACTAGCAATGCTAAATACTATTATATCTCAGTCATTACATATCGTTTTAATAAATCTCATTATTTAAAACCAACACTATATCGTAATATTCTGTCTTATTCTACAAAATTAAAAAGAAAAAAAAAAGAAGTAGGATGCTAAGAATAACATGGCTGGCCCACTGATATGAAAATTTAAAACGTCTCTCTCTGTGAAGTGTAGTGACTTGTATTGTTTGGATTTAAACGTACAAATTTTGTGCTAAATGCTATTTTGCAACTCTTGTTTTTCTAGTATATTGACACTACTTAGTTTTTGAGTCAAACTACGATTAGATTTTAGATTAGGGAAACAGCTGCCGTACGATCATTTTAGCAGTTCTCCAACTGTACTTTTTAGGAGCGACAAAAGTTTGCGTCGGTATTTTAAAAGCGTCCAATAAAAACCCTTTATTTTCTTGTACTTAAAATAAAGCTTCGACTAGACATACAGTCTGCTTTATCAAATTTTTAAAGAAATGGAGAAAAAAAGTAAAACCTCTGCGCTCATTTAGTTTTACTTAAAACCCGTTTTTTAATCGTTTTAGGCGGCCAAGTGGAAAGACCTGTAGTCTTTTTTGATATTTCGATTGGTGATGTTCCAGTAGGCCGTATGAAAATGGAGCTTTTCTCTGACATTGCGCCCAAAACTGCAGAAAATTTTAGACAGCTGTGTACAGGAGAATATAAGTAAGAAATGAGTTTTGGAAATCAATTACCATGTATTGATTTGGCCGAATGATAGGAGAAATGGAGTACCTCAAGGCTATAAGAATTGTGTCTTTCATAGGTAAGGCTAGAATTTAAAAGGTTTTGTTGTGATACTTAAAGCTTTTTAGAGTAATCAAAGACTTCATGGTTCAAGGTGGCGACTTTATTAAGGGAGACGGTACTGGTGCAATGAGTATATATGGTGATCGATTTCCTGATGAGAATTTCGTTGAAAAGCACACTGGTGCTGGGTTGTTATCAATGGCCAACTCTGGACCTAACTCTAACGGCTGTCAGTTTTTTATTACTTGCGATACCTGTGACTTTTTGGACGGAAAGCATGTTGTATTTGGAAGGCTAATTGATGGATTATTAACACTGCGTAAAATTGGTATGTCTTTCAAGAATCCGTGTATTTATTACTGATGCAAACATTTAGAAAATGTATCTACTGGACCCAATAACCGACCAAAGTTCCCTGTGAAGATTACAGGTAACCGATCAGTCTACATATGTGTCTGTCTTTAGTTTCCTCTAATTTTTTTTGTGTTTTACAGAATGCGGCCAGATGTAAAGTAGACTAGTAGAAACACACGAAAGGAGCATTGTTTGTTGAAAAAAATGCCTCGCTTCTTTACTCTAAATACAGAATAAAACATTTAAACAAACACCTATACTTAAATAATAAATTCATCCTACAAATAGTACTATTAGTCTGGAACAAAACAACACTTAGCTTGTTTTTAGCTTACACAATATAGTTTTGAACAGCTATCGTTTTATGGGCTGCTTCTTAAAGTTATAGTACAGCTCTTTTTCACACACTTCAGTTTACAGACAGCCTTAAAAGCTAAAAAAAAAATAAAACTCATGAACTAAATAAGCTACCAATCGTTTTTCTTTGTTTTTAATTAAGTCCAAACTTTCTTTCGATAAGGCAACGAAAAAAGGTCTTATATGGTATCTTGTAACTTACTGCTACTAATGTAGCCGCTAAATGTTTTACATTTGCTGGAATGTTTTCAATTCTCTAAATCGCTCTATTTACTACAAAACAGGCTATGTTTTATTGAAGAACTGTACAAAGTTATAACTTCAAGCAAGAAAAAGGAACAAGCTTAGATTGCTACAACTACGAAAGCGAGAAGTACAGCGTTAAGGACTTGTAATGAAACTTCCGGGTACTAGAGCTTGTATAAAAAGAAGTTGAGTAAGAGTGAGACAAAACATCAAGTACAAGTAAAAGAGAAAAGAGTATATGGATAGTCTAGAGGAAATACTTTGAGTGATAATTTGCCGATGTTTATTAGTTGGATTGATCAAAGAGTATATATACTCTTTGATAGAAATAAGGAATATTAGCTCAAGTAAAAAAAAGAGAGAATGAAATGATCGAAAATAGTAAGGTATGGAATAAGAATGATAATGTCAAGGGAATGTTGATAGCAAGTTATTATAAACTGCGCGATTTGAAAGTCGCATATTCTTTGGCTTTCTCCGTTAGCAGTTTAGATAGAGTTCTTCGATAGTTCTTGAGTTTGAGTTGCTGCATCTCTTCGTCATCATCTATCTAAAATACGCATCTTATTAGAAACAATCCTACTAAGCAAAAAGCTGTACTTACAATACTTTTTTTCTCATAAATCGAAGTAAACATTTTGTCTGTTTTCTTGTACAGGCTATGCATAGTATACAAACTATAAACTCCGCAATCGTAGTAGTTGTCTTGTAATGGGGAGCTGATTGATACAAATTCAGGCGCAGAAAAATCGTCTTTGGCTACACCAAGCTTCTCTTGAGCTTCTCTGGATAAATAATTTGTTAGGCTTTTACGAACATGTCTTTGTTTTCCACCAAGCGAGTCTACAACGATAATGTATGATCTATTAAATGTAAGTTATAAAATCTCAAGAAAAGCTACTACAGTACTTGTGCCTGTTTAAATGCCCACTGGTATGTTTTTCTGTATCGTCAGATCTCGTTTGTACGCATGCGCCAGGATTTAGTATTAGGGCAAGAAACCAGTGGTGATTTTCTGCTATGGGTATTATCAGCAAATCTTTTTCAAAAAGGTTAGTGCCCTTTGTCCACTTGCTTAGTAACTTAAAATCGTTGTCTGTATGACAATCTTTAAGTTTGGCAAAGAAAAAGCTTGAAAAGGCATGTATTTTGTTTGTTGGATATTGCTCGTTCCATATTCTAGGATATAAATCAATGATTGTATCATTCAAATATCTATCTTCTTTCAGCCTTTCTGCATCTCCCCAGAGAACAGTATGTTGTCTTGGGCCAGAAAACGGATACATAAGAATATGCTTATCGCTGTCGAAAAACGAAAATTGCTCTTTTTTCAGTATAGGATCTTTTGGTGGTGATTTGTTTTTTTTTATTTTGTCTGTATCTTTCGTTTCTCTTCTTAAAAGGCTTTTCTCTCTAGATCTAAACCACCCTTTCAGACCACTCGACAATTCCTCTCCACTAGTGTGATGATTGCCTTTTTCTGTTGTAGCTGTATCAATGTCTTCTGTCACACGGATTTCGCTTTGACGGCTGTTTTTATCGGACTCATTGCGATCTGTTACTGAGCGCTTTAACCTTTCCTTCCAGTCGAATGATTTGATTGTTCTGCTTGGTCCTGGTTGTCTATCTACTTTTTTAAAGTCGGTCTGTTTTTCTACGCTTTTGGCTTCTGATGACAATAAAGATAGCACTTTCGGTTTCATCTTAGAAAGTAAGGATACGCTGGAGGTTGCTTTCGGCTCATGAAGGTACTCATCTGCATCTAATTCGTCCTCTCCGTCACTGAAAGAAGGAAGTTGTCGTACTCTTTTTTTGGTTCTTGTATCAGGGTTATCTTGATCGATGGCCTCCAAATCTTCTCTCCTTTTTTTTTTGGCTTTGTCTGTATCGATATAATCTAAGTCCAAGACACTTACAGTCTTCGGTTCCTTTTTTGTAGTGAAGTTAGTTTCTACAAAGACGAACGATGATTCAAATAACCTCTCTAGTTGTCCCTAAAAGACCCAAATGTTCAAATCGTCTTGGTCTAGGCTTTGTAAAACTTTTGTGCTTATCTTCCACCTATGAGTATTAATTTGACATTGTGATTAGTTCCTTTCCTGCTATCTTTTTCCTCACTCACAATTAATGAGCTTACTGCGTCGCCATTGTTATAAAACAGACTTCTTATTTTCTTTACTCTCTCTTCTTCTCTTGCATCCTCCTCTTTTCTATCCAAACTTTTTCTTTTGGGTCTTTTATTATATCTTTCTGTTGGAGTTATAGGCTTAAAACAAAACAGGTTATTGTCTCTTTGTTACATCAGATAAATCTTACAGCTACTGGTATTTCGATCGGTATGCCAATGCGAGAAGACTTTTTGTTAAACTATACTCATAAAAAACCATAGCTTTAGTCAGATTGAAGCAATCTTCTGCTGAAAAACGTTGTCTTACAGCTTTTCTCATTTAATATGCTTTTATGAGTTGTGGATAGAAAAAACTTCTAAAAGGCATATCGATGATACTTAAAATACAGTCACACATACTAAGACCATCTACTTTTTATATCACAACTATACTCAGGCATCTTTTTGAAGTGAGCAAACTTCCTTTTTTTTTTTTGGAAAAAGCTTCCTAAGGCATATAGAAGTAAATCGCTTTTAATAGCAGTTATTAGGAAGCTATTGTGAGCTGCACTTTGATTAGTCGGAGTGAATGTAGCTACAGTTCGTTAAAATTTTCATTTAGGCTAATCCAAACTCAAGATTTATTTTTCTACATGAATTTGCATAGATTTGCTGGTTCAGGATTTTTTCGTTCAACGAGTTTCCAATCAGTAAATCCTTTCATCAAGCCTTTAACCTATAGTCACAGAACCACGACGCAAAAAAGATGCTTTCAGACGCGTGTACCACTGATTCGACAACACCCTTTATCTGCAGCATTTATTGGTTTCGGGATAGCGTGCGTTGGGATTGGTGCTTATCAGCACTTCTCTAAAACTCAGCAGTATCCTGCTAACGTAAGGCGTCCACTAAGAAAAGCTCTCTATTACCAGCAAGGAAAAGACCTCAACTTGGCGATCCAATATTTTAATGAATCTATCACTCAGGCACTTGAAGCGTCAGAAATGGAGAAAGACGGCGCTCCTCTGACCGGGATAATAATTCAATTAGGAACTCTACAAGAGCGTATGGGAAAACTTTCAGATGCTAGAAAAACTCTAACTACCGCTCTAAGATACATTTTGGGCCTGGAAAACAATGGTGTAAAAACTACAGCAGACGAAGAAATTTTTCAAGTTGAACTTAGTAAAATGTCAACTTCTGAGCAAAAAAAAGTGGTTGGGATAGCTCAAAAGCTGGGAGATATTGCGGTCGCATTAAGCCTAGATAAAGAAGCAGAGAAATGGTATGAATGGTCAGTGAATCATATGTTGAAAGTGTCTTCCAAACCTATATCAGAATATGATGATACCAATCGTCTGGTTTTCAAAGAGGAATTTATACCTATTTGGTTAACAAAAGTCGAGGTTAGTGCTGCTTTAGAAGCTTTTGGTGCCTTCTATGCATCTAAGGGTGAACCAAAGTAAGACCGTTACAAAGTGTACAACAGGCAACTAAGATAGCTAATTAGTCATGTAGTCTGGCTATACATCTTTATACACATGCACTTGCACTAAGTGATATTAACTCCTGTCAGTCAGCAGTCATTATGAATAACTTAACTGAATCACATTCAAGTATTGGCCAGTTTGAAGAAGCCAAACGATGGGGGCAAAAAGGTTTGGATATTGCAAAAAAAAACAAAGATGAACTCTGTGCTCAGACCTGTGGAATCCTACTGTTCAATATGGGGATGTTATTTGAGGTAGGCTTGATTTCCAAACAACCCTATAGAGTTATAAAAAATAGAAGGGCTAAAATTTGTTATTTAGCAAACAAATGAAAAAGCTAAAGCCATTCGGTTTTATGAAAACGCTCGTAAAATTGGAAATGATTCCAGTCATTACGAATGCGTAAAAGAAGCAAATCGCGCAATTAAACGTATAAAATCTGAAAAACAAGCTTGAGTTGCATGCATAAAATCTATTAGACAATCCCAACAATATTAAACAACCGGACAAATAACTCGATTGGTTATTTCAATTGTTGTTTTACGAGGCAAAAGCAGCCTCTTTTTTTTTTTGGATTCGATTTTGGTAAGGAGTTGATTTAGTAAACAAAATAATGTGGGCAGCCTGCAGTGCTGTACAGCTCATACAATACTTTTCTGAAATTTCAGGCACCAACAATACTCCAATGTGTTACTTTGTAAAAAGAAATTATTAACATTTGGGAACTTCGCTGCATGTAACAGATGATGTTTTTCGTTATTCTTTTTTTTTTTAAAAAAAAAAAAAGTTTTGGCATAATGAACTCCTTAAATTTCTTTAAGATGCTCTCATAACTATGAAAACTTTTCGCTAAAAACATTTTAATCATAATGACAAGATAACTGTTTATAAAATATTCAAAAAACTGTGACATAAAGATCCAACTGATACTATCAAATTAAAGTCGTATTGTATCTAACTCATTAACTCTTGAGCTGATTTTTTATCGTCTTGCTTTTGGTTTATCTTTCTTGAAAACTGAAAAGGTAGCAAGCCTAGCTATTACTTGCTAATCCCTAGATCCTTGTCTTCAAGTTCAATTATAGAGAAACAACAATAGAGTGAAGTTATCTATAGCACAGGAAAATTCTTTTTGAGTTTGTAGTAAATAATTCCCGTAAAATAACGATGAATATATTTTAAGCGAGCTAAATTTAATACGGATAAAACAATGTAATAAATACAAATTGAAATTAACCCTCAGTGATAGTTCAATCCTTGCTTAAAAAATAAAACAAAAAGCTTTCACGGAACTCCATTCAAAGCGTTATAATGTCATTGCTTATTGTTGTATTTTTGCTATTGCTTTTAAATTTTATATTCAACTTTGTTGCAAGGTTTGTTACAATGCTTAGTAAAATCAAAGAATGTACCAGCAACTAGTAAGATGAAATGAGCAAATTTATTATCAGAAGTCTGTAATCAACATACTTTAATCCGGTTTTATAACAGCTTTTAAACTTATCTTGTTTATAGCAATACAGCAGCACCGACTTCGTAGATTAGTTAAAGTGTCATTCTTTTCTAAACAGTATTGACCTTGAATTTTTACCCTATAGATATATCTCTTTTGCTTTTTCATCAAAGAACTACTGCCTTTCTTTGATTGCTTATATATTGACTTTTCGTCCGCCTATTTTAGTCTTTGGAGAGAGGTATATATATTATGACTCAAGTGAGTCATTAAAGCGCGTCTCAGTAGTTGTATTTTTGCTGGTCATCAAATTTTTTTTGTTCATACCACAATCAATTTTTTAAAACTTTTGATAGACAGGAGCTTTCGTTTCGATGGAGCAGCATGTAAAGCGCTTTTCCAAAGCCTTTTCTGTCTTGCTCCCGAAGAATTATATATAGCTTGTAAAAAAAAATTGCAAGGTAGCTTGTTAAACAACATATAGATTCTAAAAAATGTTACGTGAAGGCTTTTTTCGTAAATACTTCAAAATAGTGAATAGGTCTGCTTCAAATAATATTTTTAGTTAACACAAACAAACGGAAACGACAAAATTGCCCTTGAGTTTTAGAAGATCTCAGTAAATATGTTTCTACCAAACTGAATCTATAGTAAGTAAATTTGTGCCGAGTACTCAAGGATGACGCGCTATCTTTCATTAAAAAACTCCGAAGCAATCACCACATGAACAGCTCCACAAAAAAATACTGTTTTGTGGTCATTCCGTATCTTCTTTTGGTAATCAGCAAAACCCACTGGCCAAAAAATATTCTATTGGTTCATCTGTTTCGGGAAACAATAAGTCTGATAGCGCGTAGACAGTTTTGGCTTCTTTGTTCAACCCTCATATAACTGTGTAGCACCAACTACACTCAGATGAAAATGCGAAACAAAAACATTATCTTTTGTATAATAGTGCTCTCATCTAACCTCTTCAAAAAGATATATTTCTAAATAAAATAGACTTCATTAATCGATTTTGTTGGAGTGCTTTTGTCCCGACTGGTTCGATATATTGAAGTGTGAATTAGAAGTTGTGCAACTGTTTTTTGCTTTAAAGTTGAGATGTATGTTTATTTTTTGTATCAAGCTAGCTTTCCCAAGGTTCTTTAACGTGAAAAAAACCGGCGGATCTAAATTTTTGAGCAATTGTATCTTAGTACACTTAAATATTTGTTTCAATCAAAAACTTTTCGAAGGGAGCTTCGCCAGACTTTCATTCATTCCATTGATAATGAGAGCAGAAAAGCCGCATATTTAATTTTGTTTTTACGCTGTTTGGGATAAAGTTAAACTGCGGCTTCCTTTTGTCTAGCCTCACAAGTAGAGCATGGTGTCTTGCTTACGTCTGATATTCAAAAATAGTTACCTTACACTTTGTAAACATCTAACTATGCATGTGCTTCTAGAAAAGTACTCCTATATTTGTCCTACGCATTTACTTTATATATGCTACTATCAATACTTCTACAGATGCTGTACAACAGACTTGTCTATTTCTACTTATTGAACGTGAAACAAGTAAGCTTTTCAAAACAATACTAACAAAAATCGCAGTAATACTTGAATTCAAATCAACCGTAAGTTGACCGATATATAATACACAAAAAATACTGATAAAACACGCTTTATTTGTAGCAAAACTCTTCATCAAGTGATGAGACATCTACTATTATGTTTTTCAAAGCTACACAGCAAATTGAAAAGCTTGCAGTATTTTATCTAGCATGTTTTACTAGTAAAGGTTTGTTTTCAAATAAACACTTTAATGGATAGTATAATTCACTTGTACTAAGCAAAAAAGAAATTAAAAAGAGCAAGTAAATAAAAATGTATTTTGCACTGAATTTTACTATTAGGGATAAACCTATTCTAAGTTCTCATAGAATTTTATTTTAGCTAGCATTTGGTTTGTGAACAGATATATGTATAGAAAGTTATACTTTTGGCTTTAAGAATTACAGTAATCGATCATCTTTCTGCATATCGCCTTAATTTAACTGTTTATTTAAAAATATCTTGATTAAAATGCAAAAAGCCAAATCTGATGGAGAACAAAATTAGACTCACTTTTTTTTTAAAAAAAAGAACTCTTGTCTTAAGTAAGACTTTCTCTTTACTAATTTAATTTCACTAAATTTCTTATGTCCTAACTTGCTAATATATAGACTCTGCCCATATATGTGCTAACAAATAGAATTAAAAATGCTAAGTAAATTGTGTATACAAAAATGTTGTCTCCTAATACTTTAACTAAATCTCTGGCTTTTTTTTTAAAAAAAAGAAAGTTTAAGTAGTTATATATTTTAAAAGTGTACATAGAAACGTTTTTTTTTTTTTTAAGAAAATCAAAATAGGTATTTTATTGAGCTACTAGATTACATAAAGCAACATTTTATGGTTGTCTAAGTCAGAAAGAAGCTTGATAAATCAATAAAACTAACATCCAAACTTTTTGGGTGCAAAAACACAAGCTTCAATCTTAGCGATTTGCCAAGCAACAGAAACCCAAGACTTAGGGAGATTCAAAACCTTTCTGCAGCACTCACCAATTCCATCGTTGATACAAGGGCTACCGCCACACTTGTCATCATAACAACAGAGACACAAGTTGGCTTTGTAATCGCCACCTTGAGCTTTACAGCAGGTCTTGAAGTTATTACAGCAGACATCTTGACAACCTTGGGGTTGAATAGCATAGTTAGAAGCACTCATAGTTTCCAAATGATTCAACAAAGGATGTCCAACTTTATAAGAATAGACGAATTGAACCAAGCAGAGGCAGACAGATAAGAGAACCAAGAACTTCATATTAATGTTTTTTGTTATTAGTATTGCTTTTTTTTTTTGTTTGTGATAAGATTGGACTCTTTATATACTTTTTAATGTCTAGTATACAGGTAGTACACTGGTACCATCATCCCTTAACCCTCAAAGATTCTTAAAGTTCTGTAGAAAGCCTTTTAGAAGAAAATTGTCTGGACTAGTAACACTCAAGAGACGTCGATTTGTGCACTATTTTTTGATTAAATGACAGTTTTACATGGCATTCTAAGATCAAAATCATGAAAACGCAGGTAGGTAACAAACTATGCCATCTATTCAATTTATCTAATTTATACTGTAGAGTATCCTTCAGTTCTAAAGCAACGCAAATACTTGATGCCGCTTTTTAGAACCGTACAACTTTAATATACCCTCAATTCTTTTTCGTTGGTAAGACAACACCCACTCATGGAACCCTTAAGTAAATACAATAACTCCGTGAATAGCCGAATCTCAAAAGAAATCCTATATTACCACAGTATTTAAATTTACCTGATTGGCGTTTTATTACGAATTCTTGTATTATTTGCGACTTCAAAGCACGTATTGTCTATTTACAACTTATGTTTGTGAACAGCGATGCTGGTGGATATTAAGCACTACAAAAAAAATTCCCTAATTAAGCTCTAAGAAATTTCGTTGGTATTAATATTGGGTACGTCTGCAAACCAAATATAGAAAGTTATTCTTGATAAGATGTTGTACACCGTTTAACAACTTTTAGATAACACGAGAAAAGCTACCCAAGAGTGTCCTGCACAATTGACATGTTTTCCCCATCATATGATGTTACAAAAAGTACCATATTTAGTAAACATGTCAGGAAAAAAGGTCCGTTTCCTAAAGGAGTTTCCTATAATGTTCCGAGGCGGTGTTGTGTTACAACTGAGCTAACAAATTCAGAAAGACTTTACTTTATTTAAGTATATGCTTTATTTGATACTGTATACTCAAAAACTTCTCTTTTTTTTTTTAAACGTTAGAGCATAAGATATGGTGACAGTGTCTGTTGCTATAAGATATGATATAAAAAGAAAAGAATTAGGCTTATCTAGCTTTTTGAGCAGCCTACTCTAAGCAATGTTATATCTACGCGAAGCCTGCTTTTCTTCATATAGCTTTGTGCTCTGATAAGCATACATATATTTCAGATTAAAGCCAAAAACTCTGCTAGAGTTTTGACGTGTATTAATTTGATTGTTTGACAAAAAATCGATTTACGAATTAAACTTTTTTTTTAAAAAAAAAGAAAACATAGGAGCTGTAAAATTTCATAACACAACTGTTAAAAAAAAGCAGCCTCCTACAAAAATTCTATTCCTCTAGCAAAAATCAAAACGATTGTCTTTAAACTTTCTATAATAACCAAAAGTCCCTTGAAAAAATTCCTCAACTAACTCTGCATATAAAATAGGCTCATAAAAATGCTTTTGAGCTATAAATTGATCTGTTATTACATGACACTGCTATTGATATGCAGGTTTGTTTTTATTGTTTTTTATATGTAACAAAAGTAAATAGGAAGTAATTGAGGTTCTATTTAGTTTTTTTTAAAAAAAAAAGTTGAATAAAAACTTAAAAAAACTTTGAAATGAGAGAAAGCAAATAAAGCAAAAAAAAAAAATAGCTTTATTAATATAAAAAGCTGTGCAGAATTACTTGTTTTTTTTTTCAAACATTATGTTGGCATATTGAAAGCGGCTAATACTTTGCTGGTTTGATATTTTATCGATTATAACAGTAAAAATCACTAGAATATAATTTTTTTCTTTAAAAAAAAAAGCTGATTGGGACTATAAAGAGACGTCTCAAAATTTTTAAAAGCGAAGAATCTAAAAAACAACACATTTAAGATATGTATCGAATCTCAAATATAAGGAGTAATATTGTAACTTACCATATTTTTTTGGTATTTTCAATTGGTTTTTAGATATAATTGTATTCTTTGCATATTAGTTTTGTTAATTTATAAAAGGTTTTTAGATGTTTTTATTTTCTTAAATTTTTATATTGAATTAGTTTATTATTGTTTCGAAATATCTCATTCTATTACTTTTTCAAAGGTGGATGTGTATTCCGATAATATTTTTTTAAAAAAAAAACATTAATAAAAAAGCACGCAGTAATTTTTTTTAACGACTTAATGCTTGAGGTTTAGAATAAGAAATAGTATGAAAGAAATAAACCTAGTTAGCATTATAAAAAAATGTAATTGAAAAGGATTTGGATCGTTTCTCAAGGGCGATTTCACAGAATATCTTAGTTTAAGAGATGAGAACAATCTAAGAAGAAACAAGAAACTGAGCATTTTGTAGTGACTTGATAACTATTAGAAACAAACTAAACATAATACTGAGAAAAAAAAAGGGAACCTAGGCATTCTTATTACCTTTTTAAACCAGGGACATCTCTCGTATGTAAGCATATTTTTGATATATTGGTGCCTTCTGCAAAAATATCTTAAATTTAAAGAGCAAAATGAAAGATAAATAAAAGGTAAGTTGACTCTTGAATTATATGCTATTCATTTGATAATTGATTGGATTTTCATTTATGTTACAACTTTATCATGAGATGAGCTTAAAATATAGTAATCACTCACATCCCGTAGACATTATTAGGAGTTATTGTAGCTTCCCTTTCTAATGTAGAAAGCGCAGAGGGAAGCACTCATTAAACGGCAAACGCGACCTTTTGTGTTTTTTTCCTTTATAGGCATTTTTACCAGTACATTTTCTTCTTTTTTCTCAAAAGCTAAGACTAAACACTATACGCTTTTAAGATGTTATTTTTACTTAGAAGTCATAAAAAAGTTTCCTCTAAACTTTAAAATTGGAATACGTGCGTTTTTAAGGAAATTACTATTAAATACTATTTATTGCTTTCACTAAGTTATTGACCGACGTAAACTAAAGATACTTAAAATTTTATTAAAGCCTGTATCTTTGTGAGTGTTTTTTAGAATTATCTGTATTAAATATATACACCTCGTTCACTTGCAGTTTTATCTGCAGTATTTAACTTTTAGACACATAGCTTTTTTAGTTTAAAGAATAAAGAATCACATTTTAGCTAAAATTCAATACATATTCCCATTTAAAATATTATCTCACTTTATAAATATTACTGGTTTTTTTTTAAGATAAACACATATACTAAAGAAAAACAATTGAGCTTTATATCTAACACTAAAGTGTGCATGAAATTTTTTAACTACAAAATGTGGTATCCACACATAATTTAAGAAAGAAATGAAAAGAAAAACTGTCGTAACATTATCTAACTGTTCTTTAGCGAAAACAAAGTAGGGTTATTAGCTACTTATATACTTAGTTAACCTTATGTGGTTCTACCTAAAATGTATAGGATAAGCTTAAAATCATGACTATAATTATATGGATAGTTTAAAAAATGAAATGAAAATAAAAAAAAGGTATAAACAATAGAGTTTTATTGTGATATCAAATAGTATATTCAAATTACATACAAAAATCAAATCATAAGATTGCAAACAGACTATATCAGTATGCAAAACAAATATTGCATAAAGAACTGACCAATTCATATACTACATACTGTGAAATTAAATAACAAATGAGATATACAAAAAATAAGAAATTATAAAACAAAAACAAGAGTGATCAGACTAGCTGACTATAATAAAATTTTCTGTCCTTTATTCAACATAACAATATAAGTGCTTTATATACTTTTCTAGAAGAGAAACTGGGTAATCATTCAGGTTGAGTAGATTGCCTGTGCTTGATTATATAACCAATGATCAAGATATCCACAATGGGCAATCCTATATTGAGATCTTCTATAGTTTGTAACATTGTATATTTTAATCTAATTGGGCTGGATATCCGATAAATAGTTATGTAATGAATGAATCGATTATAAATCTGATACCTAGGAACCTATCATAATGTTCTTGTCTCAGAGTATAGCTGAATTATCTTTAGATACTTCGTTAATACAGCAAGGACTTATCAATTGTCTGAATCGAAGTCTGTAATTAACACATACATTAGTATGGATATCTCTTATCGATACTCCTAAGGGGTGTTTTGTAATGGCTTATTACTAATATTTCTCAAACACTATTGCTATTTTTACCATTTCATACCGAACTATCTTCGGTCGTCCCTTTCCCTTGGAACTTCGTTTTTTAAACATTTTTTATTTTTATTAAAAAGTACTTACACTATTTGACCAATTTACACAACAAATGCCAGTAAACTATTACTCAAAAGTTTTCCTTTTATGCTGTCCGCCTACTCCTTTCTATTTTTCTTATATTTAATATTTTCTCTCTCTCTCTTATTTATCTGCTTAGTTTTAAAGTTCTGTTGTCCTGAAATTTCATTAAAACTTTTAAACATCACACTGCTTTCTTTCGTAGTTGTGCCAATACAAGCCTGCTTATTTCTGGTTTTTCCTTGCTTGAAGTTACAGCTTCTTAAAACTCCTTCGCCTTACATTTATATCATATGTTGACAGTATTCATTTATACCTTTAGATTATTTTGTATTGTTTTTTTTATGTAATCACTGTTTATTCTTTAACTTCCCATAATCTTAAACTATTAGCAATTTGTATCAACACTCTTGATACCACAGTGTCTCCTTTAGCCGTGTTTTTTTAAGCCTCTGATCTTTTCCGATTGTTTCTCTTTCCCTCTGACTATTGTTAGATAACTACTACAATTATTTCTAGATAATATATTGCTATCTTTTTTTACCTGTTATGGTTTCATATCAATAATACCAATATATGGCATCATTTAATTATGAGTTAATCCTACATTATATATTTACCACTTAATTATACATGCATACTATATATTACGGTTAGTATAACTTTATCTTTTGAATCCTTTTTATCTATTTCTTCGGTAGTGAAGGCGAGATTTGAGAATATTATAAGATTTTGTATTTCTTATCGATGCTCTTAGATATTGCAAGAGTTTTATCTTTGAACAGGGA
>JAIXMR010000177.1:0-23158 GCA_025677835.1 Sporodiniella umbellata | reverse complement strand
ACAAACTCTTCTCTTGGAGGCTACCTATTTCCTGAAAGCTATATTTTGTCAGCCCACTACGTCTCTACTGACAGCTACTCTCAAGTAACAGGAACAATGAACCCAGCAGCCTACAACATGTCTACAACTGATTTTGGTGGGCAATACGATAACAGGGATCTGCCTCAACATACATGCAATGGTCTCAAATACTTTGTCAACCTCGTTGAGCCTAATGGAGGAACCTTCTGCATTCGGTGCTGTAATTCAAGCGAAGACTGTAACATTGGTATCTCTCAAGACGGCTGTGTTAAAGTTGTTCCAGGAGACTATAGTTAGAAACGTATTAAAGTGTTTATTATAATTTTTAAAAGAATTTAACAAGATTTAATTCAATATGTTAAGACAGTATTAAATATGTGGTCCCACAGTTTTGATGTAATTCCATAGCCTGTTTCAAAGTCCTTGTAATGATGAGCCAGGTGATATCTTTTCATTTCTTTGAAATGAGCTGAAATGACTGTGGAGTGGTGTAGGTAGTAATGTGTCATATCATAGCATACATAGCCAAATATGCTTCCAGAGACAATACCATAGGCTATTGAAGGAGGGAAAATGGTATGGGCCAAGCAGATAAAAGGGTAGGCAAGTACAATAAACAATGCAGGAGGAACGACCAGTCTAAGTCTACATATAGACGCTAAGAAAATATAAAGTAAAGGAGTGTAATTTAGTTTACCTATCCATAGGAAGATAATGATGAAATCCGTGAAGCGTGAAATGCAAAAGGAAGAAAAATTGAGATTCTGGCATTCGGTCATCATAATGAAATAAAAAGCGATGTAGCCCATACTCCAAAAAAGACCATATGAAAACGCCAATGAGAAAAAGTAATACTGTGTGTACAGCACCGCCATTGCTCAAAACAAAGGACATGTTTGCATTATAGATAACGTAGGGTATCCATACTAACGGCACAACCCACCAATAAGTTTTTGATAGCGGTTCAAGAAGGGGATGACCGAAAAAATCCGCTGGCCGATTTAGGTACCTTGGCTTGTGTACCTGTTCAAGGTAGTGTTCTCTTGTAAATGTCTTGGTTAGCATTTGTGGTACTAGTGGCCTGTTCAGGTCCAGAAATTCGTGAGTTTTGATGTCCAGCTGTGCATCAGTTAAAGATGGTACAAAATCCTCTTTAGTAAAAGTGGTGTATTCAGCTTCTTTTTCTAACAAATCAATTCTCTTTCGATGAAGATAAGCACGTTTGCTTTCTTGTAATTTTCCTATTTTGTACTCCTTCATGATATCAAAAGTAGCTTCAGAGTGAATATGGTAGGCTTCATCCAATAGAATATGGGTAATATCTTGACCAGCATATTTTAAAAGTAAATCGTCGCCTCCAGGATGATCTTTTGCAAACTCCGTCACGTCATAAATATCGCCTTTGTATATTATCCACAAAGATTTTAACGAGTCGTGTGAGCTGACTTCCCCTAGAGAGTAGGCTTTTGACATATTAAAAAGTTAAAAAAAAAAAAAAAAAAAGAAAGCAGATTCTGCTTTTAAAGAAAAGTGGTCTCTCAAAAAAATGGTATGACATTTTTTATGGCGTTTAAAATTCAAGTACATTGTGGTTTATATGTAACAATAGTTGTTTCTTGAGGTGCACACTAATATTTCTTCTTTGTGAATTGGCTAAATCAACAATTGATTGCTCAAAAAGACCAGCAGAGTGTGCACCTGTTTCTATAATATATTTTGTATCTACCAAATATTTTTGGACTGCCTCAAAAAAACTGCTTCACAAAGAAAGTTTTGCAGTAAGGCTTATTTCTCGTAGAGAAACTATGTTAATCTATGGCCAACTTCGGACAAAATACTTGCGACTCAGACATCATCCTACTTAGCTGCCTAAATTCGATTTGCTCTCACAGAAGGAAAAGAAAAAACTGAAGACTATTAACAGCATTTGGCCATAGTTAATTCCATTATTTTAGCAGAAAAAAAAAGCTTACATATTGGCCGTAACATAGCGTTTGTTTTCTTTTCGTTCCACTGGAATAGCTACGACTGCCGGTTTGACAACAAAAAAGCGAGCTGGCTTTAAATTTGAATAAAAAACTCGGGCTTCTGTTTCGTTGGTTAAAGAAAGGCCTTCGGATAAAAATTCGACCGTTTTTTTTTTGAGTCAATTTCACCCGAACTTTTGACAAAAAGTTTTTTTTTTTAAAAAAAAAAAACTAGCTGTCATTCTTTTAAAAAAAAAGACATAAAATGTATGGTGTCAAGGCCACTTCAGCGCTTTTCAACACTGTTGCTAGACAAGGTGTTCTAGCAAAACAACTAACAGCACCTAAATCAACCGCTTTTCTCTCTCAGCTGCCTGCCCGTCAGGTTTCTGGAAAGATCTCTTACACAACCACTACACGATCCACCCAATTCAGCCAAAAGCCAATTCAACAACAACAGCAACAAGAGACAAAGGAGCAGGCTACAGAGGATGCTTCTGCTAATTCACGTAATGGCCCCTGGCTTGGTGCTAAAGCTCTGTTGGATCCTGCCCAGGTCGACAGCTGTGTCTTGCAGGCCGCTCAATCAAAAGATCCTCAGACAATAATTGCTGCTTTTGTTAAAAGAAAGGATACCGATACAAAAATCTCAGATTCTCTTTCTTCCAAAACCTATGAAGCTGTGATTGACGCCTATAGTCGAATACGTCGAAACAACCAACCTCTGAAGCCAATGTTGGAAGCCTATCAAGAGATGATTGAGTCCGGTGCTCACCCTACCTCTCAAACCTATGCATTACTTATTCGCAGCTTGTGTGATAGAAGTATCGAAGTACAAAGAACTCTAATCGGATTACGACGCCAAGTAGCTCGTACAGGAACTACAATAGACCTCCTAGACGCTTTGGAAGATGAAGCTAATTTAGAACAAGCCCTTCATATATTCAGGAAAGCAGTAAAGGAAAGTCGCACAGAAGATTTCGATTTGGAGCTCTACAATCGTATGATTCAAAGTTTGTCTCAAGAGGGCAACACTGAGTGCGGTATATATGTTTTGTCTCAGTTGGAGAAATCAAACAACGTGAAGCCAGATGGTGTCACCTTTACTAACTTAATAACAATGTTTGGTGCGGCCGGCGATCTGCATGCTGTCAAAGAATGCTTTATGGAATACTCTTCTTTAAAATCCATATTACCATTCCATAATCCTGAATATGTCTACAATGCACTTGTAACAGCTCATGTGAATGCAGGAGATTTGAAAGGCGCCCTCAATATCGTACAGTACATTATGATCCGGGATAAAATCAAAGTAAGCATTTTGCCATACAACAAGATTTTACGAAGGGCTTGCTACAGTGGCAATATGGAATTGGTCGAGCCTTTATTGAGTCAACTCGAGTCTGATCCAAAGTTGCCCAATCCCGATGCTACTACCTATTCAGCGGTTTTAGCTGGATATATCCGTGCCAATGATTTAGAGAACGCTTCAAGGATTTACCAGCAATTGATCACAAAAGACATTTCTAAAGAATATGGTCATTTATCAGACTATGCTCACGCATGCTACAAAAACGGCCAACTCGAGACTGTCATTGAAACCTTAGAAGATATGCTTAGAGGCGGGTTGAGACTGGATGTGGAATTGTGTGAAAAGGTGCTTGATAGATATGTAAGCTCTGGTAGAAACAAAAAAGCAATCGAGTCATTAGATAGTATCATGAGGCTTTATGCTAAAAAGCGCTACATTGATATAAAATTTCAACTCACAACCTTTGCAATGAACCTTTTAACCAAATTCGACAACTTTGAAGAATCAATGAGCGTACTTGAAATACTAAAGAGATATTCGATTCCTTTAAGCAGAAACATGTCGGACCTTGTTTTGACGAAATACTCGGAAGCCAAGAAACAGCCAGAAATTTGGGAAGAACTAAATACCAAACTGAATGTCGGCACATATGGCTTGCTTTATGATGCCTTGTTCCGTAGACATTGCAAACCTGAAGAATTCTGTCAATCTGCGTTAGAACTTGTTGAGGATATGAAAGCCGTCAATTTGCCCATCCATTCCAGTCTTTATATTCGTGTTTTGGCGCGCATAAAGAAATACAAATTACCTGCTGAATATGAATCGGCATGGATCGACGGTTGTGGTCAGCTACTTGATAATGAGATACACTCCAAACAATTCGCGACAGAAGACTCAGCCAAAGAAGGAAGCGAAGTACAAGCCGTCAACCGAGTGTCACAAAATGCAGATTTACTGACAGGGACAGCACTCTCTGCAATGCTGGAAGGAAAATATAAGGATGCACTTGATATTCTTAAGATAGACATTATCAAACCAGGAAGCATTCCTACAGCGGACGCTGTACGGGATATGATTCAAGTATGTACTAAGGCAAAGCGAATGGATCTGGTGATGGATATATACAATTCTGTGATTGAGCCTTTGGGTCGATTGGAAAAATTCAGCAAGCAGCGAGCATTAACAACGATCTACAATGCAATGATCGTCTCCAATGCAAGATTAGAAGGATACGAAGCGGCTCGTAAATACTATGACGAGATGAAACTCATTGGCGCTTCTCCAAGTGGGGATGCATATGGCGCTCTCCTCCAAGCCTTCCCACAAGAGTCACCTGAAGATTGCTCAAAAGCAGAAAAAATTTACAAAGAAGTCAAGAAGAATAATGTTCCCCCTACTGTGTTTTTATATAACGTGATGATGTCCAAGTTTGCTAAAGCCAATCGTTTTGAAAAAATTTTAGACCTTTTAGATGATATGAAACAAGCTGGCCTAACCCCCAACTCGGTTACATACTCAACTGTTATATCCGGAGCGCTTCGATGCGGAAATGAAGATAAGGCACTTGAGTATTATAGGATCATGACTGCTTCCAAGAGATACCAACCTCGCCCAGGGCCCTACGCTTCTCTAATTCAATATTATGCACAAACGAAGCCTGACAAATCAAAAGTATTGTACTTCTATGAGATTTCCAAGAGCTACAAGCTGGAATTACCTGTGCATACAATGGAAATGATCGAAAGCATGCAATAGTTTTATCGGGCTAGCATACATTCGCTCATAAGCATATACACGTATCTTTTTTTTTCCGCCTTTCTTCCTTTTTATTGTTTCGAACAAATAAATAAACTTAAGATTGTAAATAAACATATTGTGGTTTTCGCACAGTATCTAAGCATACACCTATACCTATATACTCTAATTGAAAAACGTTCTGTTGGGTGAATGGTCAAACAGGGCAACTCGGATTTGAGGTAGCATCTAAATCGTATTAAGTACTAAACAAAGTCAGACCGTTACTTACTTCTTCTTTTACAATATCTAAACGTGCGTCCAGTGTGTTATCCACAGTGATTTTCCCGTCAAGACCTTTAAGAACTACACCTCCAGCGCTTTTTTTTTTTTTTGATGGAGAGGAAATGAAAGGTCAATACTCTCTCCGTTTAAAGACAAAGGGCTTACCTTGATGAAGGAAGATGCTCGTCGCTAATTTTGAATTGAACCTTGGTTTTTGTGATTTCTTCGTATTTGTCTGCCACTGTATTTAGAGCTGAATTAATTCTTGCCAAATCCTGTTCGCGACAGTAGATAACAACTTCTGGCTCCATCATAGCGAGTGCGCCTTGAAGAATAAGGCTTTTGATCAAAGGATTGTATTTTTTCTTGCTTTTAGATACATCTTGAACGCGTTGGGCAACATCTTCAAATAGATCATCCAATACTGCTTGGCGCTCGTGAAGAATCTTGAGGCGGGATTTGTTGATATGGTTGGATTGAGCACTAGTATATATTGTTTCTCTAGTTTTAACTGCCCAAGCCCTTGATCTCTATCAAAATAAAAAAGAGGACTTACATTTTTTTTTGAACCTGTGCTTGCTTCATCTTTCTCTCAAAAATAGTATCAATGGCTACAGATTCTTGACGAACAATTTTTGCCTATTTTTTTTTTTTTTTTTGAAACGGGACAAGATAAATATTTATTTCAGTGGAGACAAGCCTCACTTTCTCAATGTTGAAGTCTTCGTCCGCTTTGGATTTGATCTCGCGAGCTTTTTCTATAGCTTCTTGCTTTATAAAAGCAACCTATTCTCATTATGCATTTAGTTTCTAGAAGAAAAAAACCCTGTAAAATACCATTTTTTTCATCTCACTGAAAACCTCATCGTCGTTCAAAGGTCTAGCAGTAGACATATTTTTGTTTATTTGTCTTTTTGATTTTAAAAAGAAAAGAAAAAAGAGCGAAAAAGCGCAATAATAAAAAAAAAAAGAGGGGCCGACATTCTGTTTGAGGTTTAGAAAACAGTAAAATGACGTTTAGAGTTTTAAAACACACGGAGTTTTTTTTTTTCTTAACTTTACAGCTTCAAAACACTGTGAGCACGAAAAGAAGAGGTGTTGATCTATTTGAGAGCTAGCTTAAAAATTAAACCAATCCTTACTTTGGGTTTTTAAAATAGTTTTTTTACCGCTGATCCGTATCTCTTATTGTGTAAAGTAAGCGCATCCGAAAAATCAATTGTCAAGTTTAGGTGGTTTGGCGCCTTTTGAAAGCGTTCGTCGGAATATCATTGTGTTGAGACTAGACAATAAATACCATGAGCTTAAATCATAAAAAAACGGAAGGGGAGGTAGTAGAGTGTAACTGCTTTCAAGGATATAGGCATTAGTAAAAGAAAAACTAATTTTTTTGTACAAACACCCAGATGAAAACCATAAATTATTTCATAAAGCAATGCATTTTATTAAAGAAGGCAAGTCAAGACACAGATATCGTTTTTATTGTGTTATTTTTCTTCCAAAAAACCAAACTTCTATGCATAAAGGAACAATCATTTTTTTCTTAGTCTCATTACTTTTTTTTGTAGGAAATTAACATTTGTTTTTGGCCATGATCATTCAATTTTCTCAAAGCGATAATATTTACCACTCTCACTATTTATATAAACCAACCTATAGTATCGTCTCATTATAGAAAATATTATCTTATGATCATTGTAATCCTGTTCTGGGTGGCTTTTTCTCTTTAGAGTCTTTTTTACAGAAACAAATGAAGCTGAGCGTATACTCGAAAAGAGACAAATGTGTATTACTTTTAAATAGACAATAGATCAGTTTTACCTGTAAATAATTAAACAAGAACGATACTAATAGTATTTCTTAGGGAAAAAAAAGGGGGAGGGGAAAGTTATGTGTTAAGTAGTCTCAATGAAAAATTAAGAAACTCCTACATGAATGTCATACACCGTTTGTCAACCGAAGGTATATAAGCAAATAACAGATTAACAACTTCTAAATAAATTTTAGTGCTTTCAGAAAATGCTATTGTCATTAAACGCATTGCGAAGGAAGTATAGGTATCTTATAGCTGGATATTTTTACTCAAATTTAAGTTCTTTTTGAGCTGGTGGCTGTTCTCTCCTTTAAGTATGTGCTGTATTGTATCAATATCCGGCAAAAATATAGTATATGGGAAAGATGAACTTTGAAGCCTTTACCCATACCTTATATGAAAAAACAGTTTAGAAAAAAGGTTCAAGCTTCAATGAGATAAGGTAGTGTCGCTAGATAGTTTTTGCCTTACACTACTGGTTTTACTTAATAGTTATTGCTTTCTTCAACCCAAATCCTGATGGAAAAAAAGGGGCTGTTCATAATATTAGTGTCTGATTTTATCATATAAGATTAATTTGTGCATTTGTCAATATACAAAGGGTACTTTGTTTTGCTCTGAGAAATGTCTAGAACCACAAGGATTTCTATAGCCAACCTAACACTAAAGCAACCAAGGTATAGCAAGTTTGAACCATTTTAGAATTTGGGGAGTTTGTATGTATACTTTGAGTATAACACACCGGAAATGTTTAAAAAAAAACTGAATAAAATACACATATAGGCCCGGGTTTTATCCTGAAGGTGTATTGAATAACATTGTCCATTTTGACAATACATACTAATTTTTAGTTTACAAAGAGCATTGTCGTTTTGAAATCAACAATAATGCATGTATTTTATTATTGCTGTTGTTTTTGTGTAGTATTCCAGCAGGTTTGATCTTCTTGTACACACTACAGCTCAAACCAGGCCAATGTGTATTTTTAAATACAGTCAAGCCTTGTATTGTTGTCGTGAGAATTTTTCCTTTTTTAGTCAATGACAAGGTTAATGCATGGCAGTGTGTGTTTGTGTGCGTTTTCCTATAAATCTTAAAACTAAGATACTGTGATCGGCATTTTTACCTTTAAACCGAATAAAGAATAAAAACTATACAATTAGGATGTCGGAGAAGACTCCATAGAGAAAGTAAGCATAACCGTATTCACCTATACATATACAACGGTGGCTTTTTGCTAAATCCCTTTGTTATGTTTGTACTACCAAATCTTTGGAAGTTTTGCGGTTATCGAAAAATCAAAAGGAATATTAAAATAATTGTTTCTATTGTTCTGTATTGGGCAAAGTGTAATGGTATTTATATAATAGGCACTGTGATTCTCGCTGAAAAAAAAAAATCTTTATTTTCGGTCGCATAGACTATTGTACGTATGAATTGTGACGTATGAAAAAGATTAAAAGAGGGGAATATATGTCAGAGATATTGAAAAAGCTTATCTAATACAAACCGGCTCCCATAGACATGACCAAGAAAGCAGCCAGTATACTTAATTCTCTTTTTTCTTTTAAAATGCATAGATCATTTAGTTTATTATACTTGGCCAGCGAAAGCTATCCTATCAGTATGTTTTTTTCTTTTGTCTGAGTTTTATAGCTATCTTTTAGATACTTTTATTTATTAAAATAAGGGAGTTAGTTCAAAATGTGTAAATTTATACAAAACAAGATGTCTCTCAATGGTATGCAACTTTCGACCTTTTTTTTCGCCACCTGTGCTGGATGACTAGGCAGGGCAGTAGTAAACCAGCCGAATTCAAACGCTGTGATGCAAAGCCATCGAGCACAGAAGTAGTCTATACTGTCCTCTTGGCTTACTACACCTTTCTCCCTGGAGCCTCCTTTTCTATTGCTGCGCACAAGGTTGTTGAGGAAGAAAGAGAGGCAGACATATGACTATGTATTAAACAACAGCTGAACCCAAGCTCTTTTGTCACGGTGAAAGTAGAGTGTACAATGCTAACGAAAAGAATCATATGAGCGTCATGAGTTTGAAAAAAGGCAAAAGGTTTGGGGAGAGGTCAAATGTTTAAAAAGTGTATTAGTAACACGTTTGAGATACACCTTTTGCCAAAATGATGTTGCAAAAAAAAAAAGTTAAAGTCGCGCTTTTAAAAAAGACATCGTACTGTTTGTTATTATTACTCGCTATATTGAGACGTCAATACAATACAAAACAAAAACAATAAAAAACTTGAATCACTCGTTTGATGAAAGAGATTTTTGTTTTTATGTTTTTGGCTTCCAAAAGTTTTAGGAAGAGGAGGAAAGAAACGAAACTTGTTGCGTGATGGGTTCCATGTTCCTCTAATGAACTCCTGATTTCTAGTCAGCTCTGAAGGCTGTACCTGCCCCATTTTGCTTTTTTTGCTTGGCTAAATGCTCGTTGTAGGTAGTACTTTTTGAGACAAAGTCGTCTCAGAAACACAATAACTGCAATGTTAAATTCAAGTATAAAGTAAGATTTGCTAACGATTCTGAGACGGTATAGCAGTACAATTCTTTAGTTATATACAAGCGAGGTTCTTGAAGAGTTGCGCTAAGGAAATAAATTCCAAGGCCAAATAATTGTAAGGAGTTGACAGAACCCAACAAAACATCTAACAAGTACTAACATCCTATTCAGTCATGACAGTCTGAAATCCTTTTTTATTTTGAAGGATATCCAAAACTAGAAATCCATTTAAAGTTTTGAACTACTTTAATTATTTTTGTATTGAGACGTCTTTCTGAAATTTTTATAGCTACTGAACTTTATAAGATTGGCATTTTGCTATACCACTTTTTTACTTGAAGATAAAGCACAAACGAAAAAAAAATCATTCACCCATCCTCATCTTCGTACTCTTCTTGGTACTCTTCTAGGTACTCTTCTTGCTCTTCGTCTTGAATTTCAGATTTAACTCTTCTTCGGCGAGATTGAGTAGGCGTCAAGTAAACATTGGGTGAGGTATTGCCGTCAGTAGTGGTGGCGGTAGAGGAGCCAAGTACAGAGTAAAAAAACCTCTCTTTTTCGCGTTTAGAAAGAGCTTCAAGGACAATATCTTTGATAAGAACGTGATAGTTACGCCATGAGTAAAGATGATTAAGAGTATCAATAAAAGAAGGTAATTCGTCAATATATGTGGGTATAGTAAGTGTACAGAGCGTTCTAGCGACAAAGACATTATCAAGCGGCTTGACAGCAAACATATACCCCATAGTACCAGTCCAATCCATACCAACTGTCATCACCTTGTTCTTGTCAGTTTCAGAGATAGGAAGGTCCAAAAAGTATCTCAAGATTGCCTTGTTGATTCTGATGTTCTTCGCCTGTTGTTGCAGACATTTTGCAGCAGGAGACTTCTTTTTTTTCCACTCGCTTGTGGACAACTCTATATCTTTTGTCGCAAGAATCAAGTCAATTCTTCTACCAAAGCCATTGTTCAAAGGAATATTTGCATTATAATTTTTTTCTAGGTTTTTGGCCACGGTTTTGGAAGCTTTAGATACTCTCTCTCCATCCAGAATGTCTAGCATAGTGTTGTCTAAAATTTCATCGAGTACCTTTGCAAATTTGCGATAGCATGTCAGTTCACTTGCATCGTCATCAGAGCGAATGCTACGGTCAGTAAGGCAATACTTGGTAATTACGTCAAGTATATCCAAAATTTGTAAGCATTCTGTTTGATCAGACTCCAGCATTGACAGCTTTTCTTCAGCAATTGCAATTCGAACCTTCATCTTGTCGATTTTGTCATTTACAGTGCCTCTTGTCAGTATTTCTTGGTATAATTGCTTAGCTGTGGCTGACATTCCTTCAGCTATATTCATATCTACATCATTTAACCTCTTCCAAAATTGATCGTTCAAATATTGACGGAATATAGACGTAACACCATTGTTGACCGTGTCAATAATACGGGATAACGATAACTTCAAGGCATTGACTTGCATGATGTTGTTTAGATCGATTGCCATCGCCAACTTTGCTGACATAACGTCTAGCTGTTCACCAAGTGTTGTTGGGTTAAATGCTTTGATAAAGTTTTTTAAGGCAAAAGCATCCGCCACGTAGAGTGTTTTAGACAGCTATAAAATCATTGAAAAAAAGTCAATGAATCAACACCTAGCTTTTTCTTCTGAAACTTACGGCTTTAGATCCATAAATATACACTAAACTTCGGAATTCAGAAGGAGATAACGATGGTACAGGGGTTGAAAGAGGATTTTTAAAGAGACTGTCCAGAACATCGGAATCGTCAGGCGGTACAGGGATCTGTAGCTCACTACTTTCTTCAATCTCAGTGGCTTTTCTCTTTCCTTTGTTTAACGCTGGCATTTTGCTTTGCGCAGCTATATTTTCTGATCTATTTGAACCACTTGAATCTGAATTCTCGTTTGACGCTAGTGAATTAAAAACAAGGCTTGCATTTCCTGAGTTCGATACAGCGCATTGAGAGTATTTGTTTCTAATTCTAATTTGAGCAATTTCTTTGGGTTTGGAAGTTTTCATCTGAATGAGGGAATGTTTTTTACTGAATGTGTAAATATAAGGTTTCGTTGATTCCAAGCATTTACTTTTGATTTAATTGAATTTAGTACGCGCTTAACATCACTAGGAGTTTCATTACTATTTTTGATAGCTTCGAGCGCGTTGTAGAACTGTTCTGAAGATTTCCCAGCCTTTTTTACACAAAAGCCTTCAAGTTGTGCGTGTAGCGCGTAATCATGAGCACTCCATCTGCTTAGTGGCGTAGATTTAAAATAAGAGGAGCATTCAATAGTAGAACTTTCTGGTACTTGATAGTTCATAGCATTGTTATTCATGATCAGCTTTTGAAATTACAGAAAAGAGTATTAAGATAAGACGAATACTGACGACGCAGATAAAATAAGAGTCAGGTCGGAGCTAATCGGAGTCTAGTGATTGACATTATACAAGAGCAAATAAACGCAAAGTCCTTTACAAATATACTTGCAAGTTTTATAGCTAGACTTTAGTCAAGAATGAGTTTATCTCTACCTGATGGTAATTTTGGGTCATATTTATACTCTAGTCACATTGGCCCAGCAATGAGGCACCAAGAGGCTTGACACCTGCGCGGGAAAGCTTAGTCCATAGTATTTAGTTGGTTGAGTATTTAATTGATGACGACAGAGTTTTATTTAGAAAAATTTATTCCTCAAAATAAAGAGGCTACTTTCTCCATAAAAAACTATCAACTCAAATATGTTTGTAAATCATTTCTTTTTTTGCATCTGAAAGACAGAGCTCGGCCGTAAGGTGACCCCGCCTCTCCATACCAAGGGATTTTATAAAGTATGGACTTGGCTGCTCTGCTCAGTCTGTGACGACTTTGGTAGCTGTCCCTGGCTGCAACCCAACCCTCGTCCATGTTTCTCAGTAGAGTTTGCCACTTTTGCTGTTGCATGGCTCCAGGTAGTCGGCAGATTGATACTTCCTTTCATTAAAGATGCTAGATGATCGGAGCTCGGCCGTAAGGTGACCCCGCCTCTCCATACCAAGGGATTTTATAAAGTATGGACTTGGCTGCTCTGCTCAGTCTGTGACGACTTTGGTAGCTGTCCCTGGCTGCAACCCAACCCTCGTCCATGTTTCTCAGTAGAGTTTGCTACTTTTGCTGTTGCATGGCTCCAGGTAGTCGGCAGATTGATATTGTCATCTTTTTCAAGGCATTCTTTATGAAAATGCACTAATAATTTTGATCGTGAAAACTTCCGAGTTTTTGAAGTGATAGGACTATAGGCTACAGCCTTTACAACGACGTTAGTTTACAACAGTGTATATGGGTTTGTTGCACTCACAGTAAATTGTCATCTTACTAATCTGCAGCTTTGAGACGTGTATTAAAACGGGTTTATATAGATTCATCAAAATTGGTCACATAACCAACAACACCCATAAATGCTATCAACTTCTTCCTAATACAACTTTGGTCAGCAAATTCAGATCACTTTTTGCCATATTTTTGTTTATCAAACCGTACTAATATAACTTTCTTCAAACATTACCAAATTTAATATAGATAGCAATAAATGTATTTATTTTGCAACAAAAGCTTTTATTTTTAATACCAATATTGAGAGCCACCTCTTTTGAAAGTCTCATCAAGATTGGCTCGAGGAAGTATACACCCTTTTCAAAGAAGCTAAGTGGCGACAAAAAGCAGTAAATAGGAGCCATAGTAATCAAGTGTTATGTCAATTTCATCAGAGATACATTCTTGCTGAGATGGACAAGTTTCCTGAAATGAAAGAACATTATTTGATTATGGACTGTGCACCTATATACACAAGTAAAAAATATTGGTGAAATGATCAAAGAGCGCGGCTACAAATGCATTTACTTGTCACCCTACTCTCCAGAACCCAACCTAATAAAACAGTTTTGATCTGTTGTTAAGAGTAGTGTGAAAAGGGTTTATATTTAAAAAAAAAAGGATACTACTAACTCAAATAGTTGCAGGTACTAGCAATCAAGCTACCCAGCCATCTTTTGAAGGGCTTTCACACTATTCTACTAGATGTTTTGATGACTGCCTTGTAGGCCATCCTATTTAACAAACAATTCCATTTACAACTTTTGTTTTCAAAAAGTGCGACACTCTTTCTTTAAATTGTACGACATTTTATTTTCGAGAAGTACGACACTTTAACTTTTGACATTAGTTTGGCAAAAGGCGCACGTATCATCAGCTCTCATATAAGCTGTTTTGTTTAAAATATTTCAGTACTATTATAAGTGCTTGACTGGCATTGTTTGTTTATTGTTGTTTTGAAACAAAAGGCGTTGTATGTTTTGTGTTTTATCTCCTCTCAAAGTCAGGTCTGGATGACAGTGTCAGGACTTGTTTTTATGATTGCCGATTTAAAGAGACAGCCGAGCGGTTACTTGAATCTAGAAACACAGAGTTTCATGTTAGGTGAGTAACTCTGACATGTTCCAGTAACATCTTGTCACTATATTAATAGTTTTGTCAGTTGAGCCTTTCTGTTTGTGTACGTCAGCTTTGATAATTGAAATCATTAAGAAACCTTACTTGAATCCTTATTTTGGCAAGTCAAAAAAAAAAAACAAAAAAGGAGTATCAAAATATTCAAAAATCAAAAGACTTTAGGGTAATACCCTCTGTATTCGAAAAAGTATGAATTTTTAATTTTACTGCCTTTTCTTTCATACAAATTATAAGTACTTTGATACACTGTTTTCGACCATCAGCATTATACTTCTTTTTAGGCAAGCAATTAACAAACCGTCAGATTTTTTTCAGATAGCGCCATTTTTTTTTTTAAAAAAAAAAACAAACTTCACTAGCCGCACTATACAAGACAATTTAAGTGGTTGGTAGCCACGTGAACAAAACATCTTACAAAAAAAGAAAAGGACAATTTAAGTGGTGAATCGCTTCAATTTCTCAAAAGAAAGCTGAGATTCAATTATATTTATTTTCATAAAGGAGTCTTTGAGCCACTCATACCCCTTTATTTAAGAAAAAAAAAAAAAAAAGTAAACAAAAGGCTCCCTTTTTTTTTTTTTTTTTATTATTATAGTTGCTATTATTGTTATTTTATTCTTCTTTCCTTTTTTTTTTTCTTTTTTTTTTTTTTTTTACAAAACCACCTGAACACAAACGCTTTACTATCATACTTCCCCCTTTATTTGTCCTTTTTTTCAATACATAAAAAAGGAAAACTATAAACAACTACAGAGACAGAAGAAAACAATATTAAAAAGAAAGAAAATGACAGTAGATACTAAAGATATATCACCTCCTGCTACACCACCCACGCATAGCCCTATACCTCACCGACTTAGTTTAGAAAGCTGCTCACTTTTATCACAGTGTGATGAGAAAGATCATCTCTCCCATCTTGTAAACTCTTTCCAGCACTTCACAGCCGTTCAAAAGCAATTGTTTCTTTATGAAATTATCAATCACTGCGACAACAACCAATTGACTTTTTTAAACAGCCTGATTGCTCCTCGATTGAAGGTGGACTTTTTGAAGGAGTTGCCATTGGAAATTGCACTGCACATTCTGTCTTATGTTGATAACCCTGCCACACTTGGGCAAATACCCAGTGTATCCAAGTATTGGAACACACTGGTTAAGGATGAATCGCTTTGGCGAGTGCTATGTAAACAACTCGAGTATAGGCTGGATCCACAACCCCTTTCTTTTCGAGATCATTTCAAACGTCAATACAGTATCAAGGCAGCCTGGAGTCAAGGCGGTAGGGTTACAACCGTAGACGGTGGCTTCTCTCAAGGCCTGGTGACTTCTTTGCAATTTGACGATACCTACACAGTCGTTGGGTGCGATAACCATCGTATCGAGGTTTTTGATACCAACACAGGAAAAAAAGTAAGAACCCTCGAAGGCCACGAGGGCGGAGTATGGGCTCTTCAATTTAAAGGAGGTGAAGTGGATGATCCCGAGCGTGTGTTGCTTTCAGGTGGCTGTGACAGGTAAAAGAAAAAGAAACAAGGGAAAATGCTAAAGACTTTCTACTCAAAAGGGATGTAAGAGTATGGGATTTGAACCAAGGCAAACTCAAGTATGTCTTGCGTGGACATACGTCCACTGTACGTTGTTTAAAGATTCGGGACAAACAGCTGGCAGTAACTGGCTCACGCGATACGACGCTTCGGGTATGGGATATTCAACGAGGGGCGCTTGTTCATACTTTGGTGGGGCATCAGGCCAGTGTACGCTGCGTAGATATTCATGGAGATCTTGCAGTTTCAGGCTCTTACGATTACACAGCTCGAGTCTGGGACCTGAAGACTGGACGGTGCCTACATGTACTGATAGGTCATAGCTCACAGATTTATACCATCGTAACAGACGGAACCATTGTGGCTACCGGCGCCATTGATGCCCATATCCGAATCTGGTCCGTAGAAACAGGCGAATGTCTTGCTACCTTACACGGGCATACCTCGCTTGTCGGCCAGCTTCAGCTGATGGGAAATACTCTGGTCAGCGGAGGAGCTGATGGCTGTCTTCGAGTATGGGATATGGAAACCTTTGAGTGTAAACAGCAGTTTTCAGCCCACGATAACTCTATCACATGCCTTCAGTTCGACGATCAGCACATCTTGAGCGCTGCCAATGATGGAAAGGTGAAACTCTGGGATATTCAAGGAGGCCGTCTGATCAGAAACTTTACTCAGCCATCAAAAATCGTTTGGAAAATACAGTTTAACCGAACCAAAGCCGTTGTTCTTATGCAGAGAAAAAGGCCTGAAGATGAAGGCCAAGGCAGGACAGTGATGGAAATCCATGATTTTGACTTACTCACTTGAAAACATGCACCTTTATCTCCCCTTTCATAAAGAAAAGAAAACGCACAGTTACATTTAGACCTCATCCTCCCACGCCTTTCCCTTTCTAGCTTTCCTTTCTTTTTTTTTTTTTTTTTTTTTTCGTTCAGCTCTATCCTTCTATCCTTTCACACATACACTCACTCACTCACAAATACTCACACGCACAAACAAACAAACAAAACATACTCAAACTCATATTCCTTTTTAATCTTTTTTTTTGTTTACTATTTATTGTCTCAATCTTACCCTTCTGTTTTTTTTTTAAAAAAAAAAAAGAGAGATTATATACACATACACACATATATACTATATATATATATATATATATATATATACAACACATCTATCTATATATTCTTATATCTTTATATATACATAAAAGTATATATCACTCACACTACACTCTTTTTTTTTTTTTTTTTTCCTATTAAAATTTTTTCTATTGCTATTGTTATTACTATCCAGTTTATTCTCTTATACATACTTTTATTAAACCGAAACATCATAAAATAAGAAACTTATCTCGATTACTAATTACCAAACGTCGATAGACATAATGCCTCAGAGCAAATATCGTAAACTATCAGCACTTTTCCAAGAATTAAAAAAATAGGATACTCATCAAACATTCATAAAATAAAAAACGAAAAACTTACAGAAATTAGCATTTTCACGTAAAGATAAATCTCCATTTGTTTTGTTAAAAACAAGTAAACTAGTTTAGCTTGACCAAGTGTTTAAATTTCTCTCTTTTTACTCCCCCTTTTTTTGAGTTGGGATCTCCCTTTTGTTTTAACGAGCTGAACGTAAAAAAGCGTTAAACCTACATCAAAGTGTGACAAATACTGATTGTCATCTTTTGTTATAGGTCTAACTGTATAACAAAGAAACATGGAAAGTTTTTCATCTAGGTTCCGAAAAGAACTTGTGTGTTACTATCTAGTAAATGGTTTGTTTGTATCTGTACAGTTGAACAATGGTTGCCAATAGCCAATTAAAACAGATGCATGCCTTTAAGCTTAGATTGGCATTGCCTTTGTTACAAGTGTTCGCTCACTCTACAACAAGAAAAAGCAAGGGAAACACACACTTGATGTTTTCAAGCCCCCTTTATTTCCTTCAATGGTCAAACCCATGCTATGTAACAAGCGGATCATCGTCTTTAGGATAGTACGATTTCGATTTGCCTTTTGAAAAAGAAAGCACCAGAACCTTCTTCAAACACCGACCCTTCTTTCTATCCTCCTATGTACACCAGAATATTTAAGTCCATCTCCTCTTTTTTTTTTTTTTTTTTTTTTTTTTTTTTCCTCTTGAAAATTTTTTTTTTTTTTTTTTGTTATTCTTCTGTTCATGAACGATATGCAAGCATCACCTCTTTTAACACCCCTAGAATTTAACAGTAAAAAAAGGCCGAGGTCGTTTGAGGACTATGAATCAAACTACTTGAAAAAAAGGCTTATTTCGTGCCTTTCTACGTTTATGCAGAACAGTAAGTCTTTTGCTTATTTCAGAGTCCAATTGAAGTTTAAGAAAAGTGACTATACTAACATTTGCCAAGCCCCTATGCAACCCGCTCTTCATCCGCCTGAAGATATCCTATTAGACGAACAAAGCAGTAGTAGTAGTAGTAGCAGTAGCAGTAGTAGTAGTAGTGAAGAAGAGGAAGAAGAAGAAGAAGATCTATGTCCTATCAATAGCTCAGATCAGGCTAGGATCAATATTGTTAATATCAATGGCTCCATGCTCCCTGTTGAACAGAGACCTGGCGAGAGTAAATGCCGTATACCGTCCTTTGTATTGAACCACATCCCGTAAGCAACACGTTGTTTCGATTGTGTCTTTACTTACCTTTTACGCCAGGAGCTTACCTAGCAAAAACAACGATACCCCTTCTCCTAAGCCAGTAGACGACCCCATGGACTTGGATTGATTATATTTACCAATGCACACGCCCGTACACACTATATATATATGTGTGTGTATGTATTTATTCTATGTACGCTGACATCTTTTGTTCTCGACTAAAAAGCACAAGTTCTTTTTCAAATATAAATAAGACGCTATTTGTATTTTCTTTTTCTTTTTTTTTTCTTGTCTTTTATTTTTCCGAGATGAAGCATAGCGCGTACCAAGAAAAGAAAGTGGGCGACAAGAGTTTGGCTCATCCGTTTTGCCTCCGCGACCCTCCTCCTTTACACTACGAGAATTGGCTCAACATCCAGCACTCTGTACAGATGGATTTAAGAATTCAACCCAACACCCATAAACATCCTAGTCCTAGCATCACTGCTTTTAACTACTTGCCTGAAGACGCTCTTCGTTTATCACAGTTTTGAACTTTCAATGTCCGAATCTTTTCTATCTCTCTGCCTTTTTTTCCACCTAAAAACACGCGACTACACACATAAAAGGCTTATATACTCTTTGTCTCTCTTTTCTTTTTTCTTTTTTTCTTTTTTTTTTTTTCTCTCTGATTGTTTTTGGTGTATCCTTTATACTCTCTTTTGCTAATCGTTTGAGCTCAACTTGTTTATCCTTTTCTCAAAACACCCACTCACAAAAGGCAAGTATTAAAAAAAAAAAAAAAAAAAAAAAAAAGAAAAATTACGCCCCCAAAAAAAAAAAAAAAAAAAAAAAAAAAAACGACAACTTTTCATTCGAAAGATTAAAGTAGAAACGAGATTTTTATTCTTTTTTTACTTATTTTTTCTTTTTGTTTATAATTTCTATTTTTATTACCTTTCTCTCCTGTTTATTTTCTACGACAGCCACATAATAACAATGACAAATTCTGGTGTTTCAAGCCCTACACATGAGGTCAATACAACCCAATCTGCTCAAGATGTAGGTCTCATTTTTGTTCGTGAGTACTATACCTTTTTGAACAAAAAGCCCAATAGACTTCATGCCTTTTACAGTAAAGACTCTCTATTTGTAAGAGGCGATGAAGGGACTGTAAGCGAAACTGTCAGAGGCCAAGAAGTAAGTTTTGTTTGTATTTTATTTTTAAAGGGGCGGAAAGGAAGGGCAGTGATGACGCTTTCAAAGCATCAAAAAGAAAGAGAGAAAGAGAAAAAATAAAATTTATAGGAAATTAGTAAAAAGATCGAATCGAGTCATTTTGAAGATTGTAAAGTGTTGGTGACGCAAGTGGATAGTCAGCTCTCGGCTAACGATGGCATTCTGATCCATGTACTTGGAGAAATGTGTAATCAAAACAGCCCTTCTCAGAAATTCAGTCAAACCTTCTTTTTGGCCACGCAACCCAGTGGCTATTATGTGCTGAACGATATCTTCCGATTCCTAAAGGACGAGGTTGAGATTGATTACTATACTTGCGAAGACGAAGAAAGCCGAAAACCTACTACCGTGTCACCCACACCTGAAGAGGCTTTTAAAAAGGAAGAACAGGAGCAGGAATCCAAATCGGAAGAACCAAAGCTGGAAGAAGAACCAAAGAAAGAGGAAGGGGGTAAGAAGGAGGTCAAGAAGGAGTCTAAAAAGGATCTGAAGAAGGAACCCAAGCAGGAACCAAAAAAAGACGACCCAAAGAAAGAAGAGCCCAAAAAGTCAGATTTCGTTAAGAAAGAGGATGGAAAGAAGCCCGAGTCAAAGCGATCCTCCGAACCCAAAAAAGCAGAAAAGAAGGAGGCCAAGAAAGAGGATATCAAAAAGTCAGAAAAGAAAGAAGACCCCAAGAAAGCCAAACAAGACGCGTCGCCTTCCATCGAGGCCAAGAAACCTGAGCCTATCACCGAATCCCCTGTCACTACCTCACCTACGCCGCCCAAAACACCCTCCGACTCTGACGAAAAAAAGAAAAAGCCTGAACACAGACAGACCGCAGCAAAACAAGTGTCGCAACCCAAACAAGAGCCCTCGAAACCTGCTGCTCCCAAGACGTGGGCTACTCTCGCTGCTGTTTCCAGTGCTCCTGCCACCCCTTCGACCCCACCTGCTGCTGCTACACCCACCACACCTCCTCCTTCCGTTGCTAGCCCTACCGTGGTAGAGACGCCCACGGCCGAGACACCTACAGTCGCTGCTGAATCTCCCGCGATTCCGTCCGCTGATAAGCCGCATACGCCTTACCAAAAGAACCAAGCACCTCGCCCTAAAGGTATTATTATCATTCCTATCTATCCTTCACTCATCATCGTTTGTAGAACCTGTCACCCAAATCTTTGTGAAGCAAGTGTACGACACAGTGACTGAAGAGCAACTCAGAGAAGCGTTTACAAAGATTGGTTCAGTGAAAAACGTCAACATGTCCAAGAACAGAAACAGCGCCTTTGTTGAATTCCACTCGCCCGAATCTGTCATCAAGGCATTGAGCCAACACAAGGTCACCCTGTCCTCAGGCCACTCTGTACTCGCAGAAGAACGTCGCTATAACAACCAACCCGGTCGCTATAACAACACTAACGGAGGTAGAAACCAAAACTACAGCAGTAATGGCCATCCTAACACTCCTTTCGAACGTCGGCCCAACAACCATCGTCGTCAAGGCCAAAATCCACGCCATAACAACACCAACAATAATAACAATCCATCGCCTGCCAATTCAAATCACACGAAAGGAAAAACACCCAACAATAACAGCAGCAACACAAAATAAAAATAAAAAAAAAAAAAAAAAGAATATCCATCTAAAAAAAAAAAAAAAAAAACGTTAATAATAGTAATAGTAATAGTAATAATAATAAATGCTGATATGTGTTATTCAGTGTATATAGTTTATTAAGTAGACATCTCTATATCTTGTTTGTTATCCATTTTTTCTGCCATCATAGCTACGATAGCAGCACCCACAATACGAGAATGTTGAACGATACCTACAGATATCTTTGAGGCTACAGAGACAGGTATTCGGTTCTTGATGGCTTCACAAACACGGGGATGAAAGAGAGGATAATCTTTATAGATATCACCACTGATGGCTATCCTATCCATGTGAGCTTTCTCTTTAAAAAAAAAAAAAAAGGAGGAGGGGGAAACTTACCAATAGCTAATCCTCTCTCGTCATTTAAGCCCACCCCTTGTTCTGCTGTATATTTTACGACGCTGGCGATACCTGCGCCGAGCAATAAGGCAGCACGATGACCTACCCATTCACATACTCTTTTGACAATCTTTCGATCCCTTAAGGTGGTTTCGCTCACACGGCACATTTCCTCTAGAACGACACGTGTGTCTTGAAGATCGCCTTTGTCTACTTCGCACACGTACATATAGCTGGTATCAAACTGGTAAGGTACAGAGAGCAAACAAGCTTCGTCTTCATCCTCATCCTCATCTTCTACTGTAGAAATTTCAAACGACAAGACTTTTTGCTCCATCAGGTAGAGAATCACTTGACGAACGATTTCACCCAGGTACATGCCGGTGGTCATTTTTTCAAAGTAATGAATCCCTGGATTGTTGGACTGTTGATCGACCAAGCGATCGAATTCGGAAATCGGCAAGTGTTTGGCACCAAAGTTACACCATTCAGTATTGAGAATCATATCCTCTTGTTCACGTTCTTGACTGAATTGCCGAATGTTGGCCATCGTGTCGTAGTAGGCGCAGTTGGTGCCTGCACTATGAATGACGCCGATACGGGTAGAAGGGTGCTGATAGGCATGGGCCAAGAGAGTACACACGCCATCTAAACGATGTGTGATTAGCCTCATAGAAAACACACACACACATACCATTAGCAATGGCTACAATATTGACTGCCAGATTCTTTGCTTTCAAACTTTGATCGAAAAGCGAAACAACGTCTCTACCAATAGCGTTTGGGAAATTGAAGCCATGTTCAAGACCGACAATGATGCCTCTGTCAAGCCCTGTTTGTAACACGGCAAAACCTAAACTGATAGCCATCGAATAGACCTCTTGCGGGTCAGCACCGATCCGCTGTTGGAAATCAGCAACACAATCCACCACATAATCCATCAGAATCACCACATCATTTCCCGAGGTCAGGTTATCGGGAATCTTGTATTGATATTGGTTGATAGCTAATTTGCCCCCTTCACCTTTCAGTCTGACCTGACATACATAAATATCAACACCACTGATTTCTAAAGCTAAATAGGTGCCCTGTTCGTTTCCTGTGGGATAACCTATTCAATTGATAACAATCATTATTGGTTTGTTGTTTAATAGCTATTTTTTTTTTTTTTTTAGGTGTTGTTTTGGTTGTTTTCTTTTAAAATGACCTTTAACAAACGATGGAATCATCTTCAATTCACTTGTAGTTCCCAGTGTCCTGTCTATGTTTAATCCCGCTTTCATTTCTTCGTTGATTCCAACCACAAGATGGTTTAGCTGTATGTCGCTCACTTGGAAGGCTTTCTCAACCCGTGATAAAATATCTTCTCTGGTATTGTTCATAGTATGTGTGTGTGTATGTGTGTGTGTGTGTGTGTGTGTTTTTTTTTTAAGGTATGTTTATATTACAGTTTTCGATGGAAAAAAAAAAAAAAAAAAAAACTAAAAAAAGAAAAAAATAAAAAGAAAAAAGAGAAAATGAAATTAATGAGAAAAAAAATAGATGAAATATAATTGGGGGATATCTGTGTGTATGTAATGTCTGTGTGTGTGTATGTGGGCAATGGTTTAAGTTTATTTATTTACTTT